>OZ010582.1:130119052-130261552 GCA_963932145.1 Acanthosepion lycidas | reverse complement strand
TAAGTAAAGTTTTATTGTAAAAACCACTACAATAAAAATAAAGGTAAAAGTTATCCATAAGGTCGGCGCAAGTCAATCCAGTAGTGATTGCTACTATTGGAAGGTCTGTTAGCTCTCGCGTAATCTGAGTCGTACTCAACAGATGCAAGCTAGAAATACTTACTAAAATCCTCATGGGGTAGAATGTTGCACAAGGCCGAATTTAATGTGGGGCAATCCGAGCCCGTACGCTCAGCCAAAAATTTCCCCGTAAACCTCACATAAACGGGTTCAGGCCTGTCTACCCAACCAGACGAGACTCTTCCCTTCGGCATAGCCTCGTCCGGGTTCCTCTCTGCACGAAAGCAGAGAGTTCCACAACAGCTAAGCGCTGAGCAACAGATCCCAGCTAGTAATATTTATCAACCTCTCCACGGGGAAAGGATGTCGCACAAGGACGAGTTTAATGTGGGGCAATCTGAGGCCGTAGGCTCGACCAAAATTTGCCCGTAAACCCCGTATAAACGGCCTCGGGTCTGTCTATCTCCACGGATGAGACTCTTCCCTTCGGCATAGCCTCTTCCGAGTTCCTCTCTGCTCGAAAGCAGAGAGTGCAACAACAGCTAAGAGCTGATTAAGAGATACCAGATAGTTTCTGTATTCCGTTGACTTACACATACTTATAGGCAGTTACTACCTATAGTGTAGTCACTCATGGAAGCTACAGGTTATTACCCTATTTATATTTCATCAATTATATTTCAAGATATGACTTCGAGAGATTTGTCATGTTCTTGAAGCTGGTTTCTAGTTACTTGATCCTCATGTTCCTGGAAACAAAACCCCAAAATATTCATTGTTTATAAAAGATTGTCGATACTTAAAACAACAGCTAGGTAATGCCATCAACTGGTAGGCTCGTGAGCAGTAGTAGCTTTCGTCCTCATCCAAAGACTAAGTTTATGGTAGGATTTATAATTATTTCAATGCACTAATACATAAAAAAGGGTTGAAAGTTTTGTGGGCCACCAGGAACCTCTTCTCGCCACTGTCAAACGGAGAAAGATAGTGTGGTTTGGACCCTTTACAAGGCATGACTCCTGTGCAAGACCATCATACTAAGCAAATTTAAAGGTGGACGTAGGAGAGTAAACCAATGTAAAAATTGGTTGGACAATGTCAAACAACAGAGCGGTATAATTATACCAGAATTTCTGATGGCTGTTGTTCATAGACCGTTGTGAAGAATATTTAATGTGGTTTCTGCATTTGTATCACGCCTACGTTTACAAAGATCAAGATGATGATAATGATGATATATAAAAAAATATATATAACAAGACAAAACATGGCTGGTTAATTTAGAAAAAGAAAATAAGACGTATTTAACATTATTCAGCCGCACATTCGTACTTCGATGGTGCATTGGTATAAGGAAATATATCTTCCAAAAGCTAAGCAAAATATTAAGAAAGAGGAAGATTACATTAAAAAACAACAAAAACAGTGCTTTTACGCGAATCTCGATGTTGGACGATCTCATCACAGATGAAAGGAGACTTAAAACACCTGAGACGTCGTTCTAGGGATTCATCTAAGAATACCATGGATGGTTTATGTCTGTAAAGAAGAAGTTTTATGGAAAATGGGGAAAAAAACTGCTTATAATCAGATTCCGAAAGAGGCAGTTTATATTTTAGGACACATAATAAAGAAAGAGGGTTTACAGAATTTGACACACACACATATTGAAGGAAACGTAGATAGAGAGAAACGGAGAATAATTTACGTAAAGAGCTTAGGATAATAGGACAGATATAAGAAGATATAGAAAAAGTCTAAAGCTTGTAAGAGCTGCAAAGGTAGTTGTGCTGAGTCATCATCGCTTGCATTCTGATGTGACACGGCGCACAGACGAAGAAGTACCCTGATAAGATGCCATTTTGTTTCACCAAGTTTGATACGGTATCGAGAGCTCATGTTAGTGAAAAAATTATTGTATGGAAGATTTTTGGCAATATACTATTTATTTAAAATGTATTATAACATCACGCATGAGATATATCGAAAAATAGTATCAATTTTGGTTCGTTCAAATGCTTATACACACACACACTGGTCACTCCGAAAGTAATACCCCCGCCCTATTTTATTATACTCTCCCACAAAGTCAGAAGTGAATCTTGATTATTTGACAGTTGAATCTGAACTTTCTCCCCACAAACCTATACATTCCCCGGTGTGTTATTGATAACATTTTGGTAACATGTTGCTTGACATTAAACTGCATATTAAGCACATGTGTATCATTGAATTGCTCGATACGAATAAATTTTGAACATGGATATTCCTCGACCCTTTCTAAAACTTTACCCAGAGAAGATAGCTGATATGAAAATAGCCAGTCCAGTGCATTTTAGCACGGGATAACACACGTTCATTCCGATAGAAGATTGGTCACAAGCAAAGGATTTTCCTGACAATATCATCACTATTGTGAAACTCTAAAGAAATAGTGTTTTTAGATGAAAGGTGAAGATATCTAAAAGTGTTATTCCTCTCCGACTATCTGTTGTAGTTTTCTTGGTTGTAAATCTGAAGCTATATTTTCGAAACGTCCGTCGTATAAAGAAAAAAATCAAAATCAAAACTCTAAAAAAGCAAAGTCAAACTCCTGAAAAAAGAGTCTATCATCATGATTATATTTTAGCTCTATCTAAACTTGAAAAACTTGGATCGATACTGATAACACTAAGGAATAGCATATGACAAATGAAGACGTTCATAGCGTAATAAAAGCTACCGTGTAACTACCAAAAACAATCAGAAAAAGACAGTTGAATTTCGCGAGGTTCATAATAAGGAAAAAAGGCTTGGAATAATCAATGCTTATGAATATAGAAAAGGCAATAGAAACAATGAAAATAAGTGATGAAACCACTTGCTAATTTTTATCAAATTCATGGAGAAACAAGATACACAAAGATAAAGCTTTCTTCCCGTGTCATTACTATAAATACTTCCATATCAACAGTTCTGGTAAACTCTTCGGCAAGGTACATAGACTTTATGAATTTTAGCGCAGTACCAAAGAAGATCTCACCAATATACAAGTTCAGGTAACTATAAGTTCTATGCTAGCACATTTTTATCGCACTTCTCGATAGTGGAACTGTCTTTAAATACAATGTCAGTCGCTTTCTACTGTCCTCCTGATCACTCTCCTTTTGTTCTTGTTCCTTAGTAAAGATTCTCTTTTCTAATTCTTCCACAGCCAGTAATCATTTGTGGCTCAGTCGTTTTCTGTCTTGCTTGAGGTGAACTCGATTAATGAAAGGGTTATAAAGAAAAAGTACTGTTGATTGCAACAGATGCTTTGACGTCAATTCTCCGCTATTTCTCTTCCTTAGCTTTTGACCTTTCTTCAATAAATATTTCTAATGGTATGAAAGAAATTCAGTGAATCTTTTTTCTGTGACCCATGTCTCTTCAGTTATATGCGTGATCATGACTCTTCACAAATTTCCATCATTTTAGCTCATAGCTCTGTTTGTATTTTAAGCACCACTCCAAATCCCTGTTCTGCTATTCACTTAATTCTTCTATGTAGCGTATCCCTTCAGAAAGTGGACAATCTAGATCACCACCATTTCTTATTCGTTGTGGCCCTTATCATTGTTTCTCTCTTTTCCAAGCCTCCCGTGTGCCGTTCCTCAACCGATTCTCACAAGGTCGTCAGGTAGGTGGAACTGATTTCCCCCTATATCTTTCGCCCTCAATATGCCTTGTGAGAGTTAAGCAAGCACTCCTTTCTTAGTATGGGTCCAATATATATCATCTGCCTGGCTCTGATTCCGTTCTGAGAAGTCCATGTTGCTTACTCGCACCAGTCATGAAATTCTCGGTAATCTTCCACATAACCACAGTTCTATTGCCACCAGTGTTCATTTCATCTGCAGAGAAATTATCTGTCATTCATTATCATACAAGAGTATTGATACGATAATGCAATTCATCTCTCTTTTCCTTGTTCCTGACGAACCATTTTTGTTTCCTGGTACTTACTTTTAGTTTTTAGAATTCAATGCGAATTCTGATTTCGGTGTGGCATTTTCCCTCTTCTTTAAAAAAATAAAACAAAAAAAAAACCTGCAACTTATGTATACACGTTTGTTTCCATTTTCTATAGACGTTTCTTATTACACACATCTTCATTTCATGCCATTCTCAGTAAAGAGTGTAAAAACTCTTGATAAGTCATCATCCAGAGATAGTGTCCCAAGAGAATTACTTTAGAGAAGGCAATGGGAAACCACTTCACTATAAATCCCAACTTCACTGCCAATAATAGCAACCCACATTTGAGTAATTACACATCGTATATTTCACCTAAAATATGTCGAATCAGGTTGACGTATTCGATCTGTAACTTGTGTCTTTAATAGCATGTAGAAAGGGATTTTTCAGTTGTTTGTCATTAAGAAAATCGTTACTCTCTGAATGGGATCATTCATATTCTCGCTTCTCAATAGAAACATCCTTTCATTGTTACAAAGAAAGATTAAAATCCTTTTATATGTCATCTGGGAATTTATTTCGAAGCTGTTCCCCGAGATACACATAAAAATTAGCATTACGTTACAACGTACTTCCATTAGGTAAATTGAAAATTCTTTTCCTTTGCAGTAGGATTGAATCCTCGTTTTCTTGCTGCTGTTGCTTCTTCTCGTTGCTACGTAACTATCACATCCAGCAAGTAAACACAAGAATCATTTTAAACTTATTATAATTTTTAATCTGATTTTTCTCAGTATCCAATAAAGCAAAACATTGGAATTTATTTAACCGTCTTGTTATTTTTGGCTGCTTATAGTTACTAAGGTCTCTTTCAATGCTTTTCAAATGCGATCTTAGATTGCTTGTGCGACTAAGAAGTGTTTTAGTTTTAACAGTACATTCGTGTTAATTTTTTCTAATATATTTAATTATAAATTAAGCGCAAAATATTACTACTTATTATGACAGGAATGTGCACATACTTTCATCCAATATCGCACACCAGGAGACATGTGTCTGGACACACTAAATACAAAACTCTAATAAGACAGAAAGAGAGAGAGAGAGAGAGAGATAAAGAGAGAAAAGCGTGAGAGAGACAAAGAAAGAGACAGAAATACAGAAAGAAGGGAGGAAAACTATTTTACAATACACCCAGAACAATATTCTAGAGAATTCTAGAACAGTTTAAATTAAATCAAGAGCATTCTAGAATTTTCCAGAAATCTCATGCAGTATAAAACAGCTTGATAAAGCCACTCAGAACCACTTAAAGCATCTATTATTGCCCTCTCAAAAGCAGGCAAATTGCTATAACCTCGCAATCAACTGTCTCTCGAGTGCTTAGGGCACATAATGATGCCACTCCTGCTCTAAGTAAAGAAACAAATGAACGAAATAAAAAGATTGATGATAGAAATGGCAGGGTAATCAAGAGAGAAGTTGCCAAGAATAGGACTATAACTAGCCAGGAAATTGCAGCCAGTCTAAGCGAAGAGCAAGGTGTTAGTCTTGCCTCTTCAACAGTCCATCGATGGCTGTTAGAACAAGGCTACAAATCTTGTACACGAAGGTTGAAAGGTCTTTGAATTTAGCAGTAAGTACTGTCAAGAATCCGTTCAGTATAATGTTCTGGAGATGCTTTTCTTTTCATAGAACTGCTTTCTTAAAACCTATTGAAAAGACCCTCTGGAGCGAGCAGTACAAGTGAATTTTAGAGTCTTGTCTGCTCCCTTCTGCTGAAAGGGTGCAAATAGACCCCACCAAGCTCATTTTTATGCAGGACAATGCTTCCTGTCACAAATCAAAATTGACGAAGGAATACTTTGATGAGAAGCAGGTGAGTGTTATGACATGGCCATCCCAATTTCCTGACCTCAACCCCATAGAAAACGTATGGAGCATTATAAACTACAAGCTCTCGAGAAAGCAGTTGAGCAACAAAAAGGATTTGATTTTGAATTTCATATCTGAATCGAATTTAATAGGTTTGCCAGAACATTATCAAGTCAATGCCAAAAAGGGTTGAAAAGTTTATTCAAAATAAAGGAGGACCCATAGATTATTAAATATTTCGAACTATATTACCTATTATAAATAAATTATTCCTCCATTATTCTTTATTTAAAGCTGTTCAATTATGTTTCTATTGATTACTAGTTGCAGGAAATAAGTGAGTCACTTTTTTTGCACAGAATTTTTCACTAAATCTCATTTATATCCAAAATTATAATTATCAATAGAATACTTTGGCGACTAAACTTTTTTCGTAGGTGGTCGGGAATGGGTCTTTATATTAGTAAGATTAAAAATTATTTTAACCCTAAAAACAAAAGACAAAAAATATTTTTAGTAAAAAAAGAAAATCAGGTGAGTCACTTTTATCGAACAGATTAATTATTACACGTTTACTCCTTATTTTCGTTTTCAGCTATCCGATATTATCATGCCTGTGAGAAGAAAATATCTCAATTAATTGCAATCGAATATAAAAGGGTTAGTTTTGTTTCATGCCTTCCACAAATCATTAAATAAAACAACTAAAACTAGCCAAAAAGTAAGCGTCATTTGAAAGCGAATACTTTCCGTAAAATATTAATGTATCACCGTTAACATATTATTTTCTGGTTGCTCTAAGAATAGATATTTTAGAAGAAACATAATTAAGCTTAATATCAAGAGAAAAATCTGTATGATCGTGAAGAACTGCTGTACTTACTGGTCCTCAGATGTTTTATTGCGTCGGCAGGCTGACTACTGATCGGAAGAAAAGCAGCAGGAAGATTCAGAAATTAAACCTATTAGTCCTTGGGCCAGCAAAGCCTTGACGGAGGCAGGAACTCAGCCGATGGATCGTAATCGCATTATGCTTAATCCCAAATACTCTAGAGAAGGCATTAATCTCGCCATGCCTGAGTGGACACAGATTAAACCGTAACAGGGTGAAGGCATTTCAGCGAGCGCTTGTTTTGTTTGGGGTTTTGTCTTAGTTCTTATGTCGCGCGAGATGAGAGTTGTTTCATTAAAGCTTTCGATTTTGGTTATACATTTACATTTCAATTCGACATGGCAATTTTGCGTTATTCAATTCTGTTAACCCTGCATTAATCATTTTGTATATCCGAAAATGGATTGTTCCCTGGGGTGTTTACAGACAATAATACATAGATGCGTATACTTTGCGACGGGTAAATTGTCTCCATTTTATATTTTTAATGTCGCGCATGCGCGTTTGTTTTTGATTTTGCCGACATTGAGCGAGGGTTCATATACAGCATCTTCTAAGCAGGGTTAATAAGATACAACCGGTCGAAAAAGGGAATTTATCAAAGCTGAAATATTAAACAAGACACAGCAAAAAAAGGCAAATAACGCTTTTGATGTGATATGAATGTGTAATAAACAAAATAAATAAATAAAACAACGCAAATAACATAACATATCTAAAGAGTTACATCTGATCTCCAATATGATAGTATATGCTCGATAATTCAAATATCTGGATAATGTAGTAAAAAAACTGCTGAAAACGTGACGCAGAAATCTGAAGACATATATAAAAAGCGAAAGATGGCTTTCAGAAAATAAGCAAAGAATGAAAAGATAGGAAAATTTCTTTAAACAAAACAAAAGAGGATTCTACTGCTATTTAATACCTTATCCGCTACTCGGCAAAAAATGTTGCACAATTCAAATATCTGAAGAGTCTATTGAAAGAATTCGCTAACTATAACACTGAACAATATTCTGAAGAGGTCTAGAAAACTCGGCGAAAGATGTCTTCCAGAAACTAAGCAAAGTATGTAGAGATAAGAATATGCGGTTAGAAACAAATAAAAAAGTATATTATTTACATTATTCAGACTATTGTCCTCATCTTTATCGGCATATTTATTACAGCGTTTCAGCCGTTGTACGCTCCGGCCTTCTTCAGGTGGTTGGAATGTCGAACTGAACCCATTATTTCGCTCACTGGGGTAGATTGTTCTAGTCCCACGTTCCATGTTTAATGCATGTCAGTTTTCAGTTATCTCCTGTTAATTCCCCTCTGAAACTTCTCCACTGCCATAACTAGGTATTGAACTCACACTCTTTGGGTCCTGTCACTGGACCTAACCAACGCCTTTATCCACTGTGCCATGTATCCTTGAGGAATATCGTCCAAATAATGTAAATAGTGTATATAATACCTCATCTCAGAAATATAGACAGATACTGAAAGGCCGAAACTTTGTGATAAATATGTTGACAAAGATGAGGACAATAGTCCGAATATTTGTAAATAGTGTACATAATACCTCATCTCAGAAATACAGAGAGATACTGAAAGGCCGAAACGTTGTGATAAATATGGCAACAAAGATGAGGGCAATAGTCCGAATAATGTATATATTATACATAATACCTCATCTCAGAAATATAGAGAGATACTGAAAGAAAAATATGATGAAATGTGAAATATCTAATTTCTTATATGGCAGTAAATCGCTTTCTAATTTAATAACAATAGAAGAATTGATGTGAATCTACTGAACAGATGGTAAATAGAAGATTTGAGAGAATAAGAAAGAAAAGGACATTTAAAACAAACTCTACAAATAAGATGATGTGGGAAGTGAAACACTAAATGTAGAGTACGAAATCAAAACATGAGGCCATCAATAATCAACCATCAAGTTGTAGTTGCAGCCTTCGAATTTATTGGAAAAAAGTTCTAATACTCTTATTGAAGATATTCCTGCTTTAAAGAAATACTAAGCCTTAAAGACATACAAAACATTGTACTCACAAGTACAGCTCATACGTTACGAAGAACTTTTTCTATGTAGAATATGTGATCATATTTTTTTCTTTACAAAAATGATCAGTGGAAAATGTCATAAAGTTATTTCTGATCTTAGCTCTATGATTGGGTCCCGAAAAGAAATGCGTACCATAAAGAAATCAAAGGAAATTATTATTATTATTATATTATTATTGTTGTTGTTGTTGTTGTTGTTGTTGTTGTTGTTGCCGCTGTTGTTGTTGTGACTAAGTAAATAATTAAAGAAATAACAAAACAAGTGTTACAGTTATATATTAAACAGTAAGTACAACAGAAGAGTATGACGACTAGTGAGTGGGTGTCGGTTGACCCAGCGTTCAATTTATGCGACTGTTATATTTACCAGCCTACCCACGAGGTAGGATGTGACATAAGGCCGAGTTTAATGTGGGGTAATCCGAGCCCATAGTCTCGGCCAAAATTTCCGCAAATCGCCCGTATAAAACGGGTAGCTGTTTCCCGAGACGGGACTCTGCCCTTTGAGATAGTCTCGTCTAGCGATACTCTCTGCTCGAAGGGAGTGAGTTTGACCAGCACAGTTGGAAAAGAACTATTCAACTGATATACTTATCAGCGCCTTCACGAGGGATGTATGTGGCACAACGCATAAACGGGTTCAGGGCCTGTCTACCTCCCTGGACGAAACTTTGCCCTCAGCAAAGCCTCGCCCGAGTTTTTCTCTGCTCAAATCAAAGAGTTCGACATAAATGAACAATCTGGTCGACTGTTCCCCTAAGGCCTTCTTTCCTACCGAATCTTACAGTATGTATTGAAATTTGAAAAAGTGAGTGTATATAAAAAATGCAAGTATCTTTAAAATATACAGAAAATACAGAAAAATAGATAATTTTCCATGCATGTTAATAATTGAATTAGATATAATTAACTTGTGAAAGACCGGTTTTATCAGCTGGAAAAATGAACCGAAACGTGCATTTACTCAGGAGACACAAAAAAGTGTCTAAAAACAGAACGAAAGACAGAGTAATCATTAATGCTAAAACTTAAAAGAAATCATCGTTTCCTTATTCCTATTCTATATGCATCAACTTTTCTGAACTTTCCACGGATATGGATTTATTGAAATTTAGAAACATCTATTTTTAAAAAAAAATGCTAATGTTTCTTATATTCTCGTTTGATATCTTTGTTCTAACCTCATAGTGCCTTTTCCTGTGACTGATGGAGTTTTGTTGAGGCGTTTTCAAAGTTTTTGTAGATATTGATACTACGAACCTCAAACAAAGATACTTATAAGGATGTTTTGCTAAAATCAACTACAAAGCGATCGCAATGTGATTCAAGAACATCGATTTATTAGGAACCAATAAATGTCTAAGATGCTATATAAGATGTATACTGACATTTAATAGTAAGCAGCAGCTCACATTCGAACATCGGGATCGTCATTCTCTCTCCTTATTCCATTTCTACCTTTTAGTAGAGGTGGCGAAGATGGGTGTGAAGAGTAGTCAAAGACATTTTGATAAAGACATTTGCACGAATTTAGTGGCCAAACCTGCGTGACAGATAAACACATACTCCAGTTAGTGATTTTCTTTCTTTCTTTTTTTTTTTTTGAGTGTAGCAAGCACTAATAGCAATAATATTTCTGAAGCAGGTATTTATAAAATAAATTGCCAAAACTGTTCCTCCCAATATATTGGAGAAACAAGTAAAAATCTTTAAAAAACGCATTTATGAGCACAAAAGAGACCTTACAAAAAAAAACTTAGCTAATGCACTTGTCATACTTAGAAATAAATTCAACCACAATTTTGATTTTAAAAATGAAAGAAAGAAAAATTCTGGAGAGTGCCGCCATAGATTATTACCCAAATATTAATCTATGCTACGGCTTTTACCCTATTTCACCTGTCTTAACAGAATTACTGCTCTCCCAAACAAGCATACACAACAATATAGTGAAATCAAAAGAAAATGGTTGGATCCATAAACACAGCAATAATAACAATATCTCCACATGTAACAGTAATTGACGTAATTTTGAGTTAACAGTATGAAAATAGCGTCCTCTAAATTCTTCCAGTTACTAAGGGCATTTTGTTTTTGTTATTATTAGTTACTTTTTTTAAAATAAATTAATTTCGTTTTTTTGCTTTGAGAAAGTCCACATTGGTCGAAACTCGTTAGCAACTACTACAGTTTTTCTTTTGTCATTTATATTTAAAAATATTATCTTTTCTACAGGTTAACTCTGAGAAATTTTCATAATAATTTTAATAATAATTTATATACTTGTATTTATATATATATATATATATATATATATATATATATATATATATAAATACAAGTATATAAATTATTTATATTATACTTTTCGAATCATATATATGTGTATATGTGCATAGATTTATTTATATATGAATATATACCTAAGCATATGCATATATATATATATATATATATATATATATATATATATATATATATATATATATACCTATGCATACATATATATATATATATATATATATATATATATATATATATATATATATATATATATATATGAACTCTCATATCGTGAACTGTAAATGAAGATAAGAATTGGATGGTGCCTTACTTTTGACACTTGTAGATGGATGCTAACAGAGGCCATTGTGGAGAAAATCAGATAAAGGAAAGACATATTTCAGGTGTTATTTCTTAAGTGTCATACTAGCCCAGCCTTTTTCCGGGCGACGAAGCCACACTGACAAATGAAATTTGTTAAAGCAGGAGTTTGATTGCATCTCTGCTTCAGACCATGAAGACGCTGATAAAAGTGCTTCAGTCGACTGTGTTGAAAAACCCTTAACTTAATGAAACATGTCTTACGCCATTCCTTTCGATTTGCTGCTTGGGATACACAGGTTTTCAAATCAAAGTTGTGACGTTTCAAGTTGTCTTTGTAGCATAATAGTGGATGTCCAACATGACGAGCCCACCTAAATTGTATCTTTGCTAGAATGGTCTCAATGCCTGTGATGCTGTTACATTTCTTCAGTATTGCACTAGTCTTGACCATGTCATCACATTTTATATCACATATGACACTAAAACAGCGATGTGAAGGCGTCAAGTAGATTTACGTGTTTGCATTACAGGGTCCAAGTTTCAGCACCTTACAGAACAGTTGTGCGAACAACTGATCTGTATATGTAGATCTTTAATCCGAGAGACCCGTCTTTGGTGTTCCATTACCTATGTTAAAGATTACCAAATGCTGTGCTGGCTTTGGCTATTCTAGATTGGATTTCTCTGTTCATTTTTTCATCAGAATAGTCTGTGGATACAAGACGTGTGAACGCCTCAATAGTTTTCAATTTCATACCATCAATGAATACGGAAGGATTTGCGAGAGATGGATTGCCTGGTACTGGCTGGTCCATTAGCTCAGTCTTCTTTATGTTGATAGTGAGTCCAAACGCTTTCGTTGTTTCAGAGAATTTATCAAGCATAATTTTAATGTCTTCTTTACTAATAGACCAGCAGCATCTGCAAAGAGATCACGTAACGGCTTCTGACCAAGGATATATATATATATATATATATATATATATATATATATATATATATATATATATATATATATATATATAATTTAGTTTGAAAACAGACAACTTTAAGAATCCATTGATTATATTTTATTTCCCCAGGAAGGTGTTTTTCCTGGTTCATCAGATAACATTTCAAGCATAAAACATTTTTAAATTGATGTATTATTTTTAAACACCTTTGAAGAGTAAATGTAAGTTGGTGTAAGGTGATAAGGAAGGTGGGAGGATGACGACGCCAGATTTGTGGAGAAAATTATAAATTCCTACAATAATATTATTAGATATGTAGAGAAAATTATAAATTCCCACAATAATATTATTATTAGAGAATTTAATGCTAATCAATTACAAAATAATACTTCTACCTATAATTCTAGGCTAAGAAATGAATGCCCATTGGGAAGATTATGTATAACAGAAAACCTGGTTTACGAAGCAACGATCTTCACCAAAGAGAATACGAAAGAAAAATAAAATATTTATATTGCAATATATGCTGGGAATTGAAAGCAGCACCTTTATAACCATCCCCATTCTTTCAATAATGAATCCCTTAAACATCAAACAGCGCCGTCTAGATACTATTTGGATCTGATGGAAAACGTTTTCACCCAACAGGTGAAATGACAAATTGTCTCTAGGGCTCGAACTCCTAGAAACTTTAGAGACAGATGTAACATCTGCCTTAAGAAGAAAATCTTAATAATCAAACATAATGACCCCGAGGAATTACTAAATCACCACAATGAGATTATCTTTAAATGCAGGCATAGACATCGTCTCAAAATAACAAATTACATCTAATATTTGGGAAGCCTGCCCATGAAAACTCCGGAATTTTAAATTATCTAGACTTGAAATAACACCTGGTGTCTCTCTATATGAGTTTAATTGCTTATGTTATACTGTATATGCGTACAGGTATTTTCATATAGGCATATGTGTGTTGATAGGTGTTCATATAATTGCATTGACATTTGTAGGTGATTATATGGTATTTATAAGTACATACATATCTGGGTGTATGTGTATGTAGTCATTTATCTATGAGGGTATTTACGTGCATATGGATGTGTGGATACATACATACGCACATATATATATATATATATATATATATATATGTGTGTGTGTGTGTGTTTGTGTGTATGGTGTAAAAATACATATCTCTATATATATGTGTGTGTGTGAATGTATATATGTGAATATGTGCGTGTACTTGTGTATATATGTATGTATATATGCATGTGTATATATATGCAAATTTCCGTATATATATGTGTATATTTATGTATATATGTGTGTATCTATGTATATATGAATATATATATATATATGTATATATATATATATATATATATATATATATATATATATATATGTGTGTGTGTGTGTGTGTGTGTGTGTGTGTTTATGGGTGTATAGGTATTTATATATGGTTGTATGTGTGTGTGTGTTTTATATGTACATATATACAAGGATATATGGTTAAATGGGTTATAACTGATCTAATATTACCATTTCATCATTATGACTCTCCCGTTATTCCTCTCATTGGTATTATTATTATTATTATTATTATTATTATTATTATTATTATTATTATTATTATTATTATTCCTCTCATTGGTTTATTATTATTAGTATTATTATTATTATGAAACTTTCTTAATAATTGATTATTATTATTACGATATTATAAAATAATATTATTATCCCTTTTAAATCTTGTTTAATTTCAAAATGTTTTTCTAGATTATGGGTTATTTTTTATTTATTTTTCAATATGGTTTTCTATATTGCTTTATGACTTTTTCGATACTATTTAAAAAATATAAATAATATAAAAATATAAAGAATAAATATAACGATTATCTAATCTAGCAAGGACCTATATTTTTATGTTCAAAACCACATGCAATACACATATACACAATAACATATACACGTACATACATGCATACATAGAGGTGTGTACCCACATACACACACAGATATACCCATGTACAGATAGACGGATAGATATGGGGATACCTTGTTAATTTTTTTAGATGGGTGTATGTAATTGTATGGAGATGTAAGGCTTTAGGTACATATGTTTATGTGCACGTATGTGTATGTCCGTATGTATATATGTGTATAAATGTGTATATATATATATATATATGTAGGAGTGGATGTGTATGGATGTATGTGTATATGTATGTATATGTGTGTGTGTGTGTATTTATGTATTATCTGTATACATGCATGTGTATGTATATATATATTTGTATGTGAGAATGTGTATATATGTGTGTGGATATATATCTATATATATGTGTGTTTATGTGTATATATGTATATATATGTGTGTGTATATGTATATGTATATATATATATATGTATGTATATGTGTGTGTATATGTGTATATGTGGGTATATGTACGTGTGTACATGGGTATATGTATGTATGTAAGTACGTGTATATGCTATTGTGTATGTGTGTATACGCATGTGTTTTTGAACATAAAAATATAGGTCCTTGCTAGATTAGATAATCGTTATATTTATTTTTTATACGTTTATATTTGATTTGTAACTTGGAGTCGATATTAATTTTGTCAAATTTTCTCAATTACACAGCGGCCCTTTCACTAAATGTCCTTCAATTTTAATTTCCCCAGCCCCATCTCTCTCCCCTACCTATTCTTTCCTTTTCTCTCCCTCCCTCTTATTCTGATCTTTAACATTAGATCGTCTATGGTGTGTGTATGTCACCACGAAATGTATCTTTAATGTATTAGACATCAGACAACATTCATATTTCCGCCTTCCACTCACCTCTATAAAAAAACCCTCTCTCTTAAGTTTTAATCTCCCACCTTCTCTCGTCTGTTAGCCCTCTCTTTAGCTCTAAAATTCGTCCCACGCTCTCATACTTACACTCTCTCTAAATTCTATTTTTATTTCCGGAGTTGTTTTTTTCTGTTTTCTTTTTGATTTTGTAGGTCTGATGAATTGGATCGTATTTACGATTCCAATAGAATAAATTATGACCATGGAATATTAGTGTTTAAGCCATTTTATTATATATATATATATATACACATATATATATATATATATATATATATATATATATATATATATATATGCAATTTTCATATATATTATTCATATATAATATATGCGCGGTACGTATTTCAAAGCGCATAATATCAGTGATAGAGGTAACATATTTAGTTGGCTTGATGTGAGCTTGCGACACTGACGATCGCAGAGAGCGTGAAACCCAAGTTCACAAACTCACATCCCTCCGACTATATATATATATATATATATATATATATATATATATATAGAGAGAGAGAGAGAGAGAGAGAGAGAGGGGGGGGAACCTTACTTCAGCGGGAAAGTGACTTAAGCCGAGCCGCCAAATCAAGACTGATTCTTATTTCTCTAAAAACGTATTTTCAGGAAATCTGTCTTCTCAAGTTCAATTTTCAGTACGGATAAACGTTTCCTATATAACATTTTAATATAACTTGGAAAGTCTATATCTTGATTATATTGTTTTTTCTCCGTCTAATTACATATGGTCCCCGATTTAGTATTTCTTGCTGTTCAACGTCTTCATGTATTGGGAATTTGTTATTTGATAAATCTGTTTCTAATTCTCATATGGCATTCTATAAGGGCAGGTGAAGTATTGTCTTCTTTAACAATTAAATGATATATTTGCTGGAAGATATTTTTAATGATTCCTTGATTGTATACATCTTAGTTCAAACATATCTAAACGACATGCATGACATTCTTAGAGTTTAGATCTGACGGGTTATTTAAAAACACAGTATTTTAGCTTAATTATTTAATTATGTAGCTGTTTGTGGTGTTGGTCAAACTTACGCCATAAACAGTTTCCTTTATTAAATTTGTGTTAATTGGCTCTTACACTCGGGTATTTGAAATGTGTAGAATTTGTTAATTCTACTTGACTGATTTTAGGTACCCCAATGCTTGCTTACTCACTGGATTCAATCCCTACTGAGCACATATGGGATATGCAAAAGATACTAGTACATTCCCTTCGGTGAAATCGACCAAAAATAAACCTTTACGCACAATCTGGACAGATATCTCTACGCAGAAACTCCAAAGTCTCCATGATGTCATATCCTTATTCAGTCAAAGAGAAGAGCTATTTGTTATTAAGTGTCCATGTCTAAATTCATTGCATTTTACTTTAACTGACATTTCAGTTTTGTTTTAATAGATTTGAAACAAATAATACACTTATGTAACCAGTTAAGCCAATTTCCATACATAACTGATATGCACTGTAGAACAAATGAGTTGAATTTCACACAATGGCATGCAGAAGGTACTTTCTTAAAATAAGTATGGAAGGTATTGTTGGAAAATATGCCTAAAATATCCTATAGCCTTTCTCAGAACACACTATGATTGACTCTTTGATTCCAAGTTTGAAAAACCTAAATTTTAGTGTTGCAGATCGTGGGAGGACTTTGCCCATCAGACTTATAAAGAAAACCTGCGTTTTATATTTCGCAAAATATAGTTACCTACCAAAACTCATAAAAAGCAAGTATTCCAGACTTCTCCTTCGCAGACCGCATAACAAATGACGTTGCAGGGCAACCTATGGCAAGAAACAGGTCCGTATTGGCCACCGCCAATCAAAAGAAGTTGTAATAGGGTCAACACGTAATAAGTGCCAAGATTCCTCGACTGGGATCCTAAAGGCTACCTCCTTAGTTGAAAGAAAAAAAGATGAAGAAGCAGACAGAGGAAGAAAAAGGGTTTGACAACTAAGTGAACTGGAAGATTTTCTACAAAGACGAAGACATTGGAACACAACCAATATATATGGAGGGAGATGGTCGCGGCCTCTACTCCACAACCACACCCAATTATGGGACTGATTATTACGATGGTGATGACGGTTAAATGAATAATATAGCCAATAAATTAATAGTATACGAATTACTCCTTAGCTGTAACACCTTTATGCAAATTAATTGAAACAGACTCTTTAGATCCCTTTTTTTCACCATATGGTCACTTTTAGACCCACTGGAGTGACAGAGTGTAATCAATTTCCTCAGATTAGGTCAGTTTGTAGTGGTGTACAGTAATATGAATCTATTTTGTTGGTGTATGATGATCTCGAAAAATATTGCGTCATCCGTGATTGCATCGGATTTTTATCACGCTCAGACACTATTGTTTCGACTGTCGATTAGGTGTCCTACGGCCATTGTCTGCGATGAACGTTATTCCAAGGAAGCGTACGAAAATTGTAACGCTGCACAAACATATTAGCAACCTTTACCAGTGAGCAAATCAAAGTACTATACACTAGCCTGGAATCTCTCATGATTTAAATGCAATCGAGAATCTGTGGTCAATCTGCAAGGAACGACGAACGAAGTACTAACATGCGTACTGCATCATGTTTCATTAGAAAAATACGAAAAATGTAAATAATAACGGAATTATTCGGTTTGTTTCAATTAGTTTTTCACAAGGGTTTATGAACGAAATTACGTTTGCGCGAAGCAAATAATAGCATAAATTCGGTTCTTTTTCTGGTGCTGATTCTTTTAGAGTTTTTTCATTCAATATCAGAAATCGATATTCAATCGGAGTTAAAATTCATAGTTTCGAAACGTATTCGTCGAAGATGGAAGTTCCGCTAATCGCCGTACATGGATCATTGGCATAATACGTTTTTTACGTCATCATTTCTCTATATAGCATTTACGAGGCTTACAAGAAGAAATCGTTCTTCATCCAGAAATAAGGTTTAGCAAGTCTGTTGCGCAGTTTCTCAATAAAATAATGATGTCAATCCTCGATGGGTGTCTCTATCTTGACTTCGTGTACTGTAGTAAGATATGATTATTAAAATTACAATGGTTGTCTCACCGAGGAGAAAAGGTCAACAAGTTAGTGTTACAAAACTTTACAACTGTAGTGAGTTCAATTTTCATTCAGTGTGTTAGATTTGATAGAACATGAATATTGAATTACATTTTCATTAATCAATGGCTCAAAAAAACAGTTAATTAAACAGGGCGGTTATAGTTTTTATAATATTTTTTTAATTAAATGTTTCATGAAGGTTACTGCGTACATTGGCTTTTCCCTATCAGCTTTGGTAAAATTATGTTTTTTCTTTTTATGGCTTAGTATGTTATAAATGGAAAACATTTTAATGATGGCTTCTACTAATTAGTGGTGTCTGCGTTAGAGTACGGTTTCACTCTTTCTTTATAACTTCTAAAACGCATTTAATTTTGATTAAGAGCATTTCTGCCGTTTATTACAAGCAACAAAATTAAAACTGCTGTTTAGATGCACTCAAATAATTTGTGTTTTGATTCATAAATCTTGACTAGCAATGGTTTAGTAATTTTTGACTTACGTCGAGGAAGTTTTTATAAAGAAAACAATTTGTTTATCCTTCTTAATTAAAATTTGAAGTATATTTAAAAATAAATAAATGTATAAATAAAAAAGAACGAAATAATTGTTGAAGGGTTATGTTTGCGTGTTTTGTAAGAAGTTATTTCTCAACACTCATTTTATATTTATATTAACGTCGACAAAGTGAGAATGAAAACTTCTGGATTATATAAAATAAAATAGTGTTATAAATCCTTGTGTTCATTTCTAATACACCTGTATGTAACAACTCTATCAAAATTACAACTGACAGTTTTCCTGAGTAAAAACAACGGGTTTTGTTTCGTGTGAACACATCTTTGTATCCTACATACAAAGATGTGTTCACATTAATCAAAATCCGTTGTTTTTTTATGTTACGAAAATATTGCGGTGCATCAATCCACAATAAAATTGCTTCAACGTTTATATATCTTACATGTTTTATGGACACAAGAATTATAGATTATGAAAATATGCAGGATAGAAAACTATTGACGTCCTTTCTTCGTGGATTGTGCATCTGAACGAATATGAAGAATTGTTCAACTAGAAGGTTTTCGTAACATAAAAAGCAACTCAGCGATTTCTCTTTAGCGTTAACAGATCTTTCTATTCTGTTTCTTTTTTTACTCAAGACAACTGTCAGCTGTAAGTTTAATAGAGTTGTTAATAGATAAATAAATCGATTTTCATTCAGTGTGTTAGATTTGATAGAACATAAATATTGAATTACATTTTCATTACACAATGGCCCAAAAAACAGTAAATTAAACAGGGTGGTAACACATGCATATTTTTTACATTATTGTTTTTTTTAATTAAATCTTTCATGAAGATTACTGTGTCATCCGTGATTGCATCAGATTTTCATCGCGCTCAGACACTACTGTTTCGACTGTCGATTAGTTTTCCTACGGCCATTGTCTGCGATGGATGTTATTCTAATGAAGTATACGAAAATTGTAACGCTGCACAAAGACTTTGGCAAGTGTGTTCGTGCAAAGAACACACTTGCCAAGGTGCTACATACAAGCACATTATGTATGAAAACACGAATTTATTATAATATTAATTTTATCTTACTTCCTTAAAACAACGCAGTTCTGTAATCCTTCACCTTGAGTGGTTCTTGTGCCTTATGTCGGGTGAACAATTACTTAAAAAGAAGATAAGAATCTCTGTCTTTCTCTCTTTCCTGAAATATAATGTTAAGTCATAAATATTATACTTTTTTGATTATCAACTTTACTCTTCAAAGCCTAAAGTACAATTACACTTTTAAGTATTCACCATGATTGCAATGTTTCTTTTGACATTTTCTAGGGTGTTCTTCACTACTTTTTAAGTAAAATTCCGCTAATTTTGCTGTAAAAAAGAAATTCGACTAGCTCTTCAATATGGTTTTCACCGGAGGAAGTTTCGCCCATCAAAGAATTTGCAGCGATCTAAAAATCGGTCGGTGGAAAACCAACGGAATACGACAGATAGAACAGACCAACTGTCTACACTGTTTATACTATCCAAACTATTGTCCTCATCTTTGACGCCATATTTATTACAACGTTTCAGCCGTTGTACTCTCCGGCCTTCTTCAGGTGGTTGGAACTGAACCCTTTATTTCGCTCACTGGGTTAGACTGTTCTAGTTCCACGTGCCATGTCTAATGGGTGTCAGTTATCAGTTATTTTCTGTTAATTCCCCTCTCCACGTTCTCCACTGTCTTAACCAGGTATTGAACTTATACTCCTTGGGTCTTGTCACTGAATCTAAGCAACGCCTTTATCCACTGTGCCATGTGTCCTTGTAATTAAATATGGCGACAAAGATGAGGACAATTGTTAGAATAATGTAAATAGTGTACATACTACCTCATCTCAGAAATATAGACAGATAGTGAAGGGCGAAAAAGTTGTAATAAATATGGCGACAAAGATGAGGACAATAGTCCGAATAATGTAAATAGGGTACATAATACCTCATCTGAGAAATACAGAGAGATACTGAAGGGCTGAAACGTTGTAATCAATATGGCGACAAAGATGAGGACAATAGTCCGAATAATGTAAATAGTGTACATAATACTTTATCTCAGAAATATAGACAGATACAGACTAAACAGGTTCAAAACGTTTTTCCTCTGTTATTCTTGCAGTACGCCGCCTTAAATTCCTTTGGAGGAAAAAGTTAACGGAATTATGGCTAACATAACAACAGGTACGGCTTATACACAGCGATGCATGACACAAATATTATAATACTCTTAGCAATCTGAAATACAGGTGGTTATTTATTTATATACGGATGTGATTAATTAATCCGCAGCTGATCAGATCAAAATACGCATCACAGAAATAGACTCTAGCTTGACTTACAGATCAGACCAAAAAGTTAAGATCTTTATTTTCTCATTCTACAGTGATTTTTTTCTCTCCTTTTATTTGGACTTCATTTCAGAGAGATTATTGTAAGTCTTTTTAACAGGAGATATATTCGTACTGTCAGTACAAATGTTAAATACATCGAAATGCTTCCAGGCTTTATCGTTCGCTGGCAAAATATGTTCGGTGACACAATATGCAGAAGAGAACAAGTAGACTGAAAGAGGTGACCTTCATTTATACGTCTCAAAGCACGATCTATTTTATACTGTTCATCCCGAAGTGATTGACTGGCGTGTACATATTCTGGTGGTTGTGTTCACGACACAGTAATAAAACGTGAACATAACAAAACTAATCGTGTTAATATTTCTCTTTCAACGAATAGGCTCTAGATTTGCACAGTCATAACAAACATTTTTATTTCGTAGTTAAAAAAAGAAAAACACCTGTTCCCGCACGTTAACGACATATGTCCGCCATGTTAATTTGGCAATGTTGGAAAGGAGAAAGATGGGCAGATTATGTTGAACGCCAAATCCTACACGGCAAAATTAAGAAAACTTTTCATCAACAGAAAGGTTACATAGATATTACTAAATGAAATTCAAAAGGTTAAATTAAGACCCTGAAAATGTAATTAGAAATAAAGAAGATTTCCAAAATAGAAAAGGAGGAACTTGATACGATTTTAACGCGTCAAACCTGTATTCGAGAGCGTATATATATAAAAAAAAATACGAGAAGAGACGCACTGTTTTTTTTTCAATAGATGAACTCTTCTAAATTCTGTATACTTATTGCTGATTCACTTTAGATGATTTATCAACCCTTTGTGCTTTATCTAAAGCCGAAAATTGTTTTTGATTTTTATAAATAACATTTCTTCTTGCGAATGCATATTGCATTAACATTTTTTGAAGAATAACATAACTTTCTAGATACAAGTCCTACTATTTAAACCAAATTGATCGAATGAGATTGAGTCATACTTTCCTAAAGAATATTTGCTTGTAAGTGAATGTAAAGAAGCCGACTGGAAAATGCGAGCACCTATAGATTAGACCAGGGGTCGGCAACTTTTTTCTTTCTATGTGCCGACTTAGTGGTTTAGAATTATTCAGTGTGCCAACAGCGTACGTATTTTATCCAAAAGTTCAACGTAACTTTTCTACAATATATGTTATATAGCAATATATAATATATATATGCTTTAGCATATATTCGAATTGAAACAGCTAAATAACTTTGCCTTGTAGTAGTTATTGGTTCGGACTCATTTGCGGCTACTTGCCATTGGAAATTGCGTAGCATGCCACGTTTAGTTTTGGGGGATTATTTTATTTTTTCAAATAATCTGTGGGTTGTACAAATTTTATTTGGGTTTAAAAACAGATATTTTGAAAGCATGTATAAATATATGAAGACATATGGGAGAATTTCATGAATATATTTTTATCTATCAGAACGATGTTAAGCTAATGAGTAACACATATCTATAAAACAAAGAAAAAAAATGATGGATAAGGAAATTTACCGTAGACAATGACTGCAAAAAACTAAAAGGTATATTCACAAAGACTAAAACAGGGGAAGAAAAAATGATACCTAGCAAATCAATTGTAGAAATTCAGATATATATCCGGTAGTCATTCGTTTTATTTACAGAAGACAGACTGCTTAGACTTAATATAAATGGTTTCAAGCACAGATTGTAATCCGAATTTACTTTGCAGATTACTGTAAAGAAAATCTTTCACTATGGCCCAAATATGAGAGCTATAAACACTGATAGAGTAACATATTTCCGATTTCCATGCCTCGTGCCTGGGGAATAATGAAAATCGTTCACGCAACCTTTTGGAGAGAGCCGACCAGCAAGCAGTGCAATGTTGCTGACGTGGGCCATGATATCGCAAGTACTATAATAAATTGTCTAGTCTTTAGACGGCTCCATTCAGATGAGTGCCTTGGTCTGGAGGTTTGAAAAAATCAACGAACTTAATGTTTTATTATTTAAACAAGCTTCCTCATTTTATTGCAAGAAAAACAGAATAAAAACTGACGCAATCAACAAAAATTACAAATTACTTACTACAAAATAAATACAGTTAGAAATGACAAATTATTTAATGAGCCACTTATTACTGTTGATAGTTCGATAACCTCTCCACATCAGGTGAAATATTTGTTGATGAAAATCCTTCGCCGCCCGGATGTATCTCAATTGTCTGCAGCTGTGGTCATCACTCCTTTCCATCTCACTTTTTTGGTTCATGGTGATATTTAAATTAGTATAATGCAATGGTTTGCCGGTTCCTTTTGTACCCGGGATGTTGAGGCTACAGGTTACTCTGAGGTGGATTTCTTTTTGATGTTATTTTCTTCTAGGCTTTGCTTAAAGATGCACAGTTTGCAAGTCAGCAGGTGGCTTGAACTGAGTTTCCTTATCCTTGACCGGTTGTCACCCAAGGTTATAGTATCCAGTTAGTCCTGCTTTTACACATAGATGGAGGAGAAGAAATGGATTGCTACCTTTCCCAACGGTAAGATCACATAATTGAATGTAATGAACCTGACTGCATTCATCAATTCGAGCCGCTAAGCATTTACTCTACTGTGCCTCCAATAATGACAATGCATGTTAAAACGCTTATTATTTTTATTTCAGAAGAAGTTATTGTTTTTATTCCTCGATTCTATTTATTCTTGTTTTTTTTTTAATTTTACGAATATTTCCGGGAATCAGATCCGTTTCGTATCCAAAATTTTCCCTTTCTTTTTTAGAGTCAAGGTGTGCGATTTGGTATAACGGACATCATTTTGGAATGAACATTCAGAGAGCCGAGTTTGAATTCCAGTTAAGTTCATTGCATTCGCTTACGCACAAATACCTGTGGAAAAAAGTATGAATCAGTCTCTTCACTCCTCAGCTATTGGTTGAATAGCAACCAGTCTACCTCAGAATGAAATGGCAACCTACTTCAGGAAAATCCTCTGCCTAGTCAGTTATGAACCGGATGTTGTCACGATCGCTCAAGCGTGTATCACGTATGACGCTTAACTGATTCAGACATATAACGTATGCCTGAGTAGCATACCGTTTATTAGTGTCTTACACCATACGTCTTACAAAAGTTAAGCTCGTAACATAATCTGAGAAGGGCTATAAACTTTTGACTCAGTTGTTTTCAACGATTAATTCACTGATTTCTCCCGCAGACCAATTCGTGAAATCCAACATTTTTCTTCAGGACATTTCGATTACCGAACAGATTTCAGATTCAATCCTCGTGCGAAGATATAAATCTTTTCCAAGTTATGGTTTAAACAGTAGACAAAATTGTCTATTCTTTGTTGGGAATCAGTCTATGAGAATGACGACTCTTAACCCACACAAGTGGTGAAGAAAATGTAAAAGTGATTTCGCTATTCCTCCCAATAAGTCATAAACATTCGTATATAATAAAGATAAAAGAAGCTGTGAAGAGCCATGGTTCCTACGTATTTAAATGACATAGCATTTACAAAATACGTATAATATCACTATAACTTCTCTAAGTGTTGCTCAATTTCGACTACTGACAATCCTTTTCCTCACGATTTTCAAAACACAATATACAGATCACTTAAACAAATTTGAATTCAAACCATGGCAAAAGCTATTCTTTTGCCCTGTTGTTTTTTGATGCTACCATCGTTCTTGACTTTAGTAGAACAAAATCTAAGGGATGGAGCAGAGGCAATGATAAAAGAAACTTGCTGAAGCGTCCTCATTATCTATGTTACGTGGCCCTTCACGATATGGTTGTTCATTTGACCCCTATTGCCAAACGTTTGCTATCGACCTGGTGTCTCCTTTCAGATAAGACCTCTCCTGAAGTTTCTACAATCGAATTATTCCAGGGAATGGATTAAATGACCTCACGCCCAACATCGGTAATCTGAGAAAGGTTTGCTGTTCTCTCGGTAGTTTCCTTCTTTCAAACCACCATTTTTTCAAACACAAACGAGTTCCATGTTTGCGAATTCAGTTTTCCTTCTCCTAGACTAGATGCCAACCAAGAGCCGTTTCTCTCCTACTATTTAACCCATAACTGGTTTGGAGATGAATTGAATTCATACCTTTCCCAATTGGATTGGCGCATATAAATAACTGGATTTGATTTCGAACTCATCTCGCTGATTTTCACGTTCCGAGTTGCTAACAAGTAAACAATCCGCAAGTCCAAAAAATGAGTGAATGATAATGGGTTTTGATTTCTTTAATAAATTCTGCGAATGGAACATTGGAATACATTCGCCAATGGTCGTTGTGATTTGGTAAAATTCACAGAGAAAAGCCCAAATACGATTTGAAATATTATCGTAAGCCAATCATCAAGGAACAGATGGCTTGCTTACTTTTAATATTTATATTTGAAATTCTAAGCACAAGCCTTTTAAGAAATTATGACTGTCAAAACGAAGACATTCCAACTGTATTATGTTCTTCATTTGTATGGAATAATTCTTCTCTTGAACAAGACAGCTATTTCAATAAACAGTTTTGAAAAGATACAAAAATCGGAAAATTACTTTACCCTGACGTTCAGTACTAATTTTAAGGTAGAAATGATAGAAAAAAATCTTTTGTGGGTTTCATTACTAAAATGAAATTCTTTGTCGATACAACTGTCAATATAAATTAAAGTTTTAAAAGAATTATAGTAATTTCTAGCGAATTTTCAAATCATTAAGTTTCCTCCCCGGAGGAAGATTATAAGCGGAAAGTATTTTTGTACTGAATAAGCGAATATTCTGGTGGAAAATGGATAATTTTTTCAAAGAAAAAAAAAAAAAACCCAAAAAACTAATAAATGTTCAGAGTCGGTAATTTCGTTAAAAACAAAATTGCTGATAACAACTGCAAAAAAGATCTTGTTACCGCTGACGTAAAAATTAGTCACTAAAAATGACTTAAAGAAAATAAAATACAGTTAAATGTTAGCAAGATTCCCCAATCGAAAACTAGCGTTTGTTTCCTCCTCCATTAGCGCCATGACAAGAAATTCATTTAATAACATTTAACGCTATTAGATGACATTTGCAAATATTAAAATACTGGTTTTATAGAAATGAACTAGAGAAAAAATGTGGCCTTTGAAAACACATCATTATCATGTAAGAATTTAATATTTGCGATCATTAAACGAACCTTTTTCGTTACTACGAGTTTCAAAATACAGCTTCTGTTAACGTCTCTGGTTTCGACGTAAAGTAGTTGTTAGAAAGCTAATCTCGCAGAACATTACTACATAAAATGCTTCAGTCTTCATCAGGTGCTTCAAAATTTATGCATTTATGATAAACTAGCAACGATTCTCAGCTAGTCGATCAGCGTTCAGTTAGAATGGAGAAAAAACAGCATCATGTTTAGATGTAACCGAGTCTATCATCAATTACTTTAAAGTAGTTTCATTAAAACATTTTGAATTAATGCAGTTACTAATATAACAGAAGGACATGAAGGGGTAAAACAGACGACATGATGACCCATTTCAGATCAAAATTATCTTGGAGTTTTTGAAATTCAATTTATCAGTGGGCTACTAGGGATGGAAAAGAGGATACATTTATAAAGCAATTGTTAAGTTTGATGAAAATTCGTTGAAAGATCAACGAAAAATAAGAAGGAAGCGAATAAAAATCGCCATTTTCATTATATGGGTGAACTCAATTATCTAGTTAAATGACTATTAATCAACTTATTATTGGCTACAATTGAGTAAGTTTGTATTAGATTGCATGATAATTGAGGGAGATTTTAGTTTAAAATTTGTGTTCAACAAAAATCGATTTTTCATTTTTCGCTACACGAAGTGGCGTTGAAATAAAAATGAAGTATCGTTGAGCCCGTCATGATATAAATAATATACATACTGAATTTGAATGAAATCGGAGGAAAAAGTGGAATTGATCGATTTTTGATCGGCTTTATCGACTATTGTTTTTTAAAAAAATATCGATTTTTACAATGTATGTGCCAAGTTTGGTCAAAATCGGTTGGATGGATCGAGAGTGAAAACGTATCACACAGACAGACACACATACACGCACACACACAGTCATCCACTGTTTTATATATAGAGATTAGGCTAAGCTGAGAATTTACTTATCGCACACTGCTGTTGTGTAATGATTTATGAACTAACCTAGCAGACCATAGTTCCTCCCTCAAAGTTCATACTAGAAAGTACTGTTCCATTGTAATCACTTGCTAAACTAAGCCAAGCTTATTAAATTGCTTACTATAGGGGAAACGAAAGACTGCCACCAAACCGAAAAAGATTCAAAGACAAAAGACTTGGCGTCGCAAAGAATTCACACATGCCTTGCATCTAACATAACCAGCAAAGAAGATGGCGGCTTCTGGGTCAAAAATGTATAAGACAATATTGTTACTCGAGACTTTTCGAGATGTACGGAGTAGACATTAGATGACGTGAAACCAAATTTTCTTTGTCTTGCCTCGTGACTAGTGAATGGTTTGAATTGTTGCTGGTGAGATTCGGAGGTAGTTTTAACCGATTGTCACTAATGCAAATTTTTCTAGAATTATTTCCTTTGCTGTTCTCAACTAAGGTGTTTGCCACTGGCAATAGAAAAACGTTGTCAACACATTTAGTTTCGCGGAAATTCAGTTGACTTGCCCAGTGGTCAGGAACTATATTATTCAAACTAAAATAAATGCCATAATTTCGAATCTTGCTTGTTGAAGAGTGAAGGTCCGTCATCCACCGTATATTAGCGTAATATATTCTTTATACGCTCTTTTCTCATTAGAACATCTATTAGAATGTAAAAGGGAAACTACTCTTTGTCTTGTAATAACGATTAGCAATTGTTTTTCAGTTTCTTAATATCATAATGACACACTGGATGTGTGTCTCACACTTTTCGTTCAGATCCGATTTTTAGGTTTTATTATCAAAGTATCCAAGAGTATCACACCGTAGTGTAATGGTCAGCAAGCAAGTATTATCACTGTTGTGAGTTTAGTTTGAATAGACACTGTAAATATCTTACATAAATTATACAATACGAAAATGACGGCACAAAAGATTACATATTGCAGTGTATGATTTAAGCAAGAAAGCATCTAAGATCAGAAATGTTTCAGTATTTAGAATTGCGAATGAGTTGGTTAAAATCTATTAGGACCTAAACCCCTTAACGCAGTTCTTCGATTCAGCTTTGTGCTTCTCTTCCTCTGCAGTGTTGCCTTCCATTAATGGAGCAATGCCATTGAATGCGCTGGCACGAGTCGCAAAATGCTTTGAGCGACGGAAATGTGGTGCCATGGCTTTGGACTGAAGGAGATATTAAGTTCTTGCGATCAGAAAGTTATTCGAAAGCGGTCATTAATCTTCAAAACCTGCGGCGTCTATTACAACTTGAGAACATCCTAGGTTTCTGGACATTTTTCCACAATGGAAAAGAACTTATTATTCTCATTTGTTATAGAGCCGACAAGGCAAGCTCGTGATGATTAGGATGTCAGGCAAGTTTGCTTTCTTAGACCTTCTGTCTCGACACAGACGGGAACCCAAGATAATATCTATAATAATAGCAGACAAAGAAAAAGATTTGTGCCGAACGACATCGGTACAATTGTGCGAACTGAATAGAGAAGTCAGACAGATAATATCGACTGGGATAGACAGACACGAAAAGGTTCATATATATATATATATATATATATATATATATATATATATATATATTTATTAGTTTGGTGCAAAAATAATGACGTTTTCTTACATAGTATCATATGTGAGAAAACGTCATTATTTTTGCATCAACATAATATATATATATATATATGTGTGTGTGTCTGTGGAGAGATAGATAGAAAGACAGACAGAAAATTGAATAGATATAGGTAGATAGATAACTATGAACGGAATAGGTATACAGGGTGCGAGGGGTAAATTATCGCCATTTTACATTTTTGTTTCGCGCATGCCTGTTGTTTGTTTTTGATTATGTCAACTGCAAATATAGTAGGGTCAGTTGGTCACCTTTTGTGAGAAAAAGAGTACCATGATGCAATGCACTCCGTCGGGAATTTGGAGAAGACATGCTGCACTGTTTGGCATTCGCACCAGAATCTCCAATACGAACATTTCAGTGTTTGGTTGTCAATCGGAGGACAGTGCCGAGGATTCGGAAAGAGTTGAATGGGTCTAATGGTGAATACGAAGATTTTTCGAGTGATTTGTAGTGGTGACAAAATTATATATACATATAATATATATATATATATATATATATATATATATATATATATATATATATATATATATATATACACACACACACACATATATATATATATATATATATATATATATATATATATGCTTTCCAGACAATTTTGATGTTAAAACGATATCAATCGTTATCTTCTGTCTTCATTTCTGCTCCTCTATTGTACTCTCTCCTCAATGTTTTCTTTTTCTCATATTCTTTCACACTCAGTAAACATTTGCGTCTTAGTGGATTTAATGCCTTACTTCGACTGAAATAATTAAATATTTATATATATATATATATATATATATATATATGAGATGGGATTAAAAACAGATCAAATATGGATCAGAATCCGACAGAATAAGATACAGAACAAAACGAACATTTTCTACTTTTTTTTTCATACACACACACACACACACACACACATATATATATATATATATATATATATATATATATATATATATATATATCGTAATAAGATAAAGAACAGATGGAGTAAAAATCTTCAGTTCGTAGTATTTGCTTTTTTAAAAAGTCTTCAATATATAGCAGAACAAAATATTATTAATATTTTTATAATTGATTATAATAAAAACATTTATAAGCATCAATTTACCTTGGCATGAATTAATAAACCACCTCCACCCTCTGACCTTATGTTACTATTTTAGCTTAGATCTGATTTTTATTAGTTAATCTAGCCTTAACCACAAGTATATTTTTAATTCTGAACTTATACCCTCGCCTTTAACTTCCAAAAGGAGGAAACGACAGAAATATAGACAGATGTTCAGTTTGAAATTTCAACCACCTGAAGAAGGCTGGAGCGTACCAGGGCCGAAACGTTCTAATAGATATGGCGACAAAGAAGAGGACAATAGTACGAATAATGTAAATAGTGTACATAACACCTCATCTCAGAAAAATAGAAAGATATTGACCAATTCAGTATCCAAATACATAATTTTAAAAAAATACGATGTTGATTATCTGTTATATTTCACTGATAACGATAGGCTGTTCTCGTAAATGAAATATTACAGGCACACTTCTTTGACTCTGTTTTCCTCGGGGATACAGTTGATCCGTAGAAATGATAAAATAATCACCTAGAGATATGTGGAGTTTGAATTAAATCACCTGCTGTTGACTTAAATTCATTTGCCTTGTAATTTTGATTGTTTCAAAAATATCCAAATTATATTCATGAAATCACCAATGGGTTGTCAGTTGTTCGATACTCAATCCAGACACCACAATTTTTCATTGTCCCACTATTTCCGTTCCCATGAGGCTCCGGCATTTCATCCAATGAATGGAAGTTTTGAAAACTTTGTTATTTGTGATATAATAAGCTCTCGTCGCATCAGAGTGAGTAATAGAAATTAAACAAAAATGGTCAACAACGGGATTTCTATCGCGATCGATGTGAATTTCAATAGAATTATGGGGAAAGTAAAAAGCTTTCGTCTATTGTTCAAACGCCTATTGGGGAGATGAAAGTTGCTTTACAAAAATACTATGTGGAAAAACAAAACAACAAATATCCACAGTTATAATTTTTCTATTCATGGTCCTTTGAAGACGTTATGAATTTTATGAAAACCTCAAGGGAATGAAAGCCATATTTCGTGTTTCTTAACTTCCTTTGGTTGAGAGGCGGGAAATAAATTACAGGAACGATCAACATATGTTGACATCACGTGGTTTTACACGGGAAAATAGTAGAGAGTTTTAACCGAACTCAGATCGACTTAGGATATATATATATATATATATAGAGTTTAGAACGCGGAACCAACTTTGATAGATAATAAGTAGTAATAACGAAGTCGATTAGAATTAGAACTCTGAGAGCAGAGTTCCAATTCTGAACCGTTATCCATTACATTATTCGCATATCCAATATTACAACATCTCAACATTGATAACTTTGGTGATCGTACGAGGACAGGTGTTAAACCTAATATAACCGTCAAACTGATTAACAGATATACAGATAATGAATATATACTAAGAAAGAAGGAAAGAAAGGAACGAAGAAAGAAAGGAACGAAGGAAGGAAGGAAGAAAGAAAGAAAGAAAGAAAGAAAGAAATAAAGACAGGAAGGAAGAAGGAAGGAAGGAAGGAAGGAAGGAAGGAAATGAATTCGATAATACTTGGTGGGTAGGTAACGGATGTCTACAGGAAAAAAATGGAATCGTCGTTCCGCGTTCAATTTCTGACCGTGTTAGTTTCGTTCCTTTCGACCTAATGACCTTGGAATTGTGGACTTGCATAATTTTTTTTAGTTAAAAGAAAACGGTTAAATTAACACTTTCTTTTATTAAAAAAAAAGAAAACAAAAACAAAAAAACAAATAATTTATCAATTAAAATAAATTTATAATGATAATTAAATTAAGAAAAAATATACAACAATAACATTTACTCTCTTTCATTTATTCGGCTTTAACTATCAATCTACCAATGAACTCAATGGATTTTTTTCAAAACTATTTCTTCCACCCTTATTATTTTTCTAACATTTATTTATTTTTTATTTTATATCATTTTCATAAAGGAAATAAATTTATAACAAAAAATAAAATTTTGGTAGCTGACTACTCCTCCTGTTATCAAGTGGGCCATGGTTGAAATTTTTAATTAAATAAAATATATCACCAATTATATATAGGTGCCATTTCTTCTTTGGAAGATGAAAATGAAAGCGATAATATCGGCATTACTTATTCAGAATCGGATGATATCATCAAAGATGCAAAATGTTTGAATAGTTTTAAAAAATAGTTGGGTCCATAGGAGCTATGTTGTATTTAACTGAAATCAGTTTTCTTGGTGGACGGAGGGATACATTACATTACTTAGCAATAATGCTAGTTTAACTTGATTTAACAGTTAGCCTGAAGAATAATTATGAAGGATGCTAAATTAAAAAATGTTAAAATCATAATTTTTTTTAAAATTTTTTAATGCAAAATAAAATCTTTACATTTGTCATGATAAAGTCAATCAGGAGATTAAACGCGTCGCTCAAGAAAGTATTCCTTTCATATTTTTCATATAGTCATTTACAGATATATATTGTTTTCTTTTATATGTGAATTATTATAACATACACATGCGCACGCGCATGCGCACAGACACCTTCACGAGAATAGGTCGCTGTGCCTTCTTAGCCTCACGTTTTTCCCTGAAGAGGTGTAACAACTACATTGAATTAATAGCTACACCTATCATAAGCAAAGTTGGTTCTCTGTGTCATTCCAGAATGTTTTTCTCGTCTGAGTCGATCCTTCACATCTACAAATTTACCAAGCATCCATGCATTGAATACAGTTGCCATATATGGTCTAGCGCCCTTGCTGTTCATCTCGAGTTTCTCAACAAAATCTAAAGACGGATATGCAATGTGATCGGAACTGACTTGACATATCGAATCCAGTCACTTTCCCACAAACGTGATGTGGCTTCCCTCTGTCTTTTCTATAAATATTTTCACAGGATGTTTTCCCTTTTGCCCTGACTACATAAATTTAATTGTGCTACTATGCAGGCAAGTAGGTCCCACACTTTTACGGTCGAAACAGTTAAATGTAATCGCCTCCAACAACTTCTACTCTCGCACTTCCTTACAGTAGAACTCCCTTTAACTTACTTGCTTCTCTGATAACTAGAATCTTGAAAAATTTAAATGTAACGTCAATCGTCATTTTGTGATGTTTTGAACTCTGTTCTTCATTTTATCCTTTCCTCAATTCCCCTCAGTCCCCCTATAACCAATCTTTTCTCTTACTTTCACTCTCTATAATCCATAGCGTACAAGTGGCACTTCAGCCTTGCTTCGGTTGAGATGCTTAAAAAAAATAACTAATATATATATATATATATATATATATATATATATATATATATATATATATATATATGGGGGGATAAAATTTCAGGTAGAGTATATCTGAAAAAGTTAATATATGGGATAAAGATAAAAGGAAAAATTATCTGAGCTGACGCGTTTTGTCCTCAACATCATTTGCATACATTCATTTATTAGGCATTAAATTATGCCACTTAGCATCCTCCATACCTGACCTGTACTTTTCAGTTAACCCGAGGAATATTTATGAGCGTCCGTTAAATCTTAAAATTTTGAAAGAAACATAACATTTTTATTTTTGTATATAAATACTTGTTGCCAAATAAAATCCTTATTTTCCTTAACAAAACACATTACAGGATGAAACGCGTTAAATAAGATAAGTTTTTCTTTTTGCTTTTATTCACACACACACACACACACACACACACACACACACACACACACACACACACACACATATATATATATATATATATATATATATATATATATAGAAAGAGAGAGAGAGAGAGAGTTAAATCATACGTTTTCGATGCATCAAGGGTGGTCTTCAGTGATGCACTGTTCTCATCACCAATTTCGGGTTTCGCATCATATAATAGCAAGGCCAGATTTCGACCGTTCTGATTGACATATGTCAGTCAGCATTAGCCAATGAATACGTCTTTTTACACTCCTCTTCTATATAGTGGTGTCTTGTTTACTCCATCCGGGTTACTATTTCCGGAATCCATACCAAGGGAGCTGGTATCTTTATTGCATATATATATATATATATATATATATATATATATATATATATATATATATATATATATATATATATATATGAGATAATATATGTTTTATATACCAACAACAATATTGCGGAAATATATAAGTGGAAATATTAGTCCCACAAAAACATTTCCACTCTGTTATACGCCCCCACCCCACGCGCGCAGCAATCCTTCTTTTATACATGTTTCACGGAAGAAGGTAGACAAGTTACTGCGATTAAGCTTTTTATTTAAATTTTCCTGTGTTCAAACAAGTGTTTTCTTTTCAGTACGTAGAGTGTAATTCCGAGCGCTTTCGGCTATACATTTAGCCATTATCAAGTATGAGTTTACCTTTACATTTTAACTGGATGGATGGGTTGAGAGCATGTATCTAGATTTATAAGGATGTTTTGTTTTCCGAACACAGTCGACATATTTGGTTCGTAATTAATATTATTGAGTGTTGGCATTCTCTTTTTTATTATTAAAGCTTCCATTATTTTTAAACTTTTTTTACATATGTATCAGGTTATTATGCTTGTCTTTTCTAAAAGAATGTTTCGGATTGACTCGGGTAAGTTTGTGTGTGTGTTTTTAAATGGATTCTGATGGAGATGTGGTCAGATAGGTGTAACGTAAGTCGTCTGGATAGCGATGTAGTTGTGTGACCGATGTAATTATTGATGAGTTGGGTTTAATCAGGAATATAGGAACTCGTAAATAATTTTCGTTATTTGTAGTTTTGATTTTGCAGGTGTGTTGTTATTTTTGAGGATAAGGTTAATTAAGGTTTAATTTTTTGTAGTAGATAATTAATTTAATTTTTTCGATCGGGTCAACTAGGATCGTGTATTTCTTTATATTTCTAAGTGAAGATTCATCTTGCTTATAGTTGACGTGCATTTGGCTTTTGTATAAAATATTTATGTTATTTTCTGAATGTTCATTATCACCATTATTTACTTTGAATAGAAATCGATTAATCTTGTGGTCGATGAGATTGTTAGGAAAATCATTTTTAAATAATAAGCTTAATCTCAGTACCTTGTCTGCCATCTTTAATGAAAATATATGTGTGTGTGTGCGTGTAGGCAAACAAATGTTGATCCAAGATTAGCATTTATTCAATGTTTACGTCATCTATTCTAGCGTTTCAAAACCATTCTCTCGTTATTCTAAAGTAAGAAATCTTATTCTTTGTCCATCGTGTATATAGTGCTTAGATTATTATTTATCCAGAAGAAAATGCCTAGAATTCGGAATATGTTCGGGTATAAAATTTGTAGATGTCGTTCAGTAACTTGGACCGATTTTAATTTTTTTTCTTTTTCTTTAAGATCTGGCGGACATTTGGGCGATATTATTTTTCACACATAATTGCCATGGCTTACATAACATGATCTACTGGAGAAATAAATAATGTTTCACCAATAACACTGATTTATTTACTGCTGACTTTGATCCGTTTTAATGAAACACCCTTATTTATAATCCGTCTTAATGAAACACCCTTTATATATAGACAGTGTCGTCTTAGACTAAAACGCTGCATGTTGATATACAGTTTCATAAAATCCTCAGATTTTTCTGTCCAAACACGCACGCGCACTCACACACAAACACACAGACACGCACACAGACGCACAAACACACTCTCTCTCTCACGCACATATTCTCCCTCTCTCTCTCTCTCTCTCTCTCTCTCACATACACACACTCTCCCTCTCTTTCTCATACACACACATTCTCTCTCTCTCACACACACACTCCCTCTCTCTCTCTCTCTCTCACACACACACACACACACTCTCTCTCTCTCTACACATATCATCTGTTCTTCTATCTATCTAAATACACAGAGAGCGAAATTTCAGTTTATGTATTTATGTCTATTTTCTTTCCTGTTGAAATGGCTATAATGCTTTTGTATAAATCATAATGCTCGTTAAAGGATACGTGTATCTAGTCTGAGCGATTGGCTTAAAAATCAAATTTCTACCCTGTTCTGAATTCCGATTGGATTCATTCTGATCCATGTTACTGTACCAATTTCTCAACAAGGAAAAATAACCAAGTTCACACACACACACACACACAGAGAAATGTCTTCTCATCGGCATTTACCATAAAAATGCGGTTCTGAGATTTCAGTCGTTCGCTCCATAAAGAAGCCAGAATTCTTCCCTTCATAGACTTGAACATATTTGACTAACAACAATGAATTTCATTAATAATTTTACAGTATCTAATCATTAGGTTTACTGAAACGAATGCAGTACAAATCAACGTTATATGGGAACAATGAAGAATGAATGAATTGCATTGACTAATTCTTCAAGTAAAAACGACCTGTCTGCCTTTAAAAAAACGCTTTTGAATTTTTTCCTCGAACAGAATTAAAATGAAGACGTAACTGCGACGTAATTTGTTACTGAGTTTCACAGATGCAAATATATAGACATAAAATTCCTTTCGTGCAAGGTAACGTTTTGCAATTGGCTATTATTATAAACTTAGCTATTTGGAGAAACATTCTCACCTTGTTTTTTTTATACTATCAGCGTTTCAATAGTTATATAATCCTCTCGTCGATATATATCCTTATATGACTTATCCTCGTACGCCTAGCAGAGTAAAGGGTTCGGCTTAGCTGACTACCTTGTAGTTCCACTTTGATCTGGTTGTACTTTTGAAAGCAAGTTGATATTTTCAAAGGTTGTAGTTCAAATTTTCATTGCCTCACATCTAAATGAACGTGGAATATTATTTAGTAAGTCATTTAAACTTTAAAAATTTGAAAGCCAATTTCTCCATAATTATTTAATTAGATAAGCGGTTTTACCTTTCTTAAAATGGCAAAATGCGCCAAAAATGTTTATATTTTTCAGCCTGCCATGTTAGTTACATTCAATATACAAAAGCCCGCAAGGTTTGTATTTAATGTTGTATGATACGATCACGAGTTTCTCTTAGTTAAAATTAAGAGTTCCTGAAAAAGGGTTCATCTGAAGAAGAGAAAACAACAAATATTTTTATCAGCAAATATATATATATATATATATATATATATATATATATGAATAAAAATGACAATAGGAAAACTAGTAATTGCTGACGAGTTTCGTTCAATGTGGACTTTATCAAAACAAAAAAAGAAATGATAATACTTCTTTTCGTATTTTGCTTTGATAGACATTGGACAAAACGCTTCAGCAATTACTTGTTTTCCTATTGTCGTTTTTATTCATAAATATTGTCTTCTCTACAGGTTAAATCGGAGAAATTTTCATATATATATATATATATATATATATATATATATATATATATATATATATATATATATGTATAAGTTTCGGCAGAATGCGAACATATTAAAGGCCTTCATTTAGTTAATGTTTTATCATTATGTAAGAGTTATATATATATATATATATATATATATATATATATATATATATATATATATAGAGAGAGAGAGAGAGAGAGAGAGAGAGAGAGAAATGAATTGCTACTGTCTACTTTTTTAGTCTAAACTCCACTTAGATGCCATAGAAAGGCATCTTATGATTATAAATCTTTTAATATCAGTTTTTCTATTTCTTCTTGAAGTTTGGAGATTTCCCCAATGTTTATACTTTGCTTTAACAGTGAAAATACCGCTTACCGTTAATCTTAAAAAGAGAAATCTAAGCCCTTGCTGTCAAACCTAATCCTCATATCCTGGTATCGGTAAACATAGTTATTTATACAAAAGGTCCAATATCTTTTTAAAGCTGTATAATTATTGAAGTTTCGGTTACCCAACAATATTTATCGTATGGTTCGAGAATGCCCCGGTGACTCTAGTAAATCCCAATTAATATCTTTCAAGCGTCTTTCATGTTTTTACAGTTCGTTTATATAAGGAATAATAATTGCTATACTTTGTGTAAGTTTGTTTTCATCTGCTTCGTCCCAAACAGAACAGTATATTTTCTAATCTAATCTCAATGTATCAAAACAAACTTTTGTCTGAACCATTGAGAAAACGCAGCCGGATGGATTTATATCCCACTTTCTTCCGACAAATAACAATCATTAGCATTTTTCCTCTTTTATATTTTAGGTAAAAGTTTTAAACACTTTTTGATAACGATTTTAGAGGGTTTTTTTGTGCTGTTTTATTTCTCTATTTTTCTTAGTTACTTATTTGTAACGTTGTACGGGGTGGTTATTGAACGTAATAACAAGAACGCATAGACGTGTTCAGGTTTGCCAATCTCCCCAGCTAGATGAGACTCCACCCTTCAGCAATAGCCTCCTGTTGTTTCCTCTCTGTCCGAAATCAGAGAGTTACACGTTATGATAGTTGCTGGGAAGCAATCCAGTATTTACCCGATATCCCCACGTGACAGGAGATGTGGCTAAGTCCATTTTTTTATGGGGCCATACGAACTCGCATGCTTTGGCAAAACATTCCACATACACCCCGCATACACGGTGTCGGGTTTGTCAACTTCCCTAGATTACATTAGTGATTATTAGCGACTATTCAATATGGGCAAATTTGAGAGGATAAAAATGTGTCCATGTAAAAACATGCACTCGTCCACAAAGAAAAATGGTGGAAAAAGAAAACAGTAAAATATAAATCCACGCTTTGTATATTCCAAAAAGTTTTATGCGTTTTAAATATTTCTTTCTGTTTCTTTTTTACTCCAGTTAGTTCTAAAGTAGAGGGTTTTTCCTACAACAGGAAAGTGACTTGACATTGTAAAATTTTTTAATAACTCTGACTCGTAATATTTCATCAGACTGCTACTCAGACTATCACGCTGCTTGGCTTCTTCATACGTTCTCCGTGTGTTTATACCTGACGCGTGGACGTAGTAGAAGACACAACTCTTTGCGAATATTCAACACAAAATTTCACGGTTTTGTTTGTGTATGTACGCTCAGAGTATTGCTAATAACTGAATAGCTATACATGTTTGAAATGCGAGACTTTGCAGATTAATAGATTGATATATACTTTAATATTTACTTAGCGATTATCTTTCTCAATAAATTATAAATTAATTTAACTTTATTTTAAGTTGATATCGACTCAATCAGGATATCGTATCTCATTAATAATTTTCAATAAAAAAGTTTTTCATTAGTTCTGAAACTCATTAATTAATCGAAGATATTTTAATTATCTATACGCTGTTAATTTGTTAACTTTCTTAAATATTTTGACATTTTTTGTTCACAAATTCTACACGTATTGGGCAAACCATCGCTCATTCCTAGGAGCGTATTGTTAAATGATTACACTTTAGTTTAAAGTTACACAAGTCCGATACATAATCAGGTCAAAATTTTCGACTCTAGAAAGAGCTTGTATGCTAACATACTAATTAACAGCGCCCAGTAGACGCTCCTACATTGCGTAAGCGCTTTTTAGTTCTTTTTTTTATATTTTTCGATTTATTAACGCACATGCTTACGGCCATATTACTTTGAAACCCTAGTTCCCGGATGATCACCAAAACAATTTCGAACCTGGCCAGTGACCTCTTGGGAATACCAGGTGTTGTAAGTTTGGATAAGCGTGTCATGTAATGGATAACGGCTCGGAATTTGAAATCAGAAAGTCGAATTCGAATAACAGTCGGATTTGTTAGATTCACTTATGAGCAAATAACGTTGGCAAAGGCATGAATCCATCTCTTTCCTTCAACTATGAGCTAATTATTTGGACGTGTGCCACTAAATAATTCTTATCTAAAAAAAAAAAACCCAAAAATCTTAAAATCTAAAAATATTTTTTTTGAATAACTTGTGAAATGTTGCGAAGCTGTAAAAACAAATTAGTCAATCAATATTAAGTTACACGGTTTATTTCACCTGAATTTCTATTTTTGGCTTTTCTCTTTTCTTCATTTAATTCTTTTTAACTTACAATATTCCGTTTTAAATTTTGCAGTTTTTTTTTATTGCTCTTTAGTCAATTTTCTTTCTTTTTGATACTCCAGAATGATCGATTTTCGAACTGTCGTCATTAATTTTTTTACAATAAATTAAACAACTGATGTTGGTAAAATTTACCTGGTATTCATATACATTTTATATAAAAAAATATACCGTTGGCATTATAGGTAACATACGATTTGGATAATTTATATTCATTGACAGATTTTTTTTCGACATTTGTTTATCATGATGGATTCTTAACGCTTTATATAGTTTAGATAATTTTAGTCGTTTATTATTCAGATGAGTAATTGGCAATAGGCTTTTTTAAAACTATTGTTCTTATCTTGTTTTCTATAAATGTAATTAGAGACTAAATCTTTTCAGCCAAGTACCGTCTATCCATCATCAGGTATCCATTGGTTTTTGTCTTTCATTAGATTTGTAACAACAATCACAAAACTGCTCTTTATTACTCATCACATAGAACCATCCCTGTCCCCCCCCATTAGAATGTCTGACGCTCAACTTCTCGAGGGCACCTCTTTGTGACTACTCGGCCTCACATTAACTGCTGGCCTGAGATGGAACAAATACATTGTTAATAGCTTCGTCCATCGCAAGGAAAGATGGCTCCCTGTGCCGTGCCATGAATTTTTTCTCCCCGGAAACGTTCCTTCAAATCTACAAATCAACCATTCTCCCTTGCATGGAGTATTGCTGCCATATATGGTCCGGTGCCCCTTCTGTTTATCTCAAGGTTCTTGATAAGATCCAGAGACGGATATGCAATGTAATTGGCCTTTATCTGGCATCTCGTCTGCAGTCGCTCTCTCTCAGACATGTCGTCGCCTCGCTCTGTCTTTTTTTACAAATACTTTCATGGTAACTGCTCCGATGAGTTGCTTTCGCTGGTTCCTGGATTTCATGAATTTAAGCGTTCTACTAGACTGGCATCTCGCTCTCACTCTTTCACTGTCGAAACTGTTAAATGTAGCCGTCTCATCTACTCCAATAGTTTCATGTCTCGAACCTCTCGCCTGTGGAACTCCCTCCCCTTTTCCTGTTTCCCTGATAGTTATAATCTCCAACTATTCAAATGTAATGTCAATCGTCGTCTCCAGATGCCTTGATCTATCCCCTATCCTTCTCTTCATCCTTTCCTCTATCCCTTCTAGTTGCTCTCACTCCAACTCTCTATAACTCCTTGAGTGCTAGTGGCTTCCCGCATTGCTTGGGGTGAAAAGCTTCAAAAAATAATAATGATATAAACAATCGTTCGAAATTAATTACACTGACAATTTATAAATCACAGAACAGTAAAACAAATATATAGAGTAGATAAGAGCAATATGATTATTGCTTTTAATAATGAGTCAAAACGAGAATTGTGAAACATTAAACACGTAATAAGCAATGAAAGTAGAGAACACGGTAAGACATTTTTTGAAGAAGCGGTGTGTGTGTGTGTAGGGGGGTTGCGAATGTAAGCCGGCTTAACTAAGGACAAGAATACCAAACTGCAGTCATTATATAAATATCACCAAAAGAAACATAGTCTCGATGAAGAAGTACATGAAAGTGTATTTCTTAACATTAATAAAGCTACATTGGATGACACAGATGGTGGTATTAAGCTTGTAGCTTTCATCGAAATAGTCAATTATCATGACTTAGAAATAAAACTAGTGCGAGGAAGAGTAATAGCTTGGCCTACAATTGTCAGCAGTAACAATTTTCATTTCAATGTCGGTAACAATTATAAATGCAAATTATTATTGTAAGATTTTGAACAAGATGGCTTTTGGATGATACGGTTTCAAACGAAGAAGATTAACGCGAAAGAGAATACTATTTCATATTCTGCAAAGTTCTTTTTCTATGTGCCCCGTCCCTTCAAGACATTGACTATCAAGACTGTTCAAAAATGCATATCCCCTGTAGCCTTTCAAAAAAAAAACCCACCATTTTGTTGCCTTTAGATTTCTATTATTTATAGGGAGATTTCCCATCATTTATTACCATGTGGTAGGATGGCTATCATATAGTAATTCAACACTCTTCTATTTGTTTCTAATGAACTTTTGCTTCTAAGCAGTCTACTGGGTTTTTGGAATGACCTCATTTTCAGAATAGTTCAGTAATATATAAATTTAAATGTCGTTGTGGCGCTGTGTATATAGGACGGACCAATCAAAAGCTGGAAACGCGTATGACGCATCACGTGACTGCTTATTTGCGTTCTAATAGTCAGAGTAGTATTAAACGAACCACTCAAGTGGTACATGACTCCACCATTGGGCAGCATTTGCAGGACAATCCTGATTGTTCCGTCGATTATAATGACGCATTTTATTTTTACATTTTACATAATACTCGCTCAGTTCACTCTCTCCAAGTTCATGAAGCTGTTTATATAAAGTTTCATCAGCCGAATCTACGTAAACAAAAGGAATATTTCATTCGTTCCTTAAGTTTGATCGACGGACGATGAGTATTTTTTCCGTTTTATACTCTTTTTGTTTTGTTTTTAGTCATTAATTTATTTACAATTAAAATCTATTTTAATCGTGTTACAATATTCCCCCTCAGTCGTTATTTACTAATGTGTCTTTGAGTGTTTCCTTTTGCACGAAAGATAAAATAAAGATATCCATTATATATATATATATATGTGTGTGTGTGTGTGTGTGTGTGTGTAAAACGAAGGAATAAAAATGGTGGAAATAATAGAAAAGTTGGAACTATAGAAGCCTTAAGAAAAACAAGTGAAGTAGACGGTTAAACAAACAAGAAGTTGATATTAAGCAATACTAATTTTGCTGGTGGATTGTTTTACATTTATTTTTCTATTCTTTATACTTTTGCATTTATATATCAATGGTATTATATATATATATGTATATATATATATATATATATATATATATATATATAGTATTTTGCTTGCCAACAAACAATTTTCTATAATTCCTTTTTAATATTGCACATCTAATACATCCTTGTTAACGTCAGACATTTATTTATATCTTTTGTGTCAATCACTATAGTTGGAAAGGGTGTACATTAAATTAAGGTTGTACATTTTTGAGTGGTTACTTCCCTAAGTCATTTTATTAATCTAGACAAATGAAATATTTATATTTATTTAAACAAGACTAATTTCTGCAATATAAATGAAGGATTTAATTAATCCGTTTCCTTATGCTTCTTAGGTTGGAATCAAGTCTTTTCTTATTTGTCACACAGACACTGTTGTCTACTAAATGATAGTCCTGCTTGAACTTGATATTGAGATAGGCTTTGTCGTCGCCATCTTTGTCGTTTTGTTGCTAATGTTCTTCTTTTCTTTCCAGAGGTGTTTCCATCTCTAGACACTATTATCTTAACTTTATTTTGAACATGCAAAAATTGAGTAAAAAAAAAAAACGATTTATATAATGCCAAGGGTATTCAATGAATTATAGATTATCATTGTCTGTCTAAAATTGTAAAGGAACGATTCATTAAAATCTTCCTTGACCTTTATTTTAGATGTGAATTCTGATTCACTGCTTAATTGAAACATTGATTGAAACATTTTGTTTCATTGCATCTCAGTATGAAAACCTAATAGCAATTGCCGTCATTTCTGAGGGTATTGGATGCACTAGCATATATATAAGTATATCCAGAAGGATGTGATAATAACCGTTTGTTAATAGTAAATATAGGGTAATAGAATTTCTGAGTGATTATATTGGTTAATTTAACTACCGTATTTGATGGTATATAAGACGCACGGGTGTATAAGACACACTCCAATTTCAGGAGGGAAAATGAAGAGAAAAAGATTAATTAGTAAGATTAGTAAAATTATTAGTAAATCTTACAGCCTAGGCTGTATTTATGAGGTACCAATTTAGTTAAACAAGCCACGATTTCAATTAAAGGAAAATAATGGGAAAAAGGAACACAAGCCTATAAAGCTTTATTATATCCTTTATATGATCTATAAAAACTGCATCTTGGTAAATGTTTTAATGGAAGGATGTAAAAATTCTGATTGTATTTATACCAATGCAACCAGACGTTATCACAAAAAATATTAATGAAACAAATATTTAATTTGAGTTTAATGCGTATAATTTTAGTGAAACAAAGTACTAATATTAAACGGGATGAAATTAATATAATGAATATTATCAATGATAACACTTTTAAACTGCATAATAGCCTTTTAAATAATAACAATAGGTATATGAAAGTTACTCTAAAGTCTAAGCTAATAGGAGTTGCCATGTAGCTAATTTCGGCCGATTATCGCGAATTTTAAACCTACATATCTCATATAAAACGCAGGGGACTTTTAAAATATATTTTTAGTTAAAAAAAAGTGACCCTTAAATAGATATATCAATATAATTTTGTGTCATTTTATGTCGAATATAAATATAAATAAAGACATAGTCAAGGCCTCAGCATTCTACACTTTTTGAAACAAAGGTCTAGGAAGAAATCCCCCATCAACACTAGAAAGAGCCTTGACAACTAATGAACTTGTGTTGTCATGAAAAATGTTTTCAAGATAAAGATTTTATAAATTTCAAGTGACTGTCTGCTTGGTCAATGAAAGCCAAAAGTTTTCTTATAAAGAAAAAACTAATATTATAATTCGTATTACCATACGTTGCTGGTTTTATGACTGAGTTTATTCAACAAATTTTGTTCCTGTTTATGTCTGCAATATACGCAAACCTTGGTCTGGTTTATGTCTTTAGACAAATATATTACTTGGTTTTATTCCTGAGTTTGTACGCAAAAGCTTATCGTCTTATGTCTGTTCACTCAAGCATTCATATGAAAGGTGGCCTCTTTAGTTGAAGTCTTACTTCTTTGTAGATGATTGTAGTCAGTGGATGTAGGCCCCGCTGTCAGTGCAGAATACAAGTGACTTTCAGAAACCTGACACTAGTATTAAGCTGATCAATTTATTTTTTATTTGTTTTGAACAAATAAAAAAAAATCACATTATTAATCTTATTAAATTATTTGAACGACGACCCTCTCCTCTGTTTTTCAGTTTCCCGCGCATAGCATTAGTTAATTATGCTAATTAGCAATGCAGCTTTTTTAAATGTAAAATTGCTCATATTTCTCAATATTTATTGCACAGGAATTAATTTCTACAAATTAATAATCTTCTATTTCTATTTGCGATGTTCCTTCTGGACGTGAACAATCATGGCTACTTTCAACTTCCTGTCTTTTGTAAAGCTAAATAACTTTGACATTTTATTGCCTGTTTTTTCGTTCTTCTGTCATTCATTTTTTTTATGCTGTTTAACACTTTTATTCTTGACTCTGTTATGTGAATTTTCTAGGCCACCTTTAGTATTTGCTCCAGAATCTTCTGTTTGTTTTTCTTCGATTATTTTTAGTTTTAGTTTTCTTGAAAATTCCTTATTTTCTAATATATTCTGGTCCTCATAATTTCTGCATCCTTCTGAAAAATCAGAATATTTTTCTATCAGGGTCATCCAGAAGGAAATCGGTCAGCAACCAGTGACATACATGATGATAGACATTACATAGCAGTTTAGCGTCCTTTGTATACATATTGGTATCTCTTAGAACTTTGTTTACGTTCTGCAAAAAATCCTATGCACTTTTAGAATTCTGTGTAACAATTTCGGTCTACTGTTGTTGCAATACGCAGAGAGTTAAATTATTGTATCCACCCGTTTATGACGGCCCGGATACGTAGTTCATTTTTTCGTTTTTGCTTAAATAATAGCATTTTTAATTTGTTTGTTTGCATCTTTTTGATGATTAAGCGCCCTGATCTCTAACTGTATAAATGCTTTTCTTTGACATGTATCTGAATACTCATTATGTAATGAGTCATATCACGAGTATATTTTATTAAATAAATATGAGGTTATGTTAAAAGCAACTTATGTTCTTAGTAACTATTTGTAGTGACGGATGTAACAATGTAACTAATAATTATGATCAAACAGCATCGGGACTGTTGCAATCGTAACAGCACTAAAGCACGCTCAGTGATGTTGCTTGCCACAGATTGACCTGAAAACCCTATCGTGCAAACACACTAAGTTATACCGTTCTCGCTCACTTCCTTTGTTTCTAGCAGTACTTGTAAGGAAAGTGTGTAGAGTGTGGGCGTCTCGCCACACCACAGAGTATCCATCAGTGACCATGTCATATGAAGTAGTTTTTGACCAACTACAACATTCCCCAGATCCGACAACTACCATATTCTACAGACCACGCCGCTTGTGACGTTTTCCTCTTCTGAAATCAAGGAACTAGATTGGGAAACGTCGAAGAAGATTCAAGATAATGCGATGGTGTAGCTGCTAGCTATCCCCAAAAAGGAGTTCCAGGAATGCTTTCACCAACGAAAACGTCACTGAATAAAGTGTGTGCTTTCAAGAGGGGACTACTTCGAAAGAGATTAAATTCCGAATTGCTTTGTTGTTTATTTATATTTAACCAGTTTTAACACTTTTGATCAGACCTGATGTATGTGACATTTAAGAATTAAATTTGAAACAAAAAGATCGGAAAGGCTGTCACAAAGGGTTAAATAAAAAAAAAGTTGTTCGTCTTGCATACAGCAAATATAACAGGAACATATTTTATTATTACTTCCATTGAGCGCTGTAAAATGTTTTGATGAGAAAACATTCTGAAATGAAAACCAGATTCAAGTGTTTGTCGAAAATATATTCTCATCATAAACTCGGGATATTATTAAACTCTATCGAAGATCTGCTCAATAACTGGCAGAAAGTCATTGACAATAATGGCGAATCATTATCTATATATATGGGGAAGATGTAACTAAATAAAATATAATTTACACTGTATTTTCTAAGAATAGATTTAACAAACAAAACCCGAAAATCTGACGAATTCTAATACATGGAATGTATTAATGCCGTGCAATTGGGCAATGAATCCGGACAATAAGCGTCAAATGAAATAATAACAGTTGCAACGTTTCCGCTACCATTTCTAGCATATACAGGGTGCGATGGGTAAATTGTCGCCATTTTATATTTTTCATTTGGTTCATAGGCGATGTTTGTTTTTGATTTGGTCGACTGCACAATATAGTAGGGTCAGGTGGGTATTGTCAGTAAGAAAAATAGTACCATGGTTCACTCGGACAGAAATGTAGAAACTGTATACTGTACTGCTTGGCATTCGCGCTGAAAGCTCAAATAGGAACAGTTCAAAGTGTTTAGGTGTCAACTTGAGAACGGTACAAAGGATTCAGAAAGAGTTGGTCGATATATACAGTAACCATTCTGGTGTTTCATTCATCTTCCCACAGGCCCTCACAAGCAACACGAGGGCCTACATCAAGTGCCTTGAAGAGGCAGTGCTGCCCTGCAACAAGATAGCTGCTAGAAGACGCTATGTCTGGCAACAGCCCTCTGCACCATGCAACACAAGCATGAGAACTCAGTCATGGCTGTCAGACAATGACTGTGACCACATCGACCCTTACATCTGGCTACCTAAGTCCACAGACTGAAACCTTCGCTATTATTATGTGTGGAATCCTTGTAACCACGAAGATGAACTGAAGGCAAAAGTTGATAGCAGCATTCACCAACTTAACGAATAATTCCGTTGTTATTTACTATTTACTTTTATACTTGATTGTTTCCAATGAAACATGACCCAGTGAACATGTTAGTACTTCGTATGTCCAGTCTACAAAGTCGTTCCTTGCAGATTGACCAAAGATTGTCGAATGGATTTAAATCAGGAGACTTTCCAGGTCATGTTATAGTAATTTGCTTTAATTACTGGTAAGGTTCGCCAGTGTGTTCGTTCAGCGTTACAATTTTCGTACGCTTCCTTAGAGTAACGTCCATCGCAGACAATGGCGGTAACAAATCTAATCGATAGTCGAGACAATAGTGTCTGGGCATGATGAAAACCTGATGCAATCACGAGTGACGCAATATTTTTCAAAGACAAACAAACTTCATCAGATATCACAAAAATAGATTCATATTACTGCACAACACTGCAAATGACGTAATTTAAGAAGAAAATAGAAATTGGTTACACTTGTCACTCTAGTGGTTTTAAAATGACCGTATGGTGAAAGAAAATAAACTGAAGTTGCTGTGTTTAATTAATTTGCACAAGGGTCTATTTCACTTTTATTGGAGATTTCTTTCGACATATTTCATTCTCTGATGAAGATTTAATAAAAGTGACACACGTTAGATTCATAAACGTTTCCTAACTTTTTTCAGTATGTATAATATAAGAAAGTGTTTTGCATTAATATATGAAAAATCAACATGATATTAAATATCTTATTCACTTATCATCTAATTTTTTAGTATAGATTTTCCAAGTGTAGCTTAGATGTGGGACAAGGCTGACAGGTTGCGGAACCCATTGAGGATTGAACTCACTACTCAGTCGTAATTATTCTAGCGGGACAAGCTTACTAAACATTGCACCGCCTCGATGTACCCAAATCTAATTTATTAGTAATTATTGTTCTTCCCTTGTAATTATGTAAACGGCAAGTCTCTTTATTTAGTTATTTGGGAGATTATTAAAATTCGTTCATTTATGTTAATTAGATTTCTGGCAAAGTTATTAATTTAAGTAATTTTTCCTGGGAAAAAAAAACAGTGCCTTTATTTGTGCTGCGATAAAATCAATTGCATTTCTCGTAGGAGTTTCTCTCTTCATCACAATGTTTTTAATTTTAACCAATTATTCTTGCGCTTATAATGTTGCTCAGTGTACAGAATTTTTCTTTTCACCAGTTTGCTTTTCATATATTTTTTTCCTGCTTCTTTCACATTGTTTATTGCGTATTCAGGGAACTGAGAATATGTCAACTTGATCCCCACCTCCATAAAAAGGTGACTGCTATCGGATTGCAATTTTTCAAATTCAACTACAGATGCGATCAATGTTCACCTTATCAAGTATAGGCCCAATAAGTGATTACATATTTACTCGACACCTGGCCAATATTTACCTGTTGACTCGGGTACAGACCCGACCAATGATTATCTGATAAATTAAGTCTACCACCGAGAGATATTTACTTTTTTGACTAAAGTTTAAACACGAAAATATTCACATTTTAACCCAAGTAGATGGCCATCCAGTGTTTAACTTTTCTGCAGAAGAAAGTGAAAGCAGTTAAGTCCAACGTCTCATTGATGGGAAATTAAATGTAAATAGTTATTTACTAAACATATATTCTTCTGTCACAAAGCCACAAGAGTAAGAAGGTGGTTTTAGGCCAGAAAATATTTTTAGATTATAAGATTTTTTTCTTTTTTAAGATTAAATGATTTAGTGATACGAATTTAACTAATTAACCTATAGCTGGAGGATAAGAGGTGAATTCATACCTTCTCTAAGTGTATTTGCGCGTAAGTTAATATAATGAACTCGACGGGAATTGGAACTTGGCTCTCCGATTTATAATTCCGAACCTTTATCCAATACACACACACACACACACACACATACATCTAAGTTTACCACATCTCGTATTCTCCTCCAAGTGGTCACCCATATAGTTACTGACTAGACACAACGTTGCTTAACTTCGGTCACAGCTGTCGAGTGGCAAATTTTCAAATTCAATTTGAGACGAGATCAATGTTCACCTTATCAAGTATAGGCCCAATAAGTGATTACATATTGACTCGACACCTGGCCAATATTTACCTTTTGACTCGGGTACAGACCTGACCAATGATTATCTGAGAAATTAAGTCTACCGCAGACAGATATTTACCTTTTCGATGTAAAGTGTAAACACGAAAAATATTCTCCTTTTTACTGAAGTATATGACCATCCACTGTTTACCATTTCTGCAGAAGGTACTTAAGGAAAGCGTGTAGAAAAGGTTAGACATCACCGACACGAAGACAGAATGCATGTCTATTAGCAAAGGATGATCCCAAAGTGCGATTTGCAAATAGATGGTACCAAAATCAAACTAGTGTGGAAATTTAAATATCTGGAAAGCTTTTTTAACAGAGACTGGAAAATATAACACTTAAATACTAAGGCGTGTTTGGAAAGCCAAGGAAGCTTTCTAAAATGTAAGCAGAGTACTAACAAATAGAACAAAAATATTCGCTGTTCTGTGATATCTGTCCTTATGTAGGGCAGTGAGTGCCTAACAACCTCCTCAGAGATGAAGAAGACTTGAAGCAAGAGAAACAAAGAAAAGAATACTGAACTGTTATGTAATATCAATCCTCCTTTATGGCAGTAAATGAAGTAGACTTGAATCAAGAGAAATATTTTCTATCGAAGATTACCGAGGGTACCATGGACCGAAAATATGAGCAATGACGTAGATTCGGGGAAAATGGAAACAAAAAGAAAACTTATACTTAACATCAGGATGAGTCAATTGAAATTTATGGGATCCATAATAAAGAAAAAGGGTTTGGCAAATCTGATGACTCACAAACATACTAAGGGCAAGAGAGAGCGATGAAAATAACGCGTAAGAAACTTAGTGAGATTGAGTAACTGGATGGCGGAAAAGCGTGTAGGAGAAATAACAGAATGATAAAGCTTATTAAGACCTACAAGTGACAGGAATTTGTGAAGAGCCATGATCACCTACGTACTGAAAGGAAACGGTACTTAAAGAAGATAGAAGCGATCAATATTTATTTTAGGAAATGCTAATTATTTGTGATATGCTATATAAGACATTATTATACTATTTACATTGTTCGGATTGTTGTCCTCATCGTTATTGTCATATTCATGACGTTCCGACCGTTGTCCGCTCCAAACTTCTTCAATTGGAATTTCGAACAGAACCCTTTATTTATGTAGATTTTTCTACTTCCACGTACTATGCCATTTCTGGATATCTCAGTTTAAATTTAATTCTATTTAGTAAATCAACTCTCTGCTCATATTGAACTCACAATTCTTTGGCTCAAGTCAGTGGTTTACGTCAACCAACGCTTTTATCCATTGGGCCATATAGACAGAAATCATTATTATTTAGTAAGTTACAAAGATTATGTCGTTCAATTAGCCAACATCCCCTAACAATATTTTGTGTAATATGTTCTTTGCAGTAATTGTTTTTATAAAATCCACCGAAACATTTACTAGGCACTAATCTTTGTTGAGTAATTGATTATTTTATCAAACTTGTGTGTCTCTTTGCAATATTGACTTTCTTCTTTCCTTTTATATCAGCGTTTGTTTTCGTCTTTTCTCGGTGTCTTTACAAATTTGACTGTTAATCAAAGGAAAATTGGGCGGAGAGGGGGCGTGGATTCTGATGACTCCGAATTTTCGTTATTCGATCACTCATAGAAAAAGTCATCGATCGATTATAGAAAAATTCTGAAGTTTGTAAAAAGTGATCGCTTCTAAGATATTTAGAAAATGTGTTGCAAATAATCAAAAGTTATTTTTTTAGCTAATTTCCTTTTCTTATTGTTTTTTTTTTAAACTCTGTTTTCTCTCATTTCCCAGTCTGTTATAATATAAAAAAAAATTCTTCATTTATCTAATTTTCTTTTATTTCCTAAAATGTACGTTTCTTTCTTTTTTCCCATTTCCTCTCAATCCACCTCCCTATATCATCTCTTTATCTCTTTTTCTCCAAAGCAATAAAATAAAAACATTAAAAACAATCTGATAGACCGAGAGAAAAGTAGATGAGTGATACTGATTGACGCACGAACTGAGAAACATGGCTTCCAGTTCAGCAAAAATTACTTCCGCTGCGCCAGCTCCATAGATTACTTTTGTCCGACACACGGGAAGTTGAAACCTGAGAGCCGAACTCAATGCTAGGATCTGGTGTCATGGGCGAGCAAAAACGTACGGCTAAATGGCGTGCAACTATAATCTGACCGCCCGGACCCAAGGAAAGTTATCCTACCTGAGTTACATTGTTAGAAGATATAATAACACGACTGACCGTCCAGCTTAGAAAACATGTCTTTTGCCCTAAATAAATGTATCCCTTCAGAAAGAGAGCTGCAGACATTGTTCTAAATTGGGATTAAATTGTTGTTTGAGTATTGATACCGAATAATAACTTCCCAAAAAGATGCACAGTAGAGTAACAGACTGCGATTGGGATTGAGGAATCGGAGAGCTGAGTTCGAATTCAAATCGAGTTTATTATATTCACTTTTGTGTTCTCGGTATTCACTCTAGCATCTGGCCACCAGATTGGTTTTGCTGGATGGTAGAGGATCAGTTGCAGTAAATAGCCAAATCACATTGAAATAACGCTTTCGGTGCTTAGTTTAATTTTGTTTTCCTTCTCCGCGGTTGTGTGTTAGCCAAAAGAAAAGAGTTTAACCTACCTTGTTATTTGATCCATAACTGGAAGAAGGTGGATTCCTTATTTTCTTTAAAGACGTTAGCGCAAAGCGAATCTCACTGACCCAGCCAAAATTATAAATCAGCCGGCTGATTCAACGTTCTGTATTGATAACGGTTAGCATGCTCTCATATCGCATTGGATACAAAATGTCGAAATAACCGCATAATATAAAGGTTCAGACTAAGGCCAGCCTTCAAATTGGAGGAAAGCGGTTGAGGTTTTTCTGGAGAGGGATTGGATTCTCCAGGTTCACTTGCCTTAGATAAGCTACTCCTGAATAAATACTTCTCCGTCTGTTGGAGGGAGTTGGTCAGGTACTCTGTTGCATAGCGATGACCTCACCCCGTCATGGCACATGATAAAGATAAATGACAAATTTGATATATTAACGACTAATGCATTTTAAATAAGTCTTTCTTTCATTTCTTTTTGTTAATTATTTCACCACAAAGAAGGTAAGAAGGTCAGTAAGAGACAAATGGTTACTGAGTGTTAGAGAATATGATAATAATATACTGTAACGGCGAGAAGGCAATAAAAGAAAAAATAATTAAGAAAAGAGAATATAACGATTTAGATTTCAATTAAATTTTTGAAGATCAATGTTAACAGAGAACAACAATACGGAATTGAGTTTCACAAGCGATAAAAGAAACTGTTTGCATAGATATTACGGTTAAATCTACCTATCTCAACTGGAAAACAATTAGACCATGCCGCCAATCTAGTACTGCGCTTACATTCATAAATTTTTGGTAAGGTCATCAGAACAATTACCATGAAAGTATTTATAGAAAAGGCAGACAACTACGCTATGGTCATGGGAAAAGGACTGAAGCCCAGGGGCCAGGTCAGGATCAGTAACACTGCAGATTCTTTTTGGGATTTTATCAAGGATCTATCTATCTATCTATCTATCTATCTATCTATATATATATATATATATATATATATATATATATATATGTGTGTGTGTGTGTGTGTGTGTGTGTGTTCGTGTGCGTGTTTTATGTCGGAAGATTTGCATAGCAACTGCCATTACGAAAGCCCAAATGAGAAACTTCTAATTGTCATATCATTTCTTCAATGTCCTTTCAATAATCCATAAGCTGCCACGCAGAACATTTAATAACTCTGTACGAAAAATAGATCATCATTGATACCAACTTTAACTTTTTATTTTTATTTTTCGATAAGACTAAAAAGTTCAAGCCAAGACAAATCACTTACTGAAACCGAATCTGACACAATCATGGTTCAATATTTGGAAAGAAACCTGTTTTCAGTGTCTCTTTGTTGCTTTCCCATTGAAACATTCGATCCGGACGCACGTGTCCCATTCCGTAGGGAATTATCCTAAGTCTACCACGCTTCCAGACCTCGTAGCAGGCGATTGTATTTCCATGAAACAAATAGTCGCATCACGTATTCATTTCACTTGGGTCTTCAGGCAGATGACCGGCCATTGATAGATACAGCTTTTGTGGCAGCGGGTAGAGTAAATCTGAACGCCAGCCAATCTTAGCATCCACACATATATTTTATCAGGCGATTCGTTTGATAATACCAAAATGCAACTCTATGTAATAAATAAATATAATGATTGTACCAAATTTGAATGATGTTTTAGAATCGATGAACTCAAAAGCATAAAATTTATCAAAGCGTAAGTAACAGCCACTGCGATAACAGATCGGGATGATGTTCCACTTTTTTCAGAGAATGAGCATTGCACTCAGTATAAAAGATGGGGTTTCTAGTGCTAAGTAGTAACCTTAAAAAATAGCTTCATAGCTTTTATCGATTGTTGAGCATGTAATTGTAAATATCATCTCAAAAAATGTACAGAAATATCTAATTTTTGTTGTTTTTTGCTTATAAACTGACATTAAAATGTTACTATTTTACGAACAAATCCAATTAAATTTGATATTAGATACATTGGGTTGAAAATATATTCAGACCAGAATTCTAATTATAAATTACCATGCTTTTACTTTATTTGATACGCTAAAACTAAAAAAAATTATAAAAGATTACAAAAAATTTTACTCAGTAAGATTTGTTAGATCCTTCCGTACATCATAATTAATTAAAAAAAAATGGATAAAAACAGGGCTATCGTCAGCCTCTAAGTGCTTGTCTCAGAGCAGTGTTTTAAATTTGTTTTCAAAGTCATTCCTCCTCTAGTAGGCGCCTTTTTTTTTAAAATGAGAGTGAGTTTGTGTTAACGATTGGTGGGGGCGTAAGGTTTCTTATTCCGGAGGCAGTTTATTTATGGCCAGGATTTTTGTTTGCAGTTTAATATCAGTCACTACTATGTGGTGTTTTTTAAAAATGAATGCCCGGGAGTGTGTTTTCTGAGATTCACAATAAATAGTTTCTGTACTACTAAGCGATGGGTATTTAAACTTATATCCGTTAAGTTTAAGGTAAATTAGTTGAGTTATAGATTTATAGATTGCAGGTAATACGAGAGCTCCCAGTGGAATAACTCATGCTGTCCAACACTTATATGCGTACATATCTTCATACATACATATATGTGTACATTTACATGAACATACGTATATGCTACTATACGCGCGCATACAACCACACCTATATGCACCTGTATTCTTATGTAATTTTGAATCTATTTCTATGTCTACATTTCGTGATTAGTTCTCTCCATTGATTTAATAGTTTGCATTGATCTTTATAATTTAATATCCTAAAACTATTGGGGGTATTCGCGAAACCTACAATTTCCCAAGACATTTTTTATGTTTAAACGTTCTATGAAAATTTCTCGGACATTCAGGGCGGTAAATGTTGTTAATACTGTTTATTATAAACAGAGCATTTACTTAAATATTTGTATCTAAAAAAAGAACGTATAAACAGAAAAATGTCTTAAATAATTGTCTGACTTTGTCCATTTCATAATATATATATATATATATATATATATATATATATATATATATATATATATATATATATATAATATTAGTTGTAGTAACCTTATAAAGATAAGAAGTTATACTCGTTCGGAAAACCTTCAGTGTTTTGATTTTCAAATAGTCAAACCAATAACAAAGGGAAAAATATATAAAAAATATATATAAAAAGGAAAGAACCAAGAACATGTACGTTAGCTGAAAATAATCGTCTAGCATGCAAGTCCAAAGCCCAAAGAAAAAAAACACGATACGAGTAGGCAAATAACTAAATAAAATGCTCAATACAGTAAGTATGGCAGACCTAGTTAAACCTAGAGAGACAGACAAACCTACCAAGTTTTCACCTAAGCGGATCGTCTTGGTTGGTTTGTCTGGCTCTCTAGGTTTAACTATATATATATATATATATATATATATATATATATATATATATATGCCATCAATTACCTGACCTACACTGGTCAAATGTTTAAGATGGGAAGTTGATTAATTAAAATATTGGAAACGTAGTTATCTTATGAAAGTACGAGAAAGTTAAAGATTCTTATGAACAGTGTTAATTATGACTCAGCTGTGTTGACCTAATGGAAGTAGTCATCCTGAACAGCAACAAAAAAACACTGGCAGGTGGGTTTGATATATTGCAAATGAATTCGCTGATGCACAGAATAGAGCGTTGCATTTACATCGTTAATGCCGTAGGGCAACGTACATCAATATCCATGCCCTGCTGATTCTTCGCAAGTACATTTAATAACATTCTTAATGGCATGCTGTTTTAACAGGTGACTTCATCCCTAAAGCACCATTCTTATGTATTTTTTGCAAATTGCATCTCAAGTAAAAGACGAAGATAAATTATTAAATAATATTATGTTGGTGAGAAGATCAGCTTCTTATCTTGATTAAATGCCGTTCAGTTTAATAAATTTGCTTTCCTCATTGAAGGTGTGTTAAAGTGGTTATATGAAAAATAATGTACTCCAAGAGTAGACATTTTAAAAGGTAATGACAGTTGCAGATTGATCAAATGTAAGAATAGAATAAAGATAGAATATATTTGTAATAGTGTGAATGTGAAGTGCAGGAGAATAAGTTAACTATAAGGATTAGTAAAAGAAAGAAAATCGATCTCTTAACAAATATATAGCCACATATGTTGTTCGAAATATATCGTAATTCTGAACTACAATATAGCTTACATGGCCAACTGACAATCACAAATCCCGTAAAAATTCAAAACAAGACAGATATCAAGGGATGTGTGACTTTTCATTGATTATACGAATTTTGTTTTCTAAATATTGGCTTGAATATGAAAATATACCTTTTCGATTCCATTTTCCTTACATATATATTGTAATTAGTAGACAGGAAAAGTACACACCATGTTCATGTTAAGTTTAAAAAAATAATATTAAAATAATATTAAAAATATAAATTTTTCTACGAATTGCTTTTTTATTAGGTTGGTGCAAAAATAATGTCGTTTTCTCACATATGTTAATATGTGAGAAAACGACATTAGTTTTGCACCAACCTAATAACACAGATATTTTCTTGTCAGTATTTTATTACTATAAGAGAAAATTGTCTTATATAAGGTTAAAAAAAAGGTTATTTTTTTAATCTAAATATTTCGTCCTCTCACTTCTGTGTCACAAATCCATTTCTTGGCTGATTGACCATATTTTCAGGGGTATAGCATTGCTCACAGCTATTTAACACATATTTGGAGGTTTTGAAGTCAGAGTTGTTCTGTTTACCATCTCTGAATATAGAACCATTGCTGGGGGAGATGAGATCGATTCATATCTTTCCCAAGAGTGAAAGTAACAAAAGCCATTGGGGCTTGAACTCTATTCTTCGATTTCTTAATCCGAGCCGCTATCCATTATTCAACGTGATTCTATGACAAGAGAAAAAGACATTTAATAATTTTATTACACATATTAATTTTTGCGGTTAATGTAGTTCTGTTAGAACTTTAAATATACAAAGAACAGTTTTCAGACTTTAATGCGCGCTTGACCATGACATTTCAACATAAAAGAAAAACAATCCATAGGGGATAGTTTTTTTCACGTTTTAATGAAGGCTGAACCATAACTGTCAGAAGTCGCATTTAAAAAAATCAGTAATGGATAGCTAAACATAGTTTTTGCTTTACCAGCAGAACCCCTGATGAGGATGTCAGAAAGAGATGGAAAGTACTTGGGAAAAAAAGTACATTTCTTGCATCATTTGATGTTAATACACGGAAAAATGTCCGTGAATATGAACGGATTATGTTAAAAATAAGCATAAAGAATGTTAGTAATTTATTTAATCAGACATGCCTGAAATCGAATTTGCTGCTGCCTGAATACACACACACACACACACACACACACATATATATATATATATATATATATACTCGCTTGGAAAAAACCTTAGATATTTTGGCTTATAATTAAACAAACCAATGCCCAAGGGAAAATAAGGGCTAAAAAAGTAAAGAAATATAGTGTAAAGAGCCGGATCCTCGGGGTAATCAGATTACCCTGACGATCCTTGTAGATGAAAGCAAGGTAGGTTTACTTGGCTCTTTAGGTTATATATATACACACACACACACGCACACACACACACACACACACACATATATATATATATATATATATATATTGAAAATGACTTAGGAATATGGTGGTATATTGAATACTGGTTTCCTTTTATCTGGATGAAACAGTTCAGTGTTTTTCAGTACATTTATTGAAAGAGCCACGTTCAAAGAGACACCGCCATATATTTATCTTGTTATTGTCTTTGTAATGCAGTCTTTTACAATTCTCTGTTTTTCTTAAAGACAATCGTTCAATGAAAAAGCGAGACAAATTTCTCCTGTTAATGTTTTTTAGTTCTTATTATGTTTTGACTTCTCATGAATTTTAAATCATTTCGAAGTTCAATAAAGACACACGCGGGCACACACAGTTAAAGAACAAGATTCCTCTAGTTTTTCAGTTATTCACAGATAAAAAATAATGTTTCGGTGAGTAAATCTTTCTAAAAAGTACCATTGAATTTTTTATATTTTCCTTAATTTTAAGTATTTTTGTTGGAGTTTTCTGCAAATTTTCGTATCAAAAAAGGCGATAATACATCTCAATAAGTCTTTGATTTTTAATACCGTCTCCGTTAAAAACGTAAGTAAAATTCACACCATATTTTATACAAAGAACTTGAGTAATTCATTTTCTTTATTGACTCTGAATTATTATGAAATATTGACATATATATTAAAGTGGCTTTGCCGTTGACATATCTACAGTATTTAATTTAAAGTATGTCTTTTCCTAGACTGGCTACCATTCGTAGATCTTTTTCTCTTATCTGCCGTGTCCTTTCAGAGTGTAGGCGGCAATGGCCCTCCATATCTTGCTGTCACTTGTAGCTCTTAATATGTTTTGTCTTTTTTGTTATATCCCCAAACCCTATTCTACCATCCATTTACTCAATTTTATCCATTATGTTACACGCTGCTTTCATCTTTTTCTCATTATGTCCTGCTAGTGACAAAAATCTTAATTGACTCTTCCTGATATTAATTCTAAGTTTCCTTTTTGTTTACATTTTCTATAAAACTTCGTCGTTGCTCACATGTTAAGTCCATAATATCCTCAGCATTTTTCTGTAGAACTACATTTCTGTTGATTCAAGTCTCTTCTTCGTCTTTCAGGAGATAGTCAAGAATTCACTGCCATATAGGAAGAGAGATATCACGTAGAAAGCTCAATCTATCGAGCCATATAACAATATAGCTCGCCAGGAGAATGGATAGGTTTCTGTTACCCGCAAAGGCATTGCTGCAAAAGTGAACGCAACATACTTGGCGAGTATTTCAACTCGCCTCGCCGATTCAACCTTTCTGTGCCAGTAGCATTCTATCTATACATACTTCTTCCGTGCACTGAATATTGTTGTCATATCTGGTCAGGCGTTCCCGCTGTATATTCTCGAGGTTCTTGACAAAATTCAAAGAAGGGCCTGTAATGTAGTCGATCTTGACCAGGCATCTCGAGTTCCATCACAATCTCCCCGACTTGACATGGCTTTCCTCTGTCATTTCTACAAATATTTTCATGACGGCTGTTCTGATGAGTTTTCCTTCCTCTAGTGACTCGTCTACATGAATTTAAGTATGTTAATAGACTGACATCTATGCCCCATCCCTTTGCTGTTGAACTCGTAAGCGGATACGCTCTATGTCACGTTTTGCCTGAAAAGCCCTCATCCACGCGATCACTTTTCCGTTCTCCTTCGGTCAACGTGAATGCAGCATAGATTACTTCAAAGAACCATCCACTTTCTATAAAAGAGAAATATGAATTTCAGTTACCATCAGTCCTTTCTCTTGGACATGAGTTTTCCAAATATAGTCTCACACAATAAAGGAATATCAATCGATTTATATAAAAGTTTATGTTTAATTGTTTCGGACATTGTGTTTCTCCTAAAATGAATATGAAAAATGCGCATTACAACTGGTATAAAAGCTATCAGGATGGAACAAATAACAGGCTATACCACACCATTTTATTAAACATTCCATTACGACGCGAAATTCTTGGATTCTCTCTCTCTATATATTTCGTAATGTAAGGAAAGGATGGTAGAGTAATGGAATCAGAGAGATGACTTCGAATTCCAGTCGAATCCATTACATTCACTTACGTGCCAATACCCTTGGGAAAGGGCAACCTACTGCGGGAAAAATCTGCCTCGTCAGTCATATATCGAAAGGTACATTATCACCTAAGCGTGTATAACGCATGGCTCATAACTTACTAATATCCCTTTACATGCTAATACCCTTGGGAAAGATATGAATCCCCTTCTCCCCACAGCTATGGGTAAATAGCAGAACAGACCGGGTTCTATAGCCTTGGATGACAAATGGTCTACCGCAGAAAGAAATGACAACCTACTGCGGGAAAAATCTGCTTCGTCAGTCATATATTGAAAGATACATGATCGCCTAAGCGTGTGTCCGGTACGGCACACAACCGACTGAATGTTTTACTGCATCGCATTGCAACGTGTTCAAAACGTATATAATGTTAATCTATCATAGTCACAAACAAGAATAAAACTAGGTATACTATTCTCCATTAGACTAGCTCGTTAACTATTACTCTACAAGAAAGACGCGGATTTGATTTGTCATCTTCATAATTATATTTTGATTACCGATCGAAATTTAAATTATTCCTGAAATTCTGTCTTAATTTCTGGGATTGGATTGTTATCATAACTTTTCGACCTTTGTGTTCTCTTAGCCTTCGTCAGGTATCTATGTAAACTTCGGGGACTTTCGAATAGGACCCTATCTTTGAATTAATTTGAACTTGTTCAATATTTAATCTTGTTCTCGTTCTTGTTCAATATTTAAACTTGTTCTTGTACTGCTCTGCTATTGCCCGCACTTTTCCAACTGATTCTGAGTAAAAAATACCCAGCCCAAGGATTGAACTAACAATTACTATACTAACAATATCACGAACCAACACTTTAATATACCAGACAAATGTTCATATAAGATACAGTGGGCCTTTTTCGAGGCTTTGGGAGTTGGGAGATGGGTGGCTCTCATCAACTCCTGTGGAGTTAGTGTTTCATTTCTGATTTAAATTAGAATATTAATAGTTCTTTTTAGATTATTATTGACATGTGGTTACATAATCTTCCTACATATTTTTTTTTTTTAGCATTGTGCTGTGATTGGCATATATGTGTGTATGTATCTGTGTATTACGAAATAATATCGTCTTAATCTAAACTAAATCTAATTTTTATTTCTATCTGATACATGAATTTATCGATCTTTTTATTTCTTGCAGGTGAGTTTGAAAATTCAAAATTTCTCTAATGATTAAACAAGAAAATAACGGTATGTAATTTTTCTTTTGAAATGTGTCTTGAGTTATGGAGCAACCACAACCCAACACACACAGACGCACACAACACACACACACACATACACACAAGCAGACAAACGTAGAAGTTTCATTGATTTATTTCCTTTTATCTCTATTTCTTAGATTTCATCTATTTTCTCTGTTCGGACTGTTGTCCTCGTCTTTATTGCCAACGTTTCAGACGTTATACACTATGGTTTTCTTCAGGGGATGTTTGTTAGAATTTTGATCCTAACACTTTATTCAGTAGTGGGTGAAGTCAAATTTGGGTCAACAACGCTTTTATTCACTTGCCGAAAGAGTTGTGAGCTCCATCCTTGATTACAAAATCCTTGAGAATTGAGTTATCAAGGGGAATTAACTGAAGCTTAGATATCCAAAGACAACTGAAGAAGGCCGGAGCTGAAACGTGAATATGGCAAGAAAGATGAGGACAACTGTCTGAATAATGTAAATAGCGTAAATAGTATCTTGAACACTTAACATAGAAATTAGAAACAAATGTAGTCAGTCTAAAGAGAAATGTTTTAATAAAAAGTGCACGGAAAGAAAAAGGATGGGCCACACAAATAAAGCAAAGTACAGACAATAGAATAAAAGAATTAAGAGGAGTAAAGCTGAGGTAACCAACAGGTTTTATAAAATGTGCTCCCTATATTTGATAAGATTTAAAACCTTTTGTTGAGCAAAAGATAGAGAAAAACCAAGTAGAAATTCATGTTCAGTGCACCCATATTACAAAGAACTACCAGTCAAATCTAATTCAATAGATAAAAAATTGAAATTTGTTCCCCAGTATTATATTTATATCATAATCTATTCTCAATTATCTGGTGCACACTCTATGCTTATTGCAATACATTTAGCACACAAGCTGACACACGCAAAAGTTTCACTGATATATTAGCTTTTGTCTTTATTTTTGAGATTTCAACTATTTACACTGTTTTCACTGTTCGGACTGTTGTCCTCATCTTTATTGCCATATTCACAAAGTTTCAGTCATTGTACACTCTGGCTTTCTTCAGGGGCTGTTTGTTAGAATTTTGATTTGAACCCTTTATTCAGTATTGGGTCAAGTCACATTTGGGTCAACAATGCTTTTATTCACTTGCCCAAAGAGTTGCGAGCTCCATCCTTGGCCACAGTCGAGAGAACAAAAACCCGGAGTTATCAAGGGGAATTAACTAAAATTGGGATATCCAAAGGCATGGCGTGTGTAATTAGAACAATCTAATCCCCTGGACTAAATAAGGGGTTTGGTTTAAAATTCCATCAAATATTGCCTGAAGAAGGTCGGAGCGTACAACGGCCGGAACGTATGGAATATGGCAACAATTGAAATAGTGTAAATATTTGTTTATATTTATTAATTACAGACTTTCGCACTATGAGAATAATTTTAAATAAAATCATTTTTTTTCTTCAATTAATGTTTAGCATGGTTACTTTTATTTTATTTTCGGATTGAATATCTGAGGAATGTTTGTCAACTCTGAGAATGTGCCGCATGTCATAACAATTAACCCAGCGCCCCAAGTTAATTTAAAATTTTGTCCGGCGCCTTTTGATACTTCTCCTAAGAAGGGGGTTTGTTGGGGGTAAACCTTCTCCAGAATCATCGGCGGGGATGGGTGATTAATGTGCTTTATTCCTGATCAACCAACGGAATTTGTCAGTAAGGAAATGTAACAAACCCGACTGAAGTTGAAACTTGGTTCTCTCCAATATTTAATTATGAGCCATAATCTTTTGCACTTGTTTAGCGATACAATTCTTAAAAATTAAAGGTGCGAAGAGGTGGATTCATATATTTACAAAGGCTATTTCCACTTAAGTGATTATAACAAACAAAACATGAATTGGAACTCGGCAATTCCAAGCCTGTATCCATTACAAAAGCCGCACATCCAAGCTCACATCAACTGGTATTTATAATTGGTCACTCATCTCAACACTGACTAAGATCAATTTTGCTTAACTTCTATCATCGGACAGGAACCGGTGTTTAAACGCAGTATAGTAGTAAGCCTGTGATTACTCCTGATTCATGTCAATCCGAAAAGCCAAAGAGTCTTAAGTCACTGCATCATTTCCAAAAACCTATTTTCATGATATGATGATCGAGAGTTTAATCAGAACGGCTTGGGATACATAATGAGGAAAGAAGGCTGTTAGAATTGAACATTCACAAGAAGAAGACAAAGGAAGAAATAGAAATGGCGATTGATCAAGTTGATGATTTTAAGTGAACAGATGTCAAAAAAAAGGGCACAGTAAAGAAGCAAATGTTACTTAGAATAATAAAATATTGGAAAAATGTGTAGAGTCATGGGTGCTTAGGCAGTGAAAAGACACGACATATGAAAGAAGAAGGCAACTAGTAGAGGGATGTTATTGATTATAAATATTTTTACCTGTTCATGAGTTACCAGTGAAAAACATTATGCTTTGTGTTTACAGTATCCCGTGTCAGTAATTTTGCCTATTAAAATATGTCCGCGTCAAGAAGCGGATATTTAAAGTATTTCTAGTTTTAGTCATGACCTTCATCAGCATCAAGTTTTTTTCTTCTTTTTTTATCAAGCAAGGCAACAAAGCCATTCAAATTCAAGAGGGTTACTGAGTATGAGAAAAATGCTATTAAGAAGAAAGAACAATAAAAGAACATGAATTAAGAAGATAACTTTTGATATTGCATTTCAATTTTTCAAGATCAAGTTTAGCTGGTAAGCAAGAAACACGAAGATACTTCCACAAGCAAGAAGTGTAGTATAAGAAGCTGTTAATATAGAACTTACGGTTACCTCTTTCCATTTCAAATGCAAAATCATGAGACCTTGCCACAAATCTAATACTACGCTTATAATCCATAACGTCTGGGTACTGGAGTAGAAAGTTCATCAGAATAATTAGCTTGAAAGTCTCCATAAAAAAAGACCCAGGGAAGCAACTTTACCGCTGTGGGTAGGCGATTGAAACCGAGATGCCAAGTCAGAACATTTACATTGAAAATGATGAGGCCAATAATATAAGAATTAAATATATTCAAGGAATTACAGGAAAGTCATAGTCAATTTCAGAAAGGAAACTTTACAGAATTTTATTAGCGTTGCCGATATATATTCCTGTTTTTACGAATATTTAAAACAAGATTAAAAACTGCATTATAGGGCGACAATTAAGCTAGCTCCTGCATAGGGCTTCTAAACAATCCTTCATCTTGCTCAGGATTTTGAGAGTCCGTAATTCTTTGCCTCCCTAAGCACTGAAAGCTCTCCCGGCTGCTGTTTGATCTGTGTTTTCATTTGCACTGGACTTTCTTATCCTCGCTGCAGTCTTGGCTCTTTTGATTGCAATCTGGTCCTCTTTTGGCACAGATTTCTTAATGTAAGGCATACTGCTGAAGCATGCAATAGGCAACAATAAAATACAGAAGATCTCAAAATTACTCACTGCATTTAAGTATTGCATTGACATATAAGCTTAACTTTTAAAAGTTTAACGATAATTCTTCTGCTGCCACACATTCCGTACAAACAATTATTTTTATTTCATTGGTGACTTTCGCTGGATTTCACAATTAATTTAAATTAGTCCCATATTTATTTCTAGTTTATGAAAAATTGTCATCGTACGAAAAGATTCGTCGTAAAAAATCGCTAAAAACAATCACAGTAATGAAAACTTGCGAATCCAGATTTTCAGGAATGTATTTCATTTGCTCACAGAGTCCGACTGATTCCAAAATGGTATAATATATTGAACTGCAGACTCTAGGAGTAAAGTTGAAAAAGTGCGACACACTGACATTTGCATTTATTCATATATAGAAGGTAATTGGTCACCTCTAGGCGGTATAATGGTTAGAAAGCCTGTCTTGCTAGAGCATTTACGACTGAGTAGTGAGTTCGATTATCACTGGGTGCCCCATACTTTCGGCCTTGTGCCACGTCTAAGCTACGCTTGGAAAATCTCGATATAGAAAGTAATTGTTAAAAGGCTCTTTTGAATATTTCTTGAAGGGGCAAGGTACAAAAGCAAAATTCGATAAGAAGTCAGCTAGAGTTTTCATCTTGACTGATGGATTTGTTAACAATAACTATGTGAAAGAGAAAATATTAGGTTGGTGCAATAATAATGAAGTAATAATGTCGTTTTTTGACTTTAAAAATCCGTCAAAAAACGACATTATTACGTCATTAGTTTTGCACCAACCTAATACATCGGATGTAAAGCAGACGCTAATTGTGAGGTTGGCATGAACATACAAAAGATTTTAAAGTAAAGACAAAATTAAGTTTTTATTGGTGATGTGGGTGGTGTACCGGTTATCGACACAGAATATAGAATTGGCGAGCTGAGTTCAAAATCCGGGTTAATATGTCGAGTTCCCTTTAGCAATAAAACTCTTGGAAAATGCACCAATCCCTGTCTTCTTCCCTCAGCTAGATGCTAAATATCAGCATAGACCAAGCTTTCTCGCCTTGAGAGGCAACCAATCTAAGAGAAAGAAATCGTTGAATTCCAAACTGTAAAGAAGCAACTCCACAGTATTAACCAAGGATTCATTGTCATCCACGGATATTAAAGAAAAGTCATCTGTGGAGTGTCATAATAATTTTAGACATTTTAAAATGTGATCATACATTTTTTTGAGTAATGGCGCTTTAAAAATTTGATTATTGCTTTAATATAAAGCCAATATTCTTTGAATTCCTCTAACAGGCAGTTGCTCTAATCATCTTTTCTCTTAATGCCTTGACTAAATGAATTTAAGCGTTACTGCTAGATTGCCAGGGACATTCAATCGTATGTTCTATTCTCCTGGTATCTTTTTTTGTGCCCAGGAATTTTATTCATTTTTTTTGCCTCCTCTTTTCACATACAATCTCCAAAAATTGAAATACTATGCCAATCTTCATCTTTATTCTTCGTGAAAACTCGTTTTTATTGTCCTTTCACTTAAAATCTTCTCATTCTCTTTCCATCTTAGTAAACCCTTCCGTCTTAGTGTTATTATCGCCTTTTGTGTGAAATTGTATAAAATAATGTAACGATAACATAATTCTCCTCAGTACAGTGATATATGCCCACCAACGTTAACCAAGAGTATAAATCACACGGTAGAAGACTGAAGTTGGAGATTGTGTTGTGCCAATTCTTCAAGTTTGGTTAGCTCGACTGGCTTCATATTAACAGTTTAATAATTTGGTTTTATATAATCTCGATCATCGATCTTTGGATTTGGTAGAAAAATTTAAACACAACACACAATATTGCGACAAATCTAGTGTGTGGGTGTTTTACTCATTTCCCCCAAGGAAAACGATAATGCTACCAATACACAAGGTTAGTACAGGGAATGAAAGTAAAAGAGAAGACTGAGAATAGGAAGGAATGAGGAAAGGGCAAACGATGAACGGGCTTCAAGAAAACAGAAAATGGCAATTGGTGATGCATTTAAATTTTGGAAGATTATAATCATCAGGGAAGCAAGAAAACGGAAGGGAGTGCCACAGGTAGGATGTTCGAGAAAAGTAACTTTTGAAGTAGAAGTGGCGGTTGCATTTAACTGTTTAAACACTAAAATGTAGAATCGCTTATATTCATGTAGTCGGGGTCACAGGGAAAAATCTCGTCAGAGCACTTGCCATGAAAATATTAATAGAAAGGATAGAGGGAGGACACGTCACTTCAGTGAGAAAGTGACTGAATTCGAGATGCCTGGTCAAGGTGAGTTACATAAAAGTTCCTTCTTTGGATTTTTTCAAGAGTCTTGAAATGCACAATAGGAGTACCAGACCAGATATGACAACAATATTCATTGAACGGATGGATGTTAGACTTTTAAATGTGCAAGATGGATTCTGACGAGAAAACATTTTCTGGTATGGCACAAAGACACCGTTTTCCTTGCTGTAGATGCAGAAATTGATTCGATATAGTCGCTCCACGTCAGGTCTGTGGGAAAGAAGGCGCAGTGTGTATTTATGAGAAATGGCCAGTCTTTCCAAGAGAAAGAGTCGCAGTTAATGTCACTGTTAGTGCAGAAATTCGAATATGATCAAATTTTGACCGAATCTGTTTCATTAATTTCCACGCTAATATCCTTGCTACAAGCATGGATACGTTTCTTCTCCGCACTACCAGTTAAATCACGATCACAGGTCCTGTAATCCTCTAGGGTCAGAGAGGCATCACTTGTACAGCAAATGTAATATCTCTGGTGTTTCTGATAGCCGGACGAATCTCACACCTCTCCAGAATGGTTTGAATTCACTCTTCCATATAACTCTATAGCAGTTGTTGACTAGTCGTCAACAAAGTCTATCGGGTTATAGGATCATGTCTGTCTTGCAATTTACCCATAGCTGGTTGGGTGCAGAACAAATGGGTTTATCCCAAGGCTACTAGCACGTAAGTGAATGTAGTAAAGTCGACTAGAATTCGAACTCGACTCTCCGATTCGTAAATCCAAGCTAATGTCCACTACTCCACCGGGCCTCCATAGATTAAATTGTCGGTAACTCAATCTCTACACCCGTGTAGCAGATAGTTTAGAACAATTTCTCTGAAATTAAATCCGTGAAGGCAACGAGAAAACCGCGATCTTTCACAAAAATCAAGGCGAAAGAAATATAAAAATAAGTATGGAAGCTGTGGAGAGCAATGATAGTATACGTTTTCAAGAAATACAGCAGTAAAAGATAGCATCAATCAATATTAATCATAGTTTAATGAGACGCATGACGACAAGCTTTCAAGTGGTCAGTGTTTAGATTTCTAAAACATTATTTATCAAAATTATTGGTTTCATCTCTTTTGAACGGTAACTTAAGCACTGACAGGAAATATGGATAGACCTTTTGTTTTAAATTGGATATCGAACATCATTTTTTCGCCTATGTCAGTCGACACAAAATAATATCAAAATGATGTTACTCTACATTAAATGATATCAAAAGCGATTTTGGACTCAGTATCCATCAGAAAAAAAACATATGCATCTGCGAGTTGATATTAGAGGTATCTTCCTACCCGTTAGGTGCATATTCACTACTTCAGTACATGTCGGTAACTTTCCCGACATATAAGCAGTGGTTCGATTCAGCTGTGCCTAGACTGCGCGCATGTTGGATAAACTTAGTGACAGGTAGATGAATAAGCGCCCGCTCGAGAGGGAAGAAGGGGAGAGTTTCTTATACCCTACAGAGAATTGGGAATCCATGTTCGGAGAAAACGCTAGAAATACACACTTATTCTCTAGTACATCTGTCATTCCGGAGTCGGAAAAGCAATATTAGTAGGCATGGAAGATTTAATCTCACGTTTTCATTAGTCTGTATAAAGATAACGTTGTAATAAGAGTCGATATACTGCCTGCCTCTAATATAATAATAGAATTCAGGATTTAATTTGAAATTAACCGTATACTAATAGAGACGAAAGCAAATTTTATCTGATTGTCTGACTGAAAAGAGTAATTATTTGAGTCATTCATACAGAAGTTGAGTGGTTCTCGACATTCTGTGATATTGACACGCATACAAAATAGAGAATGGGAAGCAAACATTTCAAATACATATTCAGTGGCAAGAAACAGCTATGGCAGTCTTTATTATCGCTGAGTGGATAAAAAAGAGTCGGATATATATATATATATATATATATATATATATATATATATATATATATATATATATATAGATTGCGATGGAATTGAATAATGAAATGAACGGTGCATGTTTATATTTCACTGAAAACACGTTAGTCATCCATCTGGAAAGAAATGGATTATAGTGTAAATTTCAGCTTATATGAGAAAATGCGCTTAAAATGTGAAAACGGAACTCAGTTTGGGATTTACAGCCAACAGTATCTACTAAAAAAGATTGATTCATTTGTTTTTTAGAATTTATCACTCTTTTGGTGTGATTTAAAACCATTTTAGGGGATTGTTAAAGTAATTCTATATTTTGTGAGTGAATACTGCATTATTTTTCGGATATAATAATGATTTTCAAATACGAGTCATAACACTTAACCCATAGCTGGGGGTAGTGGAAAAAGATGTATTCACACTTTTCCCAAGGGTATTCGCGCGTAAGTGAATGTAATGAACCCCAATGGAATTCGAACTAAGTTTTTCAATTTCTAATTCCGAGTCATTGCCTATTACACCACACACACACATCCAAGATTATAGCACCTAGTTTTCCTAAGCAGTCCCCCATCTAAGTATTCACCAGGCTCAACGTTGCTTAACTTCAGTGATCGGATAAGAATTGGTGTTTTAACGTGTTATGAGCGTAAGCCTTGTAAGAAAGCAGAGAAATGTCGATTATATATTCGTATGATTTGATTACTCATGATGGTATACAGTTGAACTTCGAAATCATAAAACTAATCAGTAGACAAGAGAATAAATTGTTTGTTTTTGTCATGAAGATGCTTTTTTATAACATATCTTCACAACTGTTTCTTTCATAATGCTATCTTCAACTTTCAGTACTAAATTGTAGAGTTTTAGTTTGCAGAAATATCACACAGTGAAACTCTGTCTTGATAAGCGCAAACTCAGAGTAAAGTAATCGTTTATGAGTAGAATAACGTCATTATAAGATATCCACAATTGGTGCAAAAAGAAGAAGAAATTGAACCAAAATGCAAATAAAAGAAAACTTTGGGGATCAAGTGCTGTTCGGCTGGTAAATAGGTGTTGGTTACTGAATAGAGTAATCGCACAAAGGTTGGTAATAAACGATAATACTTAGGACACGAACAACACATATAAGATTCGCGCGTAGTAGAAATAGTCAACTGCTAGAAGTGAATCAAGCGAATTTCACAAGGAATCTTCAACTGCAGGACATATACCAACCGCCCCATGCAGTCAGATGTGGCACAAGGCCGAAGTTAATGTTGGGTATCCGAGCCTTTAGGCTCAGCCCCAGAATACCCATAGACCCCTTTATTATAATACGAGGTCGGGTAGCTTTTTCCCGAGACAAAACTCTGCCCTTTGACATAGCCGCGTCTGTGGATCCTCTCTGTCAGGAGGCAGAGAGTTTAACCAGCACATCTAGAGACGAATCTCCAACTGTAGACCAACATAAAGTATTTATTACTGCTTTAATATGAATGTGGACATACACATTATCGTCCATAGGTATGCTACACCAAGGGGAAATTTCTATCTTGAGCCTATATAGTCAGTTTATAGTTTTTTTTTCTAGAATAGTCAGTTAAAAATTTACAGTTTAGTAAATAGAAATGGGCAGAGATTTGGTCGAATTCTTGATGACCGAAGGGGAGATTTCGTTCGTTAGTTTGTAGAAATAAAGACTGTTAGAAGTAAAGTATTTAAGTAAGATATCCACAATTAGTGTAAAAGAAAGAAGAAATTGAGCGAATAAATAAATAAAAGAAAACTTTTGGGCTACTCGGCTCGTAAAATAGGGAATTTCAGTCTAGAGCCTATATAGTGAGGCCGCATTCTAGAATAGTTAAAAAGCTACGGGTCGATAAGTAGAGATGCGCAGAAACGTAGTCGTAGAGAGTTCGTAGTCAGAATGAAAGCAGAGAGACGATTAGTTCATGAGAAACAATGAGTCGGAAATAGATCGATTTCTTGCTGGCCGAAGGGATTGTGTTCGTTCGTCTGTCATGAAAAGAGCAGAACGTAGCATTGGGGATGAATCCCCAAATAAACAACCCAATATATTTAAAAGAGAATTCGTGTTTTCTTACCACTGTTTGTCAACACATCATCTTCTGTTCACTTGTGAACGTACAACGACTATTTTCTTTCTTTTTTACACCGACGCAGACGGAAATCGAAATCCAGTGTCTGATGAATGAGTAATTGACCGCAGTCTGAGTATGTTTTTTTAATACGTTTTTTCACCCAACAGAGACAAGGCTCAATATCCACAAATGGTTGGGGGTTACGGATTGAGGTCTTTTTGCTTGGGCCTAACAAGTGTTTATTATATGTATACGTAGGATAGATAAATTTTGAGTCTAAAAATGAAGAAGTAAAAGTCATAATGATTGGGGAAACATTATCTCGTCAATTTATTCCAGAAAGTAACAGTTCTAGGAAAGACAGATTCTGTGTGGAACTTCTTACCAATGGAATACGAAGTGAATAAGGCTGAATCAAACATGAGTAAGCAGCAGGGTGGGCTCTAATTGTGAACGTGTGGACTGGTAGAACATCTTTACAGGCATATGAATATTCGGACGATTTAAATCTGCCAATTTGTCTTTCCAGATTGAATCTGCCAATATGTCTTCCAAGTTCTTTTTTGGAAGTTGATAATTGCCCCCGAGGAAGTTTCTGTATTTTAAAGCCAGTGTATATAGAATTCAATAAAAATATTTCTGTATAACTTCAGTTTGAAGTTTAATTGTTAATGAACAATAATTTATTTGCAAATCTCTATTCACGATTAAATTCGATGACCGTTGTGAATAGAGTACGCTGATGTGTTATGAACTTTAGATAATTTAAGCATTTATTAAAATTCAATAAATATGCCTTCATTTAATGTTGTCGTGTGGCTACTTTATTAACTTTGCAAATCGCATTTGTCAGAATAAATAAACAGAATAAAGTGGAATAGATTTTTATCCATGACTAAAAATCCGTTTTAGTTATATACGCGTTTGTGTCAAAAATTACAGGTTTAACAGGGTGCACAGAATATGTCAGTTGGTACCAACCTACAGTTATTGCATGGCAATGCCAAGACCAATATCATCTGCGTGATATTATCAGGTAAGTCAGTGTGAACAATAACGAGCCTGCATATTACAAGCCGACATAAATTATCCATGTTTGAAGTATTGTGGGTGTCAGATGGTTGGGAGTTCCAATTTCTTAAACAGTGGAGATTTTGTAATTTCCTAATCGAAAATGTAAATAGTAAAGCGGAGATGCTTGATAGAAAGTGTTATTTTCTGGCTAATGACTGTCTGTTATGACAGAGGCATCTGTCTAGAATTGTTGGCCTTAACAGACGAGCGATACTGGCTCAAATCCAAACCAAAAATGTAAACGTATATTATGAACAGCACAAAAATATTATGACTATCTTCATAATAAATTCTTGGTAAGCTATTCGACCACAAAACTGTTCTTATTCAATCAATCACTTAGCTTAGAAGTAGAATATCCCCAAAGGATTCTTCTAGAATCTAGCGACAAAATTCCAGCATCTGATCAATTAAGTACTGTAATAAGTCGTTCCATCAACAGAAATAAAATTTGGCGATTTTGATGGTAAGGTCAAATCATTCACTTCTTATTCCTATTTAGCAACCTACTCCCGGAAAAATCATACAGCCTGAAAAGAAGCATTGTCCTGATGGAAAACAATATCATAGTGAATTGTAACAAGCAATATGTGGTTTTAAATACTGTGATAGGTTGTACTCGATAAAGTACTTTCTACATGTACTATTAGACCCGACATTTTCAATCTTGAGTTTGAATCATTACACATACTCCTCCGTCTTGTCGTATTTCGATATTGCTTTCTGTTGCTATCGCTTTTCCAGTCGAAAAACAAAAACGCACTCTTCTGTCTACTTTATAACATAGACATTACGAGGAGCATAATATATTCTCCCATTCAACTAGGTTTAATATTTTGCCACAGGCAACAATGGGAAACTATTCTATTGACCAACAAAACCTATCTCTACCTAGATAGATACATCGATATACACATAGAAATATTTATATTATACAATTTATTTACACATATATCAGTAAGAGGTTAAGTAATAGGGTACCTAGTGACGATCAAGCCCTCTAAATATCAGAATACTTATTTTCATGTTATTCGTCTTGGATGATTAGTAGACCTTTTTTTCATGAGCTTTTTCTTTTTGTGCTTTCTACCGTACTAAAATTGGTAAGTACATTCGGTATCTCTCATATATGAACGTCGAAGTTAGCTGATATTGATAATTTACTGGGAGACTATTGAATTCCATAATTGATTAAGTACCCTATTATTTTGCCCTTGTACCCAGCTAGGTTGAACGTAGTAAATATATGCAAAGAGATTAGTCTTTATTTATATTTTTAAAGCATTTCAAAAGTTTCTTATTAGTAGGAAGTTCTGAAGTGTAGATAGGAAAGTTATCAATTGGTACCGTCTACAAAAATATTGTGGAAGACACGACTAACGCCGGAGAGTCAAGTGATTGAAATACGGATAATATATATATATATATATATATATATATATATATATATATATATATATATATATATATATACAAACATAGATAACTATACACGTTTCGAAAAACCCTCGAATTTTTGATTTGCCAATAATCAAATCAATCTCGAGGGAAAAAAAGGTTTTAAAAAAAGAAAGAGCTAGAAACATGAAAGTCTGTCGAAAAAAATCGCACAGATACAGATTTGAAGTCCAAAGAAAAAAACCCGATACGAGTAAACAACTAACTAATATAAGAGCTCAATACAACCGTAGGGCAGAGCCGGCTTTCTCTGAAAATCCGTTTAGGTGAAACCTGGGTAGGTTTGTCTTGCTCACTAGGTTATATATATATATATATATATATATATATATATATATATATATATATATATATATATATATATATATATATACACGAATGTAGCATATTCGGTTATGTAACTCGAACGGAAAAATAATTTTCACTGAAAGGTTGAGGCAAGTAAAATTTACAGACGAACCAGGGGAAATTTTACTTAATTTGCTGTAAGTGACCACACCCAGGTTCCTTACGTTAAAAATGGGTCATATTTTATTTTTTCTTATCGACTTTCCTTTCCTTACTCTGCTTCTGGGACATCGTAAATACGCCGACTGCAGTTTCTACATAGGGGTAAGATGTATCATCTACCAAGTAAATGCTTACGGAATCAAATATGTAACCCTATTATATTCTTATGCCAGATCCAGGTAAATTCTCACGGTATCAAATATAAACGACTAATACTTACCTAAACCGGAACTTACTAAATGCTTATAGATTCAAATATAAAAGATGTATATTTACCTCTTACTGAACCACGTAAAAGCTTGTAAGTAAAAGTATAAACGATCAATTAATATTTCCAAACCAAGTCAATGCCTACAGGCTCAAATATACCCAACCCATATTTACGTATTGCAGAACTAAATAAATGGGTTTAAATTTAAATATGAACGATTATTATTTATTATAAACGAATCAAGTTAATGCATACAGATCCGAATGTGCCCGAGCCATATTTACCTATTCCTGGAGCAAGTAAATGCTTATAGACCCAAATATAAGTGTATAATATTGAAGCATTTCTGGACCGATTAAATATTGACAGACTCAAATATGCTCAAATATATATTTTATCCTCAAACCACGTAAACGCTTATAGACTGAAATATTAACGATCTGTTTCCGGACCAATAAATTCCTACAAAATCAAATATAAGCATGCACATTTACCTATCCCCAAAGTTAATAACTTCTTATAGATTCAAATAATAAAAGAAAACTCATTTTGATACTAGATAAACCAACAATGGTTGATATGTAATATTATACAACGCAAACTAATCCAACTCGCTCATTCTATCCACTCGAAAACAACAAAAAATGCCCCCCTCCAAAAAAAAAAAAAAAACAAAAAAACAAAACAAAAACACACAGAGACTACTTACATATGAGAGAAACAGTTGGATTTTCAAAAAGAATTAAGACTGATGTCGAGTTTGGCGTTGTGATCCGTATGTTTCAAACAGCGACTGTCGAAAGGAAGAATACAACCAACAGCGGCTCCACCAGGACATTTTACTTCACAGTGATACGACTTATTTTGTAAAATAAAAAAAAAAACGTGTTTGTTTTTCTTACCCCAAATCACTATAAACCTAACGTAGTGACGGTCAGTGTTAAAGTTAAATTTGAGATTTACTAATTTCATTCAGTGGGATCCGGAATAGGCTCTAAATTATTTCACTCACTTTTATTGCTCCAATATAGATTTTGAAAGCGTCTTGTAGAAAGCAAAATACACGGAATTTAATAAGAATTAGATATTGGGCAAGACGACCTTATATATAATAAAATGATGCACCTTCCTCAAACCGTATCAATGATGTAAATGAAAACAAAGTCTGCAGTCAAGCCACATAAATCAACAGTGAAATCTTTCATACTTGCATCGTCAATTTCTATGCATCATGTAAACGCCTTCCTGCAGCGCGAACAAAACTGAGGTTTGCTTTGAGCGAGTTTTAAGCTGAAGTAGAAGTTAGCTCCATTCATGGCTTACTCATTAGGCTACAAGCAACACCTGGTCATTAGAAGGTCTGTTCATATCTGGACATTATTCATTGCCTGGGGAGAATACAAGGAGAATTTCCAAGAAACGCGTGGAACATATGCCGCAGGGGAAAAACCTGTGACGCATTGGTACTATGTAACTATTGAAACTACGTTGAACATCTGCTTATAAATCAGCATATTTAGAATGTAAACCAGGAAATTTTACTTAAGTATGATGTCTTATTTTTATTTAAATGATTGCATTTTTTTTAACATTTAAAAAAAAATCATATTAGATGAAAATATGAAAGACCCAGCAATTGCTTAACACCGAGCGATTTCATGACTCAAGTTAAATCCTGCTTCTTCCTCTAGGGATATTTTTTTCTCGTTGGCGACAAGAGGTTTACATCTTATTGCCATCAAGAATTCCACTTTAAGAAATCAGAAGGAAAAAAAATACAAGGTATTACATCGATATTTGGATAAGGGAAACAAAAATATCTGCCTCTCCTGCCTGAGAAAATCCAAGAAGTTACCGTTAGAGATCCAGCCATCTTTCAGAAGAGTTTGCATTAGACAAGCTTCTCATGGAATTAGCTGTTTTAACAATGACAACAAAATAGAGTTTGAAAATAAATTGTAATTCAATAAGACTGGTTTACGTGTATTATAATTAAATTAGAATTTAACAATATACATTTCGTAATTGTATTCTATCTGACTTTTATATATTTGAACTAGCAGCCATAACTAGCTGGACGATCAAAAAATGCGTTCAATTAGAATGGAGCAAAAACAGGATCATGTTTAGATGTAACATAATATATCTTCTTCAATTACTTTAAAGTACTTTCATGAAAAAAAACTTGAATTAATGCAGTTACTAGTATAACAGAAGTAGTCAGTATTTACTCAATTGAAGTCAGCCGAGGACTTGAAGGAGTAAAACAGGCAACATGAAAACCCACTTTAGACCACAATTATTTCGGAGTTTTGGAAATTGAATTTGTTAGTGTGCTACCAGGGATGTAAAAGAGGATACATATATAAAGCATTTGTTAAGTTTGATGAAAATCCGTTGAAAGAACAAAGTAAAATAAGAAAGAAACCAGTAAAAATAGCCATTAGCTCGTTATTTACGCGGGTTTTCACTATATGGTTGAACAATCAACTTATTGGTGGCTACAAATGAGTGAAGTTTGTATCGGATTGCTTGAAAATTGTGGGAGATTTTACTTAATAATTTGTGTTGAAATCGACTTTTCGCTTTTCGCGATTTTTTGCTAAACACAGTGTCGTAGAAATAAAAAAAATTGAGCTCGTCATAATGTAACTTACATACCTAGTTTAAACGAAATCGGGGGAAAAAATTGAATTTATCGATTTTGATGGGCTTCATCGATTATTGATTTTTTTTTTTAATTATCGAGTTTTGACGCTAAGACACTATCTCTTACATTGTACAATGTAAGTGCGAAGTTTGGACCGCGTGGATGAATCTCGAGTGAAAACGTATCACACATACACACAGTATATATATATATATATATATATATATATAGACTGCTATCACTATTAATGTTCTGTAATCTCCTTTCGTTTTGATTAAACTGTTGTACAAAGTGTTTAAATTGTAATATTATTGATAGTATTAGCCATTTTCTTCTGTGGACATATTGGGCATGTATTGATTAAACAGCGAGCGCTATTGTCGGTTGAAATGTATAAATATATTTCTATTAAGTCATTTATTCATGAAAATAGGTATGTCAAGTTCACTAATTGTTATCGCTCTTTCAGGTATTAATAAGTGCTTCCTTCCTGTAGGTGTCGCTGTTGTTTAAAGTCATCAAGTGATATGGTTTCTTGCATTTGATACAGTCCTTTGTTGGAGATTTGGTAGCGCCAGAGACCCCATGATTTGAAGAAGGAGGGTTATCGTTAAGAACTATATTTACTGTTTTGAACACGCAGTTGTATATAAAGTGATACTTTAGATATTCCTGAAAGGATGTGGCGCCATGCATGGCATTCATATGAAAGTGTACATCTGAATAGGCTATTTAAGGACATGACTCATGTTTTTAGGTTAATATTTTATTTTTGTAGCCTCTTGCAGTGTTGGGGAAAACTGCTCCTAGTAAAACCTATTTTATTTTCAATTTCATTTTCTTCAATAGTAAATTTATGATGACTGGGCAAAATGGATGGTATTTGACGCCTATAGTACTTGATTTGAATGAACCTTGATTTGAGAGACACATTGGAGACGGCAAGAGTTGCAGTTCAGTAACCAAAGAATGTATTGCAGTGGAAACGAAGTACAGCTTTCAGTGCTGAAATAAGGATTTGAACTCGGCACGGTTTTTTCACTATCTTTTACGTTCACTTGGTAATACTGCCCGAGAAAAAAACTACATTAATCCATTTCTTTCCATCTAGGCTTTAAATTCCAGTGAACTCTCTTTCCTTTGCTTACAGAGAGTCTATTGGAATAAAAATTAATTCAACCCTAAGAAAATAATAGGGTAAACTTGACACTTCAGATCTGGTAGGGCAACAGATTTAGGAGAAAGAGAAATCTGAATTCAAAAACATTCTGAAGGCAAATAGGTAGTCATGTGACCCTTCACTAGACACACCCAATGCTGTCATAATGGCATTATGTAAGGTACCCCTGTTGGATTAAGCGAGTGAATGACATGAACAAGAAGATTATTATTAGAATATCAATAGAGTATAAATGCATTTACTGGAAATACATGTTCTTCACACCGTGACGAGAATTGCCCATTACAGCATTTCCAAGCATATTTTCTAGATCATGCTTGTCTCAGTCCCCTTTGAGCCACGAGGGATTCGCTTCTGTACAAGTGTGTGTGGGCTTCTCTGTTGCGCAGAGTGATCCAACAAAATCAAATTCATGCGAACGGCCTCGTCAAACTCTCTTTGATTCACAGCCATCTCCGCCACTGTCACTAGGATGAGAGAAAAGAAATAGGTAGAGAGGCAGACGATCCCGATGACCGAATGCGAGGTGGTGCTGACGACTATATTTTCTCTATATCATTAAGCGACTATTATACGATATAAAAAGAATATAGACACTTTTTGCGTTTATAATGACTTTTTAAATGTAATTGTTATTAAAAAAATCAAAGATATTTTAATAGTATTTATTCAGGCATATTTTTGTAGTATTTTATTAAAACTTCTAAAGCACCACTCTGCAGATGTTTGTATGCATGTTGCATCCGAAATAAACAATAGATGGACAGCTTGCAGAAGTATATTGGATTTTCCATTCAATATGAATAATCACTGAGTGGATTTTATTTTGGAAGTTTATTTTTTAATACAAATATAAACATGTATTCTTTTTGCGAGACACAGTCCGTAGCGAACGGTACATTGGAAAAGAGAGAGAGAGAGAGAGAGAGAGAGAGAGAGAGAGAGAGAGAACATTTTTGTAGCATTAGTTGTTTGATAGAGTGGAGTGGACCAGCATATGCCGGTTTCTGGTGAAAGGGTAGAGAAGAATGACCTCGAAGTCTTATTTTTCTTTTTTTTCTACATTGATATCTGTAAAACCTCGGTAAGTGTGTGTGGTATCATCCTTCGTTTTGTACCGGGTTTTTGATCTTTGTTCGTTTCAAGTAAATTCTTATAGACTCAAATTTAATAATATTTAAAAAAAATAAATTTCGACATGAAATAATGTAACACGCTTGATATGTCATAAAATCAACCACCTCCACCCACTCACTGCATTCAACTTATCGAATAAAGGTGACAGTTTATAGCCATGAAAGAACTGTTGGGTAGGCAAGTCAGTCAATATTTTTATTAATTCTTTTGTTTCTACTAATATGTTTAAAATTTCTACTTTCAAAAAGTCACTTGTTTACTATAATGGCGTTGTGGCTTTATTTAGAAATTTTATTTCACAACGATTTATCTCATTTTCCAGCCTGTAAAATGCATTTCTTTAAAAAAAAATGTGACCCTTAGATAACAACGAAGGTCAAGTGCTTGAGCCAAAATTGCAAATCTTATCTCTTATCAGGATCTGGCCTTGCAATCTATCGGTTTTATTTTTCCACTATATTTCATTTTAAATTTTGGATGTGACTTCAGTCTGTTAAGTGCCATACGTGATATACGCTTGGGCGATCATGTATCTTTCGATACATGACTGACGAGACAGACTTTTTCCCACAGTAGGTTGCCATTTTCTGCGGGAGGGTGGTTGTCAACGAAGGCTAAAGAACCCAGTCTCTCCTGATATTCAACCCATAGCTGGCGGGGGAAGAGATAGATTCATACCTTTCCCAAGAGTATTTGTGCGTCAGTGAATCTAATAAACCTCACTGGAATTTGAACCCGTTAGAGTCACTGGTTAAATGTACCTTATCTACCTGAAAATATGATAAATCTATCTTTACTTGTGTTTCTCACTAATCAGTGGTCCCGACGAGGAGATTGTCTGCAGATTCATATTTCGACAGCACTTGAAAGAAAGCTGGAATATATATACAAAATGTGGGAAGGTTTTTGTTTTTTTTTTTTTCATTCGAATTTGCTTGACAATCTGACGTAAACCTAAGAATAAAAGAAATACACTGACTAAAATTGGCTGATCCAAAAGCAATAATATAAGTCAATGATATACTTTTTTTGATTTCAGTCAATATCAATCAATATTTATGGTCAACCTGAAGGCTTTTATGCATAATTCTCGGATCAGATAAGCGATATTCGAAAACACGTGCAAATGTACAATAAATAAATAAATAAAATAAAATAAAATAAAAATAAAATAAAAGATAAAAATCAATAATATATTTTTTATAAAGGCCTGAAGTTTCATGTCACATTACAAGAAGAAAAAAACAAAATTACCTGCGCTGAATGATAAGATCAGATTTTTGTGAATCGCTTATGTAAGTGTAATACGTAATACGGAATTTTGTACGGATAGAATTATATCATTAATTTTAAATCAAATCATTAAACTTTCCATCGATACATATATTTAGGATAATCGTAAAGAATCCTTTCCCTAATCACAAGTTTCAGAAATAATCTTTTGATAAAAGTGATGAGGATATTACTAGACGATGATGTTTGCGATTATCAGAGAATTCATGTGAAATCTTTTTATGCAATTTCCTCACCTTTTGTATTTCTGTCAAATTTACTAAATAAGAAAGAAAAAATCTTGCTGAAAGTGATCGTATTACTCTGCTAGATTGATCTTCAGTTCTGCTTAAAACTGGCAATAAGATGACATCATTAGTAAGAGATCAACGAAATTCATTTCAAATATGATTTGTCAAACGGAATTGTTAAAAACATAATTGGCTATTCGGCTATTCTTTTTCTCAAATTCCTAAGTTATCTCTACTTTTGCTGCATGGTGTTTCAAATTTAACCCACACAAAAACACTAGTCGTTTTTGTAACACATATGTTTTTAAAGTTTAAAAAAAATTATTGTATTAAATGAATCGAAATTTTTATAATACATACATCTATAATACGAATTAGTGCCATAGCAGTGTTTTACTTACACCAAACCATGAAGCTGCCACATATGATACGATGGTGCATCTATACACTTAGAGATTCTTGATAAAATCCAAAGAAGAAGGTTCAAAGCAATATTGTTGGTCCTGATCTGGCGTCTCAACTTCAGTCATTTTAACACCGCCGTATATTTGTTTCCCTCTGCCTTTTCTATAAATATTTTCATGATAATTGTTCGGATGAACTCTTCACTAATATACGGAAACTTTATGAATTTCAGCGCAGTACAAGATTGGCAACAAGATCTTGTCAATTTACAGATGCGTTAACAAGTTGTAATCGTAATTTCTATGCTAACAGTTTCTTTTCTTGCACTTCTCGCTTGTGGAACTCACTTCCGGCATCATGCTTTCCAACCAACTTTTAACTTAGGTAATTTAAATACAATGCCGATCGTTATGTAAGGTTTTCTTAATTCTTGTTCGTTTAATGTCCTCTCTCCTTAATCGTAGTTTTTCTCATATTCTCTAACACTCAGTAATCCCCTTCCGTCATAGTGGCTTTATTGCCTTTGATCTTCAAACATTTTAGATGCAATGTTAATCGTTATCTATGGTCTTCTTCATTACTCTTCTTCTAATCATCTCGCGCTTTAATAAAGTCTCTCTTTTTTTTGTATTTCGCACTCGGTAAACCCTTGTGTCGTAGTGGATTTACTGCATGATTAAAACAAAATTACAACAAAATGCTATGATAGATTACAATCACGAATCTATAACCATTTTAGTTTGTAGCGTCACTAAATGAACCTATGCCGCATCTGATTCTTCAGGTTGGTCCTTAATTCAGTGTTGTCCGTTTAGAGTCGTTGCCCTATCACAGCTTGAGTTCCGTTTGCCCTATTATTTCTTTCTAAGCTGGTTGCCAACAAAGGCAAGATAGTCAAGTCTGCCTTGCTATTTAAACCATAATTGGAAAAAAGATGGATTTATGTCTTTTCCAAAAGGGAATAGCGCGAAGTGAATGAAACAGATCTTTTCTGGATATGAATTCACTAGGCCGATTCCATGTTCCTTGCCGATAACAGTGACAATGTCTGCGCATCCAATCCAATGGTATTACTTAACGAGATCTATATGAGTATACAGGATACAGATTTATAAGAGAACTAGTAGCATGGCCCGGCGTTGCCCGTGCTTGATTCAAAAATCGTTCCATTTGCCTTACTTCTTACCTATCTCACACTGCGATTTTTTCTAAGCTCTATACTAAACAATAAATCTGTTACGAAAAAAGAACTAAACAAAATGAACACAAAACTATCAGCTTTAAAAAAGGACTCGTAACTAGAAAAACCGAATGAAAAAATAATGTTAACAAATACTTTTTCACACCTAACCCAGTTCTGCGGAATCAGAATCAACGTTGAGGTTAAGCAAGCGAATGAGCCAATTGGAGTAAAGTGCCATGCAGATTTAAGTTTATCCCACTTGTGACGAATGCAGCTATCGATTTTTTTTGCATGCTAGTTAACATTCGTGTCAGTCAGCTGTTTGCTCTCACGCTGGCCAATAGAATCTTCTTGCCTATTCGTGGCAGCCAGCTATAAGCTCTCACTCTGACCAGTAGAAAATTGCCGCAAACTACATGAAAACTGCCGTAGAAGCATGAAAACATCGATTATTTCCACTATCGATGGGAGTTGGGAAATGCAAAGTCGGCCTTGGCCTTCCCGCTAACTTGGAGCATGTGCATGTAAATTTTGGTGCAAATCCGTCGAAAATTGCGGCCGTGCATTTGTTACACACACACACACGCATACACACACACACACACACACACACACACACACACGCACAAACACATCCTGCCTTTTATAGATATAGATTAAGTTTTCGATTCATCAGATCATCAAATATCTACACCTTGGCCAGTTCGTTTCGAATCATTCGTCTCACTTGACAAAGTCAGTTTGCTGAACAGATTTCTTTTCACAAGTTGTTATTCTGCTCTGTAGAAATTCTTGATGTTCTATCAATACTTTCTAATAACACGCGATCATGATCTCTCGAACCTGATCCGGCATTGCCCTCTCTTCCAAAGTTCAGTCAGCATATTGCAGGTGAAATGCTGTAAGAGGTTTTTAACAGAGGCTTTTTGCTATGGCTGCATCGAAAGATAGTGTTATATGCGTTTGAATATTTGCCAAAAGACGATAAACACGCAGTGATTTCATTCTGCATTAACAAGAACGCCTTGTGGGTATTAATAGAAAGAAAGGTAACAAGGTACGGTCAGTGAACATCCAAAGAAATGTCGAAAGAAACAGAGACAGTTGTTAGACAAACAATGAGATCGATTTCAAAAGTAATTCGAGGTAAACATATAAAATAAAGGAAGGAAAATTTGATTAGATAAAAATAAAATCAGAATGTGGAAATTTGATTTTAAGTATACACGGAATACTGGAATGGAAAAGAAAGGAAGGAGAAAATAGAAAGAATGAGTGTTGCAATGGTTAAAGGGAAAGAAAAGAAGAAAGGAATGAAAGAAAAATTAAAAGAAAAATTCAGAAAGGAAAATGAAAATGAAGTAATTAACACAAGAAAGGAATGAAGGAAGAAAAACAAAAAATGAATGAAAGAAATAAATATAAAAATGAAAGAAATCATGGAAATTAAAATAAATGAATGAAAGAGAAAATAGGGAATAAATAAAGATGAAAATTGATATGAAGGAAGGAGAAAATGAAATTAAGAAATAATATCTTAAAATTAATGGAGGGAGAAGAAAACAAATATGAAAGAAGGAAGGAGAAAATTGGAATAAAGGAAATAAATGATGAGAAAGAAATGAAGAAATGACAAAATAGAAAGTAATGAAGGAATTTAGAAAAAAGATAAAGCGACGAGAAAATAGATTTAAATAAAGAATGGTTAAAATAGAAAGAAATAGAGAGAGATAGAAACTAGAAATAAATAAAAGAATGAATAAACAGAAAGAAATATATGAAAGAAAAATATAAAAAAAAATACGGAAAAAGAAAATAGAAAGAAAGAATAAGACTTTGAAAATAGAATTAAATGAAGGAAGGTGAAAATAAAAATGAAGGGATGAGGCAATACAAAGTAATGAAGGCATGAAATATAGAAATATGGGAAGGAGAAAATCGAAACGAAACGTTGAAAGAAAAAAAATAAATGAAAAAGTGAGAAAAGCAAAGAAAAAAAAACGAAGGAAGGAGAAAATAAAAATGAAGGAATGGGAAAATAGAATGAAATTACTTTATGAAAAATAGAAATGTGGAAAAGAGAATAGAGAAAAGAATGAATGAATGAAAAAATAAATGGAAAACTGAGAAAAGCGAAAGAAACGAAGGAAGGAGATAATAAAAATGGAGGAAAATCGAAAAGTAAGGAAGACATGAAAAAAAGAAATTTAGGAAGGAGAAAATAAAAACGAATGAAAGAATGAAGGGAAAAAATTGGAAAATAGGAATTGTGAAAGAAACTATGGAAGGAGAAAATAAAAATGAAGGAATGGGAAAATAGAAGGTAATGAAAAATAGTGATGTGGCAAAGAGAAAATATTAGGTTGGTGCAAAAATAATAACGTAATAATGTCGTTTTTGACGTATTTTTTAACGTCAAAAAACGACATTATTACGTCATTAATTTTGCACCAACCTAATTGAAAGGAATGAATGAATGAATAAGTTAGAAGAGCGAAAGAAAAAGAATTCATCTAGGTACCTCGGCCACTATTTCGGCATAAATTTTCTATATTCAAGTTTAAAATGAATTTTTTACAACGAAAAAACATTCTTGAAGATTTCATTTTAGCTTTAATTGAAAGTTTAATATTTAAATTTACGATTTCTATTAATTAAACAATTCTGGTGTATTTCAGATAGAAACTATATACATTTGATTGTCAAATTTAATTTCAAATTTTTTAATTTTCTTAAAAACGGCCATTTTCTTAATTTTAAGAAATTTGTAAACAAACACAAATTTATCGATTTTGAAAATATTTAAAAAAATTTCTGACACGTTATTTTAGTAAAATTAAAAAATTTAAAGTTAAAGTAATCTGATTTGAAAGAAACTTTTCTTACTTATAGCATAAAAAAATAATATACAACCAATTATTAACGATCGATCCTGTTAATCTGACCCAACTATTGATGGATTGTTGACTGACGAAGCGATGACAGCTACTACGGATTACCATAAATGACATAATTTTTAAAAGTCTGAGTTTTAAAAAAATTATTCTATTTGAGTATGACCCACACTAATGGAAATAAAATACATAAAATAAAATTATTTAGTGAAATAGTTAATGAAAAAAAGAAAAATTACTTTAAAATTTAAAGTTTATACTTTTAAAGTTGAACGGAAAATAAGAAATGTTATGAAAAGGCCGCGTAAAGGGACAAAACCCTTAAATCACGTGACCTTGTAATAATACTGACAATTTCAGTATATCATACATGGAAATAAGGAATGTATTAAGTAAAAAAATACAACATAAAAAATTATTTTAAAAAAAAGTAGCTCAACTAAATTTATTAAACTTAGCAAATTTCAATTCGTCAATTTTTTTTCTACTTAATTACTACATAATATCGAGGAGCCCTCCTAATACAGAGCTTTACACGATGTTAAACTATTATAAATTATTATAATTAAAATTTCTTAAAAAACGAAAATATTCTTGTATAAATTAATTATTCATCAGAAAAAAATGATTTCTTCAGACAATAATGTCCTTAATATTACTTATTTACAAAAGCAATTAAAAGCTTTAATTAAGTAATATCATAGTTTTATTGGATTCATTATTTTTCATTTCAGACAAGATTTTCAGTTAAATAGCTCAAATTTGAAAAAAAAATATTTACCATCTCCAAAGACTCATTCTTTTAACAAAAAAAAAAAAAAAATTCAGGAGCCAAAAAGGTTTTGGGCGAAATTTCATGAAATTAAATAAGTGGGGGGTAACATATTTAAAAAAAAAATATTTTTTACCAAAATTTTCTAAAAACAAAATATTGCAAAAATAATTTCATTCATTTGTAAATAAGTCCTGAAAATTTCATTTAGATCGGACAATTATTTGATTTTTACAAGAATTTCCAAATCAATGTGTTTTCAACGGGAAAAAAGCGCAAAAAAAACCTATGTTATTTTAACGTCACCGCGATGACGTAAACAAAAGAAGACTTTAACCAAAATTTCGAACGTGTTAGAAAATAATAAAAAATATCAAAAAATACTTTTTTCTTTCATCTTAATAATAACATAAGCATTTTGACGATAATACTTTAATTTCTTTAAGTTTGTGGCATTTTTCATTTACGCTATGCTGTTTTTCCGCGAAAGCAGTGGACGTACTTAATTCATACGCTTTCCACGTAGTTTTACGTGACAGAATATAACGAACCCGACTTAATTGGAACTCGGCTCCCCGATTTTCAATTCCGAGCCGTTATCCATTGGACAATCAGTTCATTTAATCTTATTGACCCTGGTATTCGCAAATGGTATTAGTGTATATATATATATATATATATATATATATATATATATATATATATATATATATATACATATGTAAAGGAGATGGGAAGAAAAAAAAAGTTTTATTAGAAAAAAAAGGGGGTGGGTGGGAGGAAATAAAAAATCAAGAGTGGGGAAATAGAATGATAAAATAAAGGGAAGAAAAGAAAATGAAGATGAAAAGAGGAGATAAGAAAACAAATAAACAGCACAGTATGTAACGATGCATAGGTATAAAAGAGAGGAAGAGAGAGAGAGAGAAAGAGAGAGAGAGGGAGGGAGGGAGGGAGGGAGGGAGGATCATAGAAAATAGTGATTAAGGGGTCTGTTGATTGATATAAAAAAGATTCTATAATAAGAAAACATTAAAGAACTGTAAGAAAACTGAGAGGAGACGTGGGGCTAAAAATGAAGCTCGAATCAAAACGCCTGAAGAGATCAAAAGATAATCAAAAACCTTTCAAAATATATTTGTCATTACCTGCTCTCAGTTTTCTGTAACTTTTCGATTGAATCTTCCCTGCATTTTGATAATATTTATTCGTTTTCCTTCATTCTCTTACTTGCTCCGTACTTTCATCATTGTTTTTCTTCTTAGTTCAGACTTTATTTAAAAAAAAATATACTTTGATCTCATTATTTATCCTTATTTTGTCGTCTTTAATATTTTCCTTTTCTAAAAATTATTTACCTTTTGTGCCAATTCCATTGTTTATCTCCACTGGATTCTGTTTATTCTAGTTTCTTGTCACTTCTGCTTCAAATGATAGAAATCTTTCTCCTTTAAACGATCATTTACAATGAAGACCTAACATAAAAAAGTAATGGCTTCTAATAGGGACAATTTTATTTTTTACTTCTAACTGGATATATGGATTGTTTTATGTATGTATCTCGAGTTATAAAAATGATTCATTTTCCAAAACACGTTCAGCGAATTATGGCCGTATTCATAGTTGACGTTATTGAATAGTGGCTTTTTTCTCATTTATTAACAATCCTTCTTTTAGTCTGTTCTTACATGTGAATGATGCGCATATATTTGTATTATCAACGAGTATCTTGCAGATAGATTTTGGTAGGTTCCCCATATATATATATATATATATATATATATATATATATATATATATATATATGTGTGTGTCTGTGTGTGTGTGTGTTACAAATTGATAATAATAATAATGATAATAATGATAATAATAATAATATTTGAAAGTGTAATGAGTTAAAGTAAAATTAAGTAAATTAAATAAAAAAATGTAAGTTCAAAAAATCTTTTTTTTTTAAAAAAATGAAATTTATAAATAAATATACTAGTGTGTGTCGCGATTCAATTCAGTGTGCTGTGAAGTATTGACACGCATATATATATATATATATATATATATATATATATATATATATATATATATATATATATATATGTATATGTTTAAAGATGTAGCAATGGTAATGCGTATGTACTTGAATAAATGAATAAATATTAAACTTTTTTTCAAATAAATCTTTTCCCTATTCTTCGATTAGGTTATTTTTAATATTATGTTTTAATATTCATTTTTCAAAAAGTATTTTTATTTTTTAAGGTCTTAAAATTAAACATTCGACTGTACCTCTTGATATATTTTGGATTTCATTACGAAAGTTATACCCCGCATTAGCTAAAGCGGCTTCATCAGTTTTATTGCAATTTTCTATTTTTTGTTTATGTGAATTAAGCTTTTCAAACATAAATAACATCAAAAATAAGAAGCGAGAATGTCTACACCTAACTGAAGAAGAAATGACGTTCTGCTTATTGCACATTCGACTTAACATTGAAGAAATTGCGAAAAAAAAAAATCACTCACAGGATTGACACGAAATAAGCTACACAAATGTTTGAAATACAGTTCTTATTTATATGTGTAATTTAAAAAAAATATCTTATTTTATTTCATATCATTTAAATGTATACACTTTAATAATTTTGCAACGTGTTCCATGATATTTTCATTTGCTTCTATGTGTATCGTTGCTTTAAATATTTGAGAAACACTGGCTTATATGATAAGATTGCAGAGAATAAATACAATATGTTTATTCAAAAGAAGTACCAAAAAGAACATTGAACTCTCTCAGATAATCACGCTTAGTGACGAGTTCCTTTCAGTTAATCTGTCTAAAAATATTTCCGTTTCAAATTAACTTTTCATCATATCATCAAATCATATTTCCAGATTTTTCTTTCCACAGAAAAAAAAACAACAAAAAAAAAATCAAAAAAAAAAAACAAATTTAAAATCAACTTAAGGTTAAATTTTAATATTATTTTATATTTTTCGAACACATCCGGAATCATTGAGATTAATCGCAGAAAAGTTATTTTCTCTCTCGTTATATTCGATGTATGAGGTTCCAACAGTTTAACCCTTAGAACTGAACCACAGGGCTACATGAACATGATTTGATTATAGTGCTGGAAGCTTGTGCAGTAACACCCACACTTAACGGGAGCAATGAATACTGAGAAATGATACACATAATGTCCAAACGATCCCTCATGTTTCTGTTAACTTGACTTGTTAAACAATCTTGTATTCCATATTAAAAACCCACAGTTGGCAAGAGGAGAGTTAGATTCAAGCTTTCCAAAGGTATATTTGCGCGTAAATGAATGTAACGAGACCAGCTGGAATTCCAAATCGGCCCTTCAATTTCTGATTCCGAGCCGCTATCCATTAAACGCACGCATATCCATATTTTCTCCATAAGAGGTATACAATATGAAAATAAATAGTTCATTTCTATCAAAACAATATCGATAATTGATTGGATGATTTTCCTTTTACGGTTTATCAAGTTTCAAAACCGAAACATTATTTCAGATTACTCCCTTCAATTACTCTGTGTTTCAAAGGGATCCACCATCTACGTACTGACCGAGTTAAATGCTGTTTAACTTTGGAGAACACTATCGATGAGAACTGATTTATTTGATTTAGGATTTCCTTGCAAAAATATTGTTTTAATATCTGCGTGAAGTCGTTTTTTTAATTCTCGTGAGATCTGTAGTTTGCATTGAGGTCGCTCTAGATTAATATCATCCTTACCATTCACAAATTATTATTATTATTATTATTAGTAGTAGTAGTAGTATTAAAATAATAATAATAATAATAATAATAATAATAATAATAATATATATATATATATATATATATATATATATATATATATATATATATATATATATATATATATATATATATCAGGCTGTTTCCTGCTTGAACGCTATCTTCGGGACTGAAGATGGCGTTCATTCAATTATGAAACAGAATATCGCCGCTTGGTGTTATCAACTTCTGTATTTACAAACACTGTCACTGATAATGAGCGCTTTTTCACATAAATATGACAAAAAATTATTTTTATCTATCTATCCATGGAGAGAGAGAGACAGAGACAGAGAGAGAGAGAGAGAGAGACAGAGAGAGACAGAGATAAACCTAGAAATATAATGAAACACCTAGACGGATTCATTGAGATCGAGTTATTCATAGATAGAGCAATATATATATATATATATATATATATATATATATATATATATATATATATATATATAGAGAGAGAGAGAGAGAGAGAGAGAGAGGGTAGAGAAAGAGAGAAAAGGTACGATTTGAAACAATTCCCCGATGACTGGGAACGATGTCGTTGCTTATTTGAAATATTTAGAAAACAACAGTGTTAACTTCCTCATCATCTTTATTTCTTCTCGTCAAGAAAAGAAAGACAGAGAAGAGAAATTGATTCCAACACACACACACGCACACAAATGTACACATACGCTTACATTTATATTCAGTATTATATAACATAATTATCTTTAATAATGAAAAATTCGATTAAATTTTTATCATTGTTAACCAGTGATCCCTTTATGTATATTTCTATTCTCTAGTGAAACAAATCACTTGACAAAACAACTTGCGTTCTTTGAAGTTATTATCTCGAAATTTTCTGCCTATACAAAACAGGATTTGAATGGTTAATGTTCTACGAATCAGAGCTTCGAGGATTACTTGAATAAATGTTATTTGATTATACTTTCAGTATTGTATAAATTATACAGAATTAGGTAATTATTCAGATTTCCGATAAGATATATTTTGCGCGCGAAATATAATATCTGTAAAAGAGGCCTTAATATGAAAATGTATTTAAAAATATAAATTCTGTAACAAAGAGTAATATGTAATCAGAATTTACAACAAAGGAATAGAATCATTGTATCCTTTTGGAAGTTCACCTGCTTTTTTAACAATAATTCTTAGTAGCTAGATTTATTTCCATATTAATGAATAAAATTTAGTATGCGCAAGTTGATGGTGAAGGAGGGAGGTAGAAAAAACATGACACAAAGGCGAGAGCGCCAGCCTGTCGCACTTTCTTCATTGTTTGTATCGATTTAGTCATGGAGAGAATTCCAGTTTATTCCGCAGGGTTTCATTTAATTGGCTGGAAAATATGAAGTTAGAGTTGAATTCGAAATCAATGCCTGCTGAACGCCATTTTTAATCAAGGGAGGTAACTAATAAATAATATATAATAATATATAATATATAATATATAATATATATAATCAAGGGAGGTAACTAATCCCAGTAAATTTTATGTTATTATTCTTTCAAGAATCAGGCATGTTTAACAGAAGAAAAAAAATATTATGTATATCGTCTTTATATAAGCGACATCACATTCAAGTTACATAACTATCCCATGATTGAAGTGAAAGTCTTCTCTCTTCGGTATATACCTCAATAAATGCGTTCGAGCATGTAACAAACTTATAAAATATTCCCCAAACATTTTCCCTTTGGTGATAATGAATCATAAGGCATCTATCAGAACACGGAAATTTAGGAATTCGGTTTTGCAATCCAATTGGATAATTCAGTAAGTTTGATTATCACTGAATAGCCAACTATTGGATTCACTAAGTAATCATATATATATATATATATATATATATATATATATATATATATATATATATATATATATATATATATATATATATATATGTGTGTGTGTGTTTGTGTGTGTATATATATGTATATATAGCTGGCCACTCGTATTCGAGGAGACCCGTCTAATAGGGTGGCTACTAAATTCTTATTTCAGACGCTTGCTCAGACGAATTTGTGTTTACTCAACATCCACATAGCCCACCTCTGGTTTATACTGCAACTATGCTTAGCAGAACTTAGTTACAATTTATGGGAAAGAGCATGTTATATAACGTGATCAACAATTTCATCAAGGCCAGTACTTTCAAACTGTCGGCCACGATTTACTTGTGACTTCGTGCTAGCACAGCTATCGATGGCACTCAAGGCATCCGTCTACCCAACTTCACTCAACGTGGTGTGGTTATCAGGTACTTTCCGTAGTCGCCGTACGTTGGGATCGATCCCTCCAGCTCGATATCAGGAATCATCTTCCTCACAAATCGATCATGGTGAGAATCGAACCCGGGTCTCATAGTCAGAATGCGGACATTCTAGCCACTCGGCCACGTGCCACACATATACTCGAACACACACACACACACACACACACACACACACACACACACACACACACACACACATATATATATATATATATATATATATATATATGTAATGAAAATCAAACCACTTTAATGTACCATTACGATAATTTATTTCACCTAAATCCTTTTTTAAGGATTCAGGATCATCAGGTAAAACTTCCAACAACGAACTGAGAAAAAAATACAATATGCTGTCTTAGTATTACACAACTAGGAGTGGTTTACCTACGTCACGTCGCTAGCGAGTATTGTATTTTTTTTTCTCAATTCGTTGTTGGAAGTTTTACCTGATGATCCTGGATCCTTAAAAAAGGATTTAGGTGAAATAAATTATCGTAATGGTACATTAAAGTGGTTTGTTTTTCATTACATATTAGCTCTGTCCTAACATTGAGCTCTCAGGATTTCATCCTCTTTGGATTTACCAATTCGGTTTACCAAGTTCCTTATAACTTAAATATATATATATATATATATATATATATATATATATATCATTCACGTAACATCAGTAATTACTCAGTGTTGGTAGCTTCTGACCTTTATGTAGTAAGTCTACCAAAAACAAAATATTTTGCGTTTTATGGATAATAATCAAAGTAACATTTGTTAGATTAGGTTCATATTGTGCCACAGAATGAAAATGTAGCTGCTGATTTATTTTATTCAGGGTAGGCATTGCCTAACTTGTCTACCTGGACGGCACATTTTTTCTATTCTTATCTGGATATAAATATATATATATATATATATATATATATATATATATATATATATATATATATATATATATTTTAACAAAACAGATGCCATGTTATACCTTTCGACCAACACTTTTTCAAAGATATACGTTGGCAAATTGGAAAACAAGCAAATACACAATCATTATAAAGAACGAGTAGGGAAAGTTGGAACGCGATTAAAAAAGAGATACCTTTTAATGACAAATAATTAAAATTCAAAAGGGTGTGAAAATAGGAAGTTCCACAAGAGTATAAAAAGGACAACAGGCACTCACAGTCTCTCCTACAAGTGGAAAAAGTGTATAAAATGCTCCTTCTGTCTGCACGGGCTAGGCTGGTGAAATTTTATAAATACAGCCTCCCGGACTGGGATATTGAACACCGAACGAGCACAGTGTAAAATTTTAAACAATATATATATATGTATTATTATTATTATTATTATTATTATTATTATTATTATTATTATTATTATATACCGTACCTATGAACACTAATGGGTATGACCCAATCCCCATAAATACGTTGGACACTATTGTAAGTGGGGTCAATATGCTGTCTTAGTATTACACAACTAGGAGTGGTTTACCTACGTCACGTCGCTGGCGAGTATTATATTTTGATGATGTTATAAAGGTTACCATTTCATTTCCAACCTCTGTTTTGGTTATTACTCATTCATTAACTCTTTCTAGGATATATATATATATATATATATATATATATATATATATATATATATATATATATATATATATCAGGGAAACAGTCTGTCGCCTCTGACATTTGGCTTCAAAATTCACTTTTATAATTACATCCGATCTTTCTGTGACATTGAGTGCTTTATTGCATAAATATTGTACACATTAAAACTATATTTATTCATATATATATATATATATATATATATATATATATATATATATATATATATATATATATATATGTATTTATGTATGTACGTATGTGTGTGTGCGGGCTTCTGTGTGTGTGTTTAAAATTAAAAACATATATAGAAGTGTATGATCATTGCAATTTGGTTAATCATAGTTACTCATTAAATTCAACTTAGTGTGACACAAGTAAAGAGTAGCTATAAAACCAGTCGGATCTGCTCTTATAACACAATTGAAGTGTTATACGAGACGAACTTGTTGACCAGTGCGCTAACATGCTCACTGTAATTTTGCAAGGAGTCATGGTATTTAAAATCTGCTATTGTTCATTTACTTGTTACCTAAGTGTAGAGGAGTACGATGTAGAACCTCGATTGTGCACTATCCAGGAAGCGTTGATCTACAAGGCTAGCTTAAATAGATATCAAACTATTTTTGAATAAGTTGATCTTTGTCCCTCACTCGTTTGAAAATTGAAACTAAGTGGAAAGGACAGAACTGATTTTTTTAGGCACGCGAGATTAATTTTGAAGCCAATGCTTTAAAACGAAGCGCGCCAAATTTACTAAGCAAAGCCAATCCGAACACAAAATTCCAAGACGATATTACAAAGAAACAACTACATTCACTGCAGTAGTAATTATCTATTAACTCAGCACGCTAACCACTGTTCTTGTAGAAACGTAAAAAGTTTTCTTTGTAAAATTAACTTCGTCTGGCAAAAGATATAAAAATCGTATTTTATGATGGAGTCAGTACCTGCTTAAGTTGATTTTTTTTCTGCCTGAAATAACGAGGCATATCTCTCAATCTGCTCTATAACCCGATGCACAACATTCCACACTTTAAAGGGAAAAATTTTGCCGAGTCTGCCCTTTTAGGATTACAACTTCCTATTCATTACTTGCTTCTTCCCTTTTCTTTCCATAACCTTTATCTATCTCACTTTTTAAGGAACCTTTTCTTCTTCCTCTTCTCGCTTGCTTTCCCTTCACTACTGTCAATATAATATATCAGTCTGTGGTATTGTCGCCATTTACTAAAAGATTTTGGTCTGAAGAGTTTCGTATATAGATATTCACGAAATGAATTAAAAAGAAAATGAATGAGGTTTCTACTTAGATGGTAACCACTTGATAATACCATGTTCTGTAAGCTTGGATGTGCGTGAGGTGTAAAGGATAACAGTTTTACAATCTAAAATATTAGGGCTGATAATACTTAAAAAACAAATAAATCGATCACTCAAGAGATAAGAGGAGCAGATTATGAGGTCATGTAGAAAAATATAATGATTAACACTAAAACTGAATAGGTTAACATTGGAGTGATTGGGAAAGCATCCTCTCGGGTGTCTTTCCCACAAAGTCGTGGTTCATGGGGAGAAGCTGTATGAATTGATATCTCCTCCCTTAACCTTTGTAAAATGAAATGGGGAAAATTATTCGTCAAACTGTAACTGACATGGTAGGTTTCAGAAGTGAAGTTCAGAATTGGTGGATCCAAAGAAGGTATCCGGTTAAAGCTTAAAAACAGAATATAGGGATATGTCACCGCGAGTCTTGTGACATTTCATCTGTGGAAAACAATTCATTACACAACTAGAAAGCCTCAAATGTAGACTGTAGAGATACACATTGTCAGCCAGGATTAGGAAATTATTACTCTAAAATCAAGATGAAGCTCCAGCTCAGATATGATAACTGTACTAGACATTACAAATCACTAAGCCAAGCTCAGCACACAGGATTAGAAAATTGTTACTTCAAAATCAAGATGAAGCTCCAACTCAGATATGATAACCGTACTAGACATTACAAATCACTAAGCCAATCTCAGCACCCAGGATTAAAAAATGATTACTTTAAAATCAAGATGAAGCTCCAGCTCAGATATGATAACCGTACTAGACATTGATAATCACAGAGCTAAGTTTGGCACTTGCTAATAACTGAGCTAAGTTGAGTTCCTAGGATTAGGAATTTATTACTTCAAAATCAAGATGAAGCTCCAGCTCACCAAGACAAGATTTAGCAGACAGAATTAGGAAAATATTACTTCACAATTAAGGTGAATCTACAGCCATGATATGATAACCGTACTAGACATTGCTAATCACAAAGCTAAGTTCAGTATCCAGGATTAGGAAATTATTACTTTAAAATCAAGATGAAGCTCCAGCTCAGATATGATAGCCGTACTAGACATGTCTAATCAATAAGACAGTTTAGCACCAAGGATGAGGAAATTATTACTTGAAAATCAAAATGAAGTTCCAGCCCAGATGTGATAACCGTACTAGACATTGTTAATCACTAAGATAAATTTGTCACCAAAAATTAAGACATTGTTATTTCAAAATCAAGATGCAGCTCCAGCCATGATATGATATCCGTACTAGACATTGCTAATCACTAAGCCAAGATTTAGCACACAGAATTAGGAAATTATTACTTCAAAATCAGGATGTAGCTACAGTGCAGATATGATAAATGTATTACATATTGCTAATAACTAAGCTAAGTTTAGCGAGGAGGATTAGGAAATTATTACTTCAAATTCAAGATGAAGCTCCAGACATGATATGATAACCGTACTAGACATCTCTAAGATAAATTCAGCACAGAGGATTAGGAAATTATTACTTCAAAATTAACATGTATCTCCAATCCAGTTATGATATGAGTACTAGACATTGCTAATCACTAAGCTAAATTTAGCAACCAGAATTAGGAAATTTTACTTCAAAATCAAGATGAAACTCCAGCCTTGATAGGATAAACTTACTAGGCAGTGCTAATCACTAAGCTAAGTTTAGATAGCAGGATTAGGAAATTATTACTTCAAAATAAAGATGAAGTTCCAACCTAGATATGATAGCCGCACTAGACATCTCTAAACACTAAGCCAAGTTTAGGTCACAAAAATCGGTAAATTATTTCTTCAAAATCAAGATGAAGCTCCAGCTCAGATATGATAAACGTACAAGATATTGCTAATCACTAAGATCAGTTTAGCACCGAAGATTAGGAAATTATTACTTCAAAATCAAGATGAAGCTCCAGTCCAGATAGGATATGAGTCCTAGACATTGCTAATAAATAAAATATGTTTAGCACAGAGAATTAAGAAATTATTACTTCAAAATCCAGATGATGCGAAGCCCAGATATAATATGTGTACTAAAAAATTGCTAATCACTAAGCTAAGTTAGCACCGAGGATTATGAAATGATTACATCAAAATCAAGATGAAGCTCCAGCTCAGATAAGATACTAGACATTGCTAATCACTAAGCTAAATTCATCACCCAGGATTAAGAAATTATTACTTCATGATTAAGATGAATCTACAGCCATTGTATGATAACCGTACTAGATATTGCTAATCACTAAGTCCAGCACCAAGGATTAGGAAATTAATATTTCAAATTTAAGTTGAAATTCCAGCTCAGATATGATAACCGTACTAGACATTGCTAATATCTAAGCCAAGTTCAGCACTCACGATCAGGAAATTATTACTAAAAAAATCAAGATGAAGCTACAGCTCAGATATGATAACCGTACTAGACATTGCTAATCACTAAGCTAAGTTTAGCAACAAGGATTAGGAAATTATTACTTAAAAATCAAGATGAAGTTACAGCTTAAATATGATAACCGTACGAGACATTGCTAATCACTAATCCAAGTTCAGCATTCAGGATTAGGAAATTATTACTTCAAAATCAACATGAAACTCCAGCTCAGATATGATAACCGTACTAGACATTGCTAATCACTAAGCTAAGTTTAACACCCAGGATTAGGAAATTATTACTTCATAATTAAAATGAATCTACAGCTATGATATGATAACCGTACTTGATATTGCTAATCACTAAGCCAAGAGCAGCACAAAATATTAGGATATTATTCCTTCAAATTTAAGATGAAGCTCCAGCTCAGATATGATAACCGTACTAGACATTACTAATCACTAAACTAAGTTTAGCATCAACGATTAGGAAATTATTACTTAAAAAGCAAGATGAAGCTCCAGCTCGTATATGTCAAGAGAAGTAGACATTGCAAATCACTAAGCTAAATTCTGCAAACAGGATTAGGATATTATTACTTCATAATTAAGATGAATCGACCGCCATGATATGATAACCGTAATAAATTTTGCTAATCATTAAGCCAAGTCCAGCACCAAGGATTAGGAAATTATTACTTCAAAATCAAGATGAAGCTCCAGCTCAGATATCATATGCGAACTAGACATTGCTAATCACTATGCTTAATTTTGTACCCAGGATTAGGAAATTATTACTTTAAAATTAAGATGAATCTATATCAATAATATGATAACCGTACTCAATATTGATAATCACTAAGCCAAGTCCAGCACAAAGGATTAGGAAATTGTTACTTCAAAATCAAGAAGAAGCTCCAGCTCAGATATGATAACCGTACTAGACATTGCAAAAAACTAAGCAAAATTTAGCACCAACGATTAGCAAATTATAACCTAAAAATCAAGATGAAGCTCCAGCTCAGATATGAAATGCGTACTAGACATTTCTAATCACAAAGCTAAATTCTGCACCCAGGGTTAGGATATTATTACTTTATAATTAAGATGAATCTACAGCCATGATATGATAATCATACTAGACATTGCTAATCACTAAGGTAAGTTTAGCACGCAGGATGAGGAAATTATTACTTCAAAATAAAGAGGATACTCCAGCTCAGATAAGATATGCGTACTATACATTGGAAATCACTAAGCTAAATTCTACAACAAGGATTACGAAATTGTTACTTCATAATTAAGATGAATCTACATCAATGATATGAAAATCGTACTAGATATTGCTAATCACTAAGCCAAGTCCAGCACCAAGGATTAGGAAATTATTACTTCCAATTTAAGATGAAGGTCCAGCTCAGTTATGATAACCTTACAAGTCGTTGCTCATCAATAAACTAAGTTTAGCAGGAAGATTAGGAAATTATTACTTCAAAATGAATATGAAACACCCGCTTAGATATGATAACCGTACTAGACACTGCTAAAGACTAAGATTAGCACGGATGATTAGGAAATTATTACTTTAAATTTAAGATGAGGCTCCAGATCAGATATGATAACCGTACTCAATATTTTGAATCACTAAGCTAATTTTAGATCGGATCATTAGCAAATTATTACTTCAAATTTAAGATGAAGCTGCAGCTCAGATATGATCAACGTAGTAGGCATTGCTAATCACTAAGCTAAGTTTAGCACGGAGGAGTAGAAAATTATTGCTTCAAATTTAATATGAAGCTCCAGATCAGATATGATATGCGTACTAGACATTACTAATCACTAATCTAAGTTTAGCACGGAGGATTAGGAAATTAATACTTGAAAATCAAGTTGAAACTCCAGCTTATATAAGATAACCGTAATTGACATAGCTATTCACTAAGCTATGTTTAGCAGGGAGGATTAGGATATTATTACTTAAAATTTAAGATGAAACTCCAGCTCAGATATGATAATCGTACTAGACATTGCTAATCACTAAGCTAAGTTTAGCAACAACGATTAGGAAATTATTACTTCAAATTAAAGTTGAAGCTCCAGCTCAGATATGATATCCGTTCTAAATATTTCTAATCACTAAGCTAATTTTAGCACGGAGGATTAGGAAATTATTACTTCAAAATCAAGATGAAGTTTCAGCTCAGATATGATAACCGTACTACATTTTGCTAATTACTAAGCTATGATTATCACGGATGATTAGGTAATTATTAATTCAAATCTAAGATTGAGCTTAAGCTCAGATATGATAAATTTACTAGACATTGCTAATCACTAAGATAAGTTTAGCACCAACGATTAGCAAATTATTAGTTCAAATTTAAGATGAAGCTCCAGCTCAGATATGATAACAGAACGAGACATTGCTAATCACTAAGCTAATTATAGCACGGAGGATTAGGTAATGATAACTTCAAAAAGAAGATGAAGCTCTAGCTCAGGTATGATAACCGCTCTATTTATTGCTAATCATTAAGCTATGTTTAGCACGGAGGATTATGAAATTATTACTTCAAAATCAAGATTAAGATCTAGCTCAGATATAATATCCATTCTAGTCATTGCTAATCTCTAAGCTAAGTTTAGCACCAAGGATTAGGTAATTATTACTTCAAATTTAAGATGAATCTCCAGCTCAGATATGATAACCCTAGTAGACTTTGCTAATCACTAAGATTATTTTAGCACGGAGTATTAGAAAACTATTACTTCTAATTTAAGGTGAAGCTCCTGCTCAGATATGTTAAACGTAGTAGACATTGCTAATCACTAATCTAAGTTTAGCCCCAAAGATTAGCAAATTATTACTTAAAATTTCAGATGAAGCTCCAGCTTAGATATGATAACCGTATAAGTCATTGCTAATCTCTTAGCTAATTTAGAACCAACGACATGGAAAATTATTACTGCAAATCTAAGACGAATCTCCAGATCAGATTTGATAACCGTACTAGACATTGCTAATCACTAAGCTAAGCTTAGGGAATTATTACTTCAATATGAAGATGAAGCTCCAGCTCAGATATGATAACCGTACTAGACATTGCTAATTACTAAGCTAACTTTAGCAAGGAAGATTAAGTTAGTGTTACTTCAAAATCAACATGAAGCACCGGCTCAGATATGATAAACGCGCTACACATTGCTAATAACTAAGCTACGTTTAGCACGGAGAATTAAGAATTTATTATTTCAAATTTAAGATGAAGCTCCAGCTCAGATATGATAAAGGTACTAGACATTGCTAATTACTAAACTAAGTTTAGCACGGAGGATTATGAAATTATTAATTCAAAATCAAGCTGAAGCTCCAGTTCAGATATAATAACCGTACTGAACATTGCTAATCACTAAGTTAATTTTGTTAAGTTTAGCACCAAAGATTAGGTAATTAGTTATTGAAAATCAAGATGAAGCTCCAGCTCAGATATTATAACCGTACTAGTCAATGCTAACCACTAAGCTAAGTTTAGCACGGAGGATTAAGAAATTATTACTTCAAAATCAAGATGAAGCTCCATCTCAGATATGATAACCCTAGTAGACATTGCTAATCACTAAGCTAATTTTAGCACGGGGTATTAGGAAATTATTACTTCTAATTTAAGGTGAAGCTCCAGCTCAGATATGATAACCTTAACAGACATTGCTAATCACTAAGCTAATTTTAGCACGGTGGTTTAAGAAATTATTTCTTCGAATTTAAGTTGAAGATATGATTACTGTACTAGACATTGCTAATCACTAAGCTTAGTTTAGCAGCAAGGATTAGGAAATTACTACTTCAAAATCAAGGTTAAGCAACAGCTCAGACATGATAACCGTACTAGACAATGGTAATCACTAAGCTATGTTTAGCAGCAACGACTAGGAAATTATCATTTCCAATTTAAGATGAATCTCCAGCTCAGATATGATAACCGTACATTGCTAATCACTAAGCTAATTTTAGCACGGAGGATTTGGAAATTATCACTTTAAATTAAAGATGAATCCCCTGCTCAGACATGATAACCGTACTAGACAATGGTAATCACTAAGCTAAATTCAGCACGGAGCATTAGGAAATTATTACTTCAAAATCACGACGAACTCCAGCTGAGATATGATAACCGTACTAGACATTACTAATCACTAAGCTAAGTTTAACACCAACGATGAGGTAATTATTACTCCAAATTTAAGATGAATCTCCAGCTGAGATATGACAACCGTACCGAACTTTGCTAATCACTAAGCTAATTTTAGCACGGCGGATTAGGAAATTATTACTTCAAGACAGTGCTGCAGCATAAGTATGATAGACGTACTAGAAATTATTAATCCCTGAGCTACGATTAGCACCGTTGATTATTGTTATTCCAAAATCAAGATGAAGCTCCAGCCAAGTTATAGGATCCCTACTAGATCTTTTGTTCTGAGCATTTCACCCCAAGTAAATCTGGTGTGCCACTAGCACGCCTACGTGTTACAGAGATTGAATATGGAAAAGACAGCGTGAAAAGGGGATTGAGGAAAGGATAAATGAAGAACGTGCATATAGGCAACAGTAAATGGAGATTGACGTTTGATTTAAATTTTTGAATATTGTACTTATCTGGGAATCATGTCAAAGGAAGAAAGTTCCGTTGTCGGATAGCACAAGACAAGAAAATCCAAGGGTACAAGTGAGGTTACATTGAACTATTTCAAAAGTAAATATCTGTGACCTAGTTGCCAATCTAGTTGCCTACTTAAATTCATGTAGTCGGGGCATTAGGGAAGATAACTCATGAAAGCATTTTTAGAAAAGACAAAGGAGAGACATATCACGTCTATGAGAAAGTGACTGAAGTCGAGATTAAAGCAACTGTGCTATGTTAAGCAGCCAGGATTAAGAATATTATTTACATTTTTCGCACTATTTTCCTCATCTTTGTCGCCATACTAATTACAACGTTTCTGACTTTGTAGACCCCGGACTTCTTCAGGAGGTTGGAATAGGGAACTGAACCCGTTTTTCGCTTACTGGGTTAGACTTTCCTAGTTCCACGTGCCATGGATGTCAAATATCAGTAATCTCCTGTTAATTTCCCCCTGAAAGTTCTCCACTGCCTTAACCGGGTATTGAACTCAATCTCTTTGGGTCCTGTCACTGGATCTAACCAACGCCTTTATCCACTGTGCCATGTGTCCATACACCTGAAGAAGGCCGGAGCGTGCAACGGCAGAAACGTTGTAATAATTATGGCGACAAAGATTAGGACAATAGTCAGAATAATATAAATAATGTACATAATACCTCATCTCAGAAATATAGACAGATTTTTACTTTTTTTTAATTAATACTTTTGCCAAATAAAATCCTCATTTGCCTTGACAAAGTAACTTGTAGGATGGAAGGCTTTGCCTAAGATAAGCTTTCTTTTTTGCCTTATATATATATATATATATATATATATATATATATATATATATATACGAGATAATGATATATGTTTTTATATATCAAGACATATTTTTGGGAAATATATATTCGGAAATCTTTTGTCACACGAAAAGATTTTTCACTCTGTTATATGTCGTCCCATATATATATATATATATATATATATATATATATATATATATATATATACATGTGTGTGTGTGTCTGTGTGTGTATGTACTTAAGCAGTAATCCCTCTTTTATACATGTAATCTTTTTATTTAAATGTTCTTGTGTTCAAATAAGTGCTTTCTTTTCTGTACACAGAGTTTACTTCCGAGCGCTTTCGGCTATACATTTATCCATGATATTATCAAGTTATGATTTTAAAACCAAGTTGAAATTCAGCAAAAGATTTGAGTTCTTTTCCACTCTCATTTGTTTCAACGTTTATGATTAAACTTTGAATTTTCAAATTGAAATTGAAATGCTGATGTTCACAGAAGTATCATTTGCTGGTTGCCTGTTGATAGCCAATAGAATCTTTAGCATAAAATTATTGTTAAAGTTTTCGTATTATGAATCACTATCATATAGCCTTTGATTGTTCGACCAAAAATATTATCGATCCATTTCTATCTCAGTCTATATTCCTCTCGTAGACAACCTTTTACTTTGCAAGCTGACACGGTTAATTATATTCGTAACATATCTTTTTTTGTCCGGACATGTATCGTTTCTGTTGCGATCGATTTAGTCTCCAATCGACTACAAGTATCAAATATGTACGCCATTATTACATTCTGTATGATATAATGCAACTAACAAATGCTATATTTTCTTTGACTGTGCTCTCATATACTTGAGTTATGACAGCAACAGACTTTTATATTGTTTTGTTTATGTTAGTCTGGTCAGTGAGGGAAAACTTACTTTATGATAGGCAATCGATTAGTCGATGACAATAACAATCTTTTGTCAATTCCTCATAACGGAGAGTGAGGGATCGCATTAATCTTCGCAATGAAATCTGTAATATTGAAATTATGAAAGAGCAATTAACATATATTAATACAATGTAATTAATTTTTATTCAGCTTATATTTACAAAACGTCTATGTTATATTCAAGGCATTTGAGAAGTTGATAGTTTAAAAATATACAGATAAGAGAGAAGTTTTTTCCAGATTCATTTTTAAATGTTTTTATTATTTAACAAATATAAATAATTCATGCGTCAAAAGACATAAATATAGATATATGATAAGATTAAATCATATCATATGAGAAAAATATAAATATATACAATATTAATAAAGAGAAAACATAAATATGTGTATAATATTATAAATAAAGAGTAAATATATATTTATACATAATTCCATTGAAACATATAATATAAATATAATATTATTTAAAAGAGAATATATATATTTATATATATATATATATATATATATATATATTCTCTTTTTTAATAGTACTACCTTTATATTATACGTCTCAATATCTATCTACCTACCTATATATATATATATATATATATATATATATATATATTTAACATACAACGTGAGTTAGCACGTCTTCATCAGCCGCCGACCAGGGGTGATATCACGGTTTCGGAGGCTAAGGCGGGACCGCCACCCCAGGCGCCACCAGCAGCATTTGACACCAGGCAGGGTATGAAGATAAGCTAACTAATTGTTCCTTTAAGTAAAATCTATCTGCAATAAAAGTTTCTTGAACGCGTTTGCCGTGATTGACGCGCTCGTAAAAGTCGTTATAGACGACCACGCAAATATCTCACTTGCACATGTTAGGTCGTGATGTTGCGCGCATTTTATTTGCTTGTTTTGATCTCGATCAAATCCAACATCACGCGTGTTGAACAGTTTTTTGAAGGCGATGCGAAACACTTTTCAACCAACGGCCAGTGGTGCCTATTATTGAAAGGAAGGAAATGACCGAATGTCCCAGAAACCCACGACACCCAATCTCAATAGGCATCACGTGACACGTCCAACCATTTTCAACACGCAGTGACTCGTACCTGTTTTTCTTTAGTTCGTGCGCCTCCACCCTGTTCTCTTCCCAAGGGACTGTTAGTTTTATTAGGAAGACAGTCTTTTTAGAGTCGGACCACAACACAATGTCGGGACGCTTATCTGTCTGTGCGATGTGTATTGGAAATTTTAAGGATGTCATTAGATCCACTGAAACCTTCCAATCACTGGCACCACTCAGTAGCTTTATATTGGGGGCTGTTTGTTTTTTCTTTGCAGGGCATTCCCCTTCCTTATGTAATTCAATCTTAGTTTCCTTGGTTGCCACAAGCTGTTGATTTACACGTGTACATCTGGGGCGATTGTGAACAAGCAGAAAGCACATGACGCAAGGTACCTCGGTCTTTTTGACAGGAAAAACAGAGATCTGTATCTGTGTATCCCCACATTTTCAAGTTTATTTCATTTGGGAGAAGATCGTATGTAGATCGAAGAAGGAAAGATATCGCCAATGGTTCCAACGCAATTAGTGAATTCCACGAAAGTTTAATGGGTTCGATATAATCTCTGGATGCACCTTCCGTATGCAATCATCAGCTGAGTCTCTCATCATCATATGAAGGCGTACCTTCCCAACCTTGAATTCCTTCACCAATGGATGTATAGGGAGCTGCCGATGTCCGGAGTTGGTATATAGCCCCACTTTCGAAAAACAAGGAGGAACTTCCAAGCCACTTACGCAAGTACTTAGTGATCACCTGCTCAATGCGCTCAATACGAGATAATGCAATTTCATACATTTGCAGAGGTCACGAAAGGCGGGTAAGTAGACCATGTTGATAGCACCACGCCTTCATTTTGCCAGGCAGATAGGTTCTATCGATCGAAATTAGTCCCTTTAGAGCTGATTTATGAACCTCCGTACCCCGATGTCGATCAGTCAGTGGGATTTTATACAGTCGTCCGAGTCTCTTTACTGGCATTTCCTTAACTGTTGGTATCGTGTCATCACCAATTTTGAAGTGAATCTCCTTAACAGATCCCCTGACTAATGACAGGCTTCGACTTTTCTTGGGCTTTACCTTCATTCTCGCCCATATGAAAAGATCGTGATACTTTTCTAACAGGTTATTGGCAGCAATTTTAGAAGAGACGAGAATTGTGATATCCATAAAAGCCCTAGAAGGAAGAAGGACTAGCTGTTCTTCAGTCATCACGCCTTTGGCTGTGTTTGATGCCCCTCGTAAAATCAGTTCCATGGCCAAAACGAAAAGAAGCGGGGAAATCACATAGCCCATCATGATACCAATCTCAAGTGATTGCCACTTGGTAGTATAATTTTTAACGGTGAATTTCATGAAAGCTGAGTCGAAATACTTCATTATGATTTCCCTAATCTTGCCAGGGAAATTGAAAAAGTCAAGAGCCATTCCTATTAATTGATGTGGGACTGACCCATATGCGTTGGCAAGATCAAGCCATACTACATGGAGTTCTGTTTTACTTCTTTTGGCTGATAGTATGGAGTTCCATATCCTTTGTGCATGCTCCAGACAACCAGGGAAGCAAGGTATTCCAGCCTTCTGGACAGATGTGTTTATGTAATCATTTCCTATAAGAAAATCTGTCATGCGACGAGCGAGGACCCCCAAAAATATTTTTCCTTATACATTAAGGAGGGATATGGGTCGAAAATTGGAAATGCCTTTTGAATCCATCTCTTTAGGTATCCAAATCCCATCAGCCAAACACCATTCTTGTGGTACAATATTCTGCTTCCAAACACGCTGAAGGAGGATAGTAAGTTTCCTAAGAACGCATGGGCAGTTTTTATATAGTTTATATGATACCCCATTCATTCCAGGGGCACTACCAGCGCGTGTCTTTCGGACAAAATCTCGGACTTAATTTTCACCTCTGGATATCACTAGAATCTTCCTTCTGATATCGTTCATAAGTTCTTAAAAGCCTGCTCTCTCATGAAGTGGACCTTCTTTAAAACGGCGCTTCATTAATCTTTGTTCTGATCTTAACTTTCCTTTCTGGATTTGTCGTCGATTTGGTCGTTTTTCCTCTTTTTTATATTTCTTTTCCATTACTGGTCCAAACCGTTCAAAGCAAACGTCGTATATTATTCTATAAAAGGAACTGATCTGTTGCCCTATCGAACCCTTAAGATTCTTATTAAGGATAAAAGAAAACACTTTGTCAAGATTTGTCCAAACAGTCTTCTGGTTACCTTTGGGCCACTGAATTCTTGGTTTACTTATGATTTCTCCAGGGTGCTGTCGCTCAACGATGGAATCCTGAACGCTGTGGGTGTAGTCCAGATTCATAATCCCATCACTTGATTTACATTCTTCGATAGGAGAATTACGTTGCTTGCACCAGCGTGCCTTATAGATGCACAAACCGCGTAAACCGTTAAATATTCTGCCGCAATCACACGTTGTAGCCGGGTCCACATCCAGGTTGTTTCCATTAAAATCTATCTATCTATCTATCTATCTATCTATCTATCTATCTATCTATCTATCTATCTATCTATCTATATATATATATATATATATATATATATATATATATATATGCATATTAAAGAAAAGCAGACCACTTTAAGTTTCCATTATAATAATTTATTTCACCAGAGCCCATTTAAGGGACGCTGGATCATCAGATAGCACTTTCAAAAAATGAAACAAAAGATGAAATGAAAACGGGTAGTTTATGTAATTTAACAAAGACGAAGAGGGTAGCGAGGAGTGGTGTGAGAGACATGGTTGATTTTAGAGTGGGTTTATTTTAATATTCTTTCAATCATACTTAATATTGGGGTAGGAGAGACCAGACCATGACCTATTTAAACGGTTAACTTAGCGGAAGTGATATATTGAAATGGGACGGGAGAAGAGAGAAAACGAAAAAAAAAAAAAAAAAAAAGAACGAAGGGGGAAGTAAAGAGAAAGAAGCTGTAATTAGGTTTTACGTAGGAAGAAGAGTGGTGATATATATTTAGGAATTTATGTAGAAAATAGATTTTAATGTTTGATAGTAATTTAAATGTTAAAAAAAAACACGAATAATTTTTTTGATGCTTCCTAGCAATGTAAATATTTAACCCTTTTACAAATAATTTAGGGATTTAATATAACTTAAATACTGTATTTATTAAAACATTCACAGAGAACACATTAAAAGATTTTTTTAAATAAAACAGTTTATTGATTGTAATCATTTAATATTGTAAATCACTGTTAAGGTATCATTTTTATCAGTTTGAATCTAATTCATGTATGTAACTTGTAACTATTTTTAGATGGGCAATCTTCCTTACTTAAAGTTTAGGTTTCAAATATATATATATATATATATATATATATATATATATATATATATATATATATATATATGTTTAAAACTGAAGAATATACATCTATGTATGATATAATTAAGAAAGTGTATATATAAATATATATAAGTATATATATTTTATATATAGAGTATATATAAATATATGCATAATACCGTTGTGACATATAAATATATATATATATATACATACATACATACATATATATATATATATATATATATATATATATATATATATATATATGTATATATATATGTATATATATGTCTGTGTATATATATATGTACATGTATATATATATATATATGTATATATATGTGTATATATACATATATATATATATATATATATATATATATATATATATATATATATATATATATATATATATATATTGTATACCTAAGAAAGAGAAAAAGTATATTATAATGTGAGAAAATTTTATATGATTAAAACTGAGGAATATACATCTAATTATATTATAATTAATAAAGAAAGATATGTATACTATTTCAGAGAGAGGACATAATTGAATATAACAAAATTGTATTAATGTTATTTATAACCAGAATAAAAGCGCGTATATCGTTATGTTAATTCTCCGGGAATTAATAGTCTATTCGTTAATCTTTATACGCAGTAAAATACATTAAAACTTTTGTTAATGCACACTCGATGTGTGTTGCATTATATATTTAATACCAAATACACGGAGAAATTGTAGAATTATAAAGAATAAATACAAAAATATTACTGGCGCAATAATAAAAACAAAATGACGGTGAAGTGTATGCGTAATTCCAATTTAATTATTTACTAGTAGAGAAGAATATCGGAAAATTAAACAACATATATTAACAATTATTGGATTTTATATGTTAGCAACATTTATAGCAAATAAACATTACATTATGTGGATTATTGTCCTCATCTTTGTCACCATATTTATTACAACGTTTCGGCCGTTGTACGCTCACTGGAGTAAATTGTTCTAGTTCCACGTGCCATCTTTTGTAATGGATATCAGTTATCAGTTGTTAATTTTAGTTCTCCATTGCCGGGTATTGAACTCACACTCTTTGGTCCCTGGATCTAACTAACGCCTTTATCCACTGTGCCATGTTTGAGGACTTCTGTGTATGAATTTCTTTGTATTATAAACCTAATGTCTTCACCAATCATTTTTAATCGGTGCTCATATTGCAATTTTTGCTGTTATCGCTTTTTTCTGGCACTCCTTATTACTGCTTCTGATGTTATATTTTTAATAAATATAGCGACAAATATGAGGACAATAGTCCGAATAATGTAAATAATGTACATAATAAATCACTTCAGAAATATAGACAAATATTACATTAATATTGTAATCTAGTGTATCTGTGCCGTCAAATATAATGGCGATAGTTAGAAATTTATTATATTATTATGGAAATCTTTTTAGCCAACTTATTGCAATTTGATAAAGTCGCGATCCTGAATTCACAACTAAAATAAAAGCCAATGAAATGTTTAATTAATCCATTCCCTTTTTATATTTTAGACATCCAATTGTATCTATGAATTATTGAATATTCTTAGTATTATATAAATCGCTTTGGGGTATTTCTCACAGGAGCAATAGATAAACGGATATCACATGCAACTCGAAGAGAAATTAATGACAATCAATAAACAGACTGACGTCCCACACTATTTTGAATAAACTGGTTAGGAAGGAAATCCTCATTAATATTGGAAAGAGCGTTAACAACTACTAGATTGAGAAACCTATTTTTCTGAAATATTGTTTGAAGATACAGATTCTTTGAATTTCAACTGACAACAATAATGCCTGCTCGGCAAATGAATGCCTTATATTTACTTATAAGGTAACTGCTAATATTGCCATTGAGCTCAATGTATTTTCACGTTAAAAATGTTTGATGTAACGGCGATTCGATGTGATAATACCTTTTAAAAGAAGAAAATCTACAAAGCGATGACTAAAACGTCTATTTGAAGACCAAGTTCAAGCAAGACGATTACCTAGCAGACAAAAGTATATTTGTGCCAAGCAGGAAAAAATGTACAAATAAGATTGCAGTCTAAAAAACGTAGTATTTAAGAAGAGAATTAATTAAACGGTTGATTTTTTTTCGGCGGCTAAATTTGTTAAAAAAAGATAAATAGTTAATTTGTATAGATAATTACAAAGAATAAGGGAAGTAAAAGGTCATCAATTTATTACTTTAAGTTGATTTACAATCCTTGTCGCTAAATGGCGTGACACGAAAGATATAAATTAATACATAAATACAAAACGGTAATTATTATATAATATTAGGTTGGTGCAAAAATAATGACGTAATAATGTCGTTTTTGACGTATTTTTTAACGTCAAAAAACGACATTAGTACGTCATTATTTTTGCACCAACCTAATAAATTCCGTTTGAAAGATGTAAATAAGGAATTGTTTAAGATATTAGCGTTTTATATTATGCAATGATTTCCTTTTACTAAACTAATTTATTCTTTGGTTGGTAACATCTTTTCTATCAAAATTCGTTCAGTAAGAATATAAAATCTTCAAAAATATTCTCATGAATAAATGTTATCATTCGATAAAAAATGCAATTTGCATACCATTTCTGCATGATTATGAATGATGGCCATTGTTATGAGAACATACAGGATATGAATGAAAAATCGACGCCATTATATCTTTTTAATTCCGCGCATGCGCGTTGTTTGTTTTTGATTTTATCCACTGCACAGTATAGTAGGGTCAGTTAGGCACCGTCTATGAGGAAAAGAACACCATGCCGCATTTCACTTCGCTAAAAATTTGGACACAGTATGCTCTACTGCTTGGCATCAGCACGGTAAACTCCAATACGAACATTTCAGTATGTTTGGGTGTCAATCTGAGAACACTGCAGACGATTCGTTAAGTGTTGAATGAGTCTAATGGTGATTACGAATATAAGGCAAATGAAAAAAAAAACTCACCCTGATCGTTCTAATGAGAAAATAACTCCCGAATTTGTTGGTGGGACCATTTGTTGATGAGTGTCTCACTTTCAACACAGGCCTACATCAATTTCCTTCAGAATGTAGTGCTGCTCTGTATTAAGAAGGTGGTTCCTAGAAAATCCTATTTATGGCAATAGGGCTCTACACCATGCCAGACAAGCAGGAGAACGAAGTCGTGGCTCTCAGACAACTTCTTCGGCCAGATCACCCCTTATATCTGGCTACCTAACTCCCATGACTGCAATCTCATTGATTATTATGTGTGGGGTGCAGTTGAACAAGAGACCAATAAAGTCCTTGTAACACCAAAGATGAACTGAAGGCAAGGATTATTGCAACATGCACCAACTTAATTAAAGAAACCATCTAAAAGAGTTTCAGGAGATTCCGATGTCGTCTGGAGGCCGTGGTAGAAGCCGGTGGCGCTTTTATTAGATAAATTTACTCTTTAGCATCTGAAAATATTTTTGTGTAATTTTGGTAAATATATGTGTTGCTATTTTGCGTGTACTGACGAAAAATGTTTGCTCTGCTGATGACGTAGGTAGATATGCTTAGGATGAGACAAATCTTAAACCAAAGATTCCACTAAAAAAAGACACCGTTTATGTTTTCACTCTAGAGGCCCGTGTACTGACGAAGGATGGACGATCGACTGATAAAATAGCTAGATATGGTTAGGATAAGATTAATCTTGAACAAACTATTCCACTAATAAAAGACAGCTGTTGGCGCTTTTGTTGGATAAATTTACTCTTTAGCATCTAAAGATATTTTTGTGTAATTTTGGTAAATTTTTGGTTTTTCAATTTTGCATAATTTACACGACAATTTATCCATCGCACACTGTATAGGAGATTAGATGTGGTGAAACTTTCTCAGTCAGACCAGGAAAGGAGGCCTGTCCAATGAAATATCCTGAAATTTAGTCAGTTAGATATGTCAATGTGGCCCAGGAAGATAACTTTTCAACACCCCCTCTTACAAAGCTACAAATGTCACCGCCGCCATTTGTTTATATGAAGCTTTATATTTTTGCGTTTATTAGTTCAAATGAGAGTCCTAATAATTTTATGTTCTTTCTATATTATACTCTGTGCATGTGCAAACAAATAATTACAGAAAGAACCTCTTCGTCATATAAACATTTCGTTTCACAACACAAACAATTCCACTAATAGAAGACAGAGTTGACGTTTTCAGTCTAGAGGCCTCTGTACTTACGAAAGATGGTTGATCTCTTGATGACATAGGTAGATATGGTTAGGATAAGACTAGTCTTGAACAAATGTTTCCCCTAAAAAAAAGACAGCGTTGATGTTTTCAGCCTAGAGGCCCGTGTACTGACGAAAGATGTTTGGTCTCCTGATGACATAGATAGATATAGTTAGGATAAGACTAGTCTTGAACAAATGGTTGATGTTTTCGGGCTAGATACACCTGTACTGACGAAAGACGGTTGATCTGCTGATGACATAGGTAGATATAGTTAGGATAAGACTAGTCTTGAACAAATGATTCCACTAAAAAAAGACAGCGTTGATGTATTCAGTCTAGCGGCCCGTGTACTGACAAAAAATGGTTGATTTCCTGATGACATAGTAGATATAGTTAGGATAAGACTTGTCTTGAACAAATGATTCCACTAAAAAAAGACAGCGTTGATGTTTTCATTCTAGAGGCCCCTGTACTGACGAAGCATGGACGCTCGATTGATAAAGTAGGTAGATATGGTTAGGATAAGATTAATCTTGAACAAACGATTCCACTAATAAAAGACAGCTGTTGGCGCTTTTGTTGGATAAATTTACTCTTTAGCATCTGAAGATATTTTTGTGTAATTTTGGTAAATTTTTGGTTTTTCAATTTTGCATAATTTACGCGACAATTTATCCATCGCACACTGTATATGAGATTTGATGTGGTGAAACTTTGTCAGTTAGACCAAGAAAGGAGGCCTGTCCAATGAAATATCCTGAAATTTAGTCAGTTAGATATGTCAATGTGGCCCAGGAAGATAACTTTTCAACACCCCCTCTTACAAAGCTACAAATGTCACCGCCGCCATTTGTTTATATGAAGCTTTATATTTTTGCGTTTATTACTTCAAATGAGAGTCCTAATAATTTTATGTTCTTTCTATATTATACTCTGTGCATGTGCAAACAAATAATTACAGAAAGAACCTCTTCGTCATATAAACATTTCGTTTCACAACACAAACAATTCCACTAATAGAAGACAGAGTTGATGTTTTCATTCTAGAGGCCCGTGTACTGACGAAAAATGGTTGATCTCCTGATGACATAGGTAGTTATGTTTAGGATAAGACTAGTCTTCAACAAATGATTCCACTAAAAAAAGGCACCGTTGATGTTTTCAGTCTAGAGGCCCGTGTACTGACGAGAGATGGTTGATCTGCTGATGACATAGGTAGATATGGTTAGGATAAGATAGTCTTGAACAAATGATTCCACTAAAAAAAGGCACCGTTGATGTTTTCAGTCTAGAGGCCCGTGTACTGACGAAAGATGGTTGATCTGCTGATGACATAGCTAGATATGGTTAAGAAAAGACTAGACTTGAACAAATGATTCCACTAAAAAAAGACAGCGTTGATGTTTTCAGTCTAGAGGCCCGTGTACTGACGAAAGATGGTTGCTCTGCTGATGACATAGGTAGATATGGTTAGGATAAGACTAGTCTTGAACAAATGATTCCACTAATAAAAGTCAGCGTTAATGTTTTCAATCTAGAGGCCCGTGTACTGACGAAAGATGGTTGCTCTGCTGATGACATAGGTAGATATGGTTAGGATAAGACTAGTCTTGAACAAATGATTCCACTAATAAAAGTCAGCGTTAATGTTTTCAATCTAGAGGCCCGTGTACTGACGAAAGATGGTTGCTCTGCTGATGACATAGGTAGATATGGTTAGGATAAGACTAGTCTTGAACAAATGATTCCACTAATAAAAGTCAGCGTTAATGTTTTCAATCTAGAGGCCCGTGTACTGACGAAAGATGGTTGCTCTGCTGATGACATAGGTAGATATGGTTAGGATAAGACTAGTCTTGAACAAATGATTCCACTAATAAAAGTCAGCGTTAATGTTTTCAATCTAGAGGCCCGTGTACTGACGAAAGATGGTTGCTCTGCTGATGACATAGGTAGATATGGTTAGGATAAGACTAGTCTTGAACAAATGATTCCACTAATAAAAGTCAGCGTTAATGTTTTCAATCTAGAGGCCCGTATACTGACGAAAGATGGTTGCTCTGCTGATGACATAGGTAGATATGGTTAGGATAAGACTAGTCTTGAACAAATGATTCCACTAATAAAAGTCAGGGTTAATGTTTTCAATCTAGAGGCCAGTGTACTGACGAAAGAAGGTTGCTCTGCTGATGACATAGGTAGATATGGTTAGGATAAGACTAGTCTTGAACAAATGATTCCACTAATAAAAGTCAGCGTTAATGTTTTCAATCTAGAGGCCCGTGTACTGACGAAAGATGGTTGCTCTGCTGATTACATAGGTAGATATGGTTAGGATAAGACTAGTCTTGAACAAATGTTTCCACTAATAAAAGACAGTGTTAATGTTTTCAGTCTAGATGCCCGTGTACTGACGAAAGATTGTTGATCTCCTGATGACATGGGTAGATATAGTTAGGATAAGACTAGTCTTGAACAAATGATTCCACTAAAAAAAGACAGCGTTGATGTTTACAGTCTAGAGGCCCGTGTACTGACGAAGCATGGACGATCGACTGATAAAATAGGTAGATATGGTTAGGATAAGATTAATCTTGAACAAACGATTCCACTAAAAAAAGACAGCTGTTGGCGCTTTTGTTGGATAAATTTACTCTTTAGCATCTGAAGTTATTTTTGTGTAATTTTGGTAAATTTTTGGTTTTTCAATATTGCATAATTTACACGACAATTTATCCATCGCACACTGTATATGAGATTTGATGTGGTGAAACTTTCTCAGTCAGACCAAGAAAGGAGGCCTGTCCAATGAAATATCCTGAAATTATTCAGTTAGATATGTCAATGTGGCCCAGGAAGATAACTTTTCAACACCCCCTCTTACAAAGCTACAAATGTCACCGCCGCGATTTGTTTATATGAAGCTTTATATTTTTGCGTTTATTAGTTCAAATGAGAGTCCTAATAATTTTATGTTCTTTCTATATTATACTCTGTGCATGTGCAAACAAATAATTACAGAAAGAACCTCTTCGTCATATAAACATTTCGTTTCACAACACAAACAATTCCACTAATAGAAGACAGAGTTGATGTTTTCAGTCTAGAGGCCCGTGTACTGACGAAAAATGGTTGATCTCCTGATGACATAGGTAGTTATGTTTAGGATAAGACTAGTCTTGAACCAATGATTCCACTAAAAAAAGACACCGTTGATTTTTTCAGTCTAGAGGCCCGTGTACTGACGAAAGATGGTTGATCTGCTGATGACATAGGTAGATATGGTTAGGATAAGATAGTCTTGAACAAATGATTCCACTAAAAAAAGGCACCGTTGATGTTTTCAGTCTAGAGGCCCGTGTACTGACGAAAGATGGTTGATCTGCTGATGACATAGCTAGATATGGTTAAGATAAGACTAGACTTGAACAAATGATTCCACTAAAAAAAGACAGCGTTGATGTTTTCAGTCTAGAGGCCCGTGTACTGACGAAAGATGGTTGCTCTGCTGATGACATAGGTAGATATGGTTAGGATAAGACTAGTCTTGAACAAATGATTCCACTAATAAAAGTCAGCGTTAATGTTTTCAATCTAGAGGCCCGTGTACTGACGAAAGATGGTTGCTCTGCTGATGACATAGGTAGATATGGTTAGGATAAGACTAGTCTTGAACAAATGATTCCACTAATAAAAGTCAGCGTTAATGTTTTCAATCTAGAGGCCCGTGTACTGACGAAAGATGGTTGCTCTGCTGATGACATAGGTAGATATGGTTAGGATAAGACTAGTCTTGAACAAATGATTCCACTAATAAAAGTCAGCGTTAATGTTTTCAATCTAGAGGCCCGTGTACTGACGAAAGATGGTTGCTCTGCTGATGACATAGGTAGATATGGTTAGGATAAGACTAGTCTTGAACAAATGATTCCACTAATAAAAGTCAGCGTTAATGTTTTCAATCTAGAGGCCCGTGTACTGACGAAAGATGGTTGCTCTGCTGATGACATAGGTAGATATGGTTAGGATAAGACTAGTCTTGAACAAATGATTCCACTAATAAAAGTCAGCGTTAATGTTTTCAATCTAGAGGCCCGTATACTGACGAAAGATGGTTGCTCTGCTGATGACATAGGTAGATATGGTTAGGATAAGACTAGTCTTGAACAAATGATTCCACTAATAAAAGTCAGGGTTAATGTTTTCAATCTAGAGGCCAGTGTACTGACGAAAGAAGGTTGCTCTGCTGATGACATAGGTAGATATGGTTAGGATAAGACTAGTCTTGAACAAATGATTCCACTAATAAAAGTCAGCGTTAATGTTTTCAATCTAGAGGCCCGTGTACTGACGAAAGATGGTTGCTCTGCTGATTACATAGGTAGATATGGTTAGGATAAGACTAGTCTTGAACAAATGTTTCCACTAATAAAAGACAGTGTTAATGTTTTCAGTCTAGATGCCCGTGTACTGACGAAAGATTGTTGATCTCCTGATGACATGGGTAGATATAGTTAGGATAAGACTAGTCTTGAACAAATGATTCCACTAAAAAAAGACAGCGTTGATGTTTACAGTCTAGAGGCCCGTGTACTGACGAAGCATGGACGATCGACTGATAAAATAGGTAGATATGGTTAGGATAAGATTAATCTTGAACAAACGATTCCACTAAAAAAAGACAGCTGTTGGCGCTTTTGTTGGATAAATTTACTCTTTAGCATCTGAAGTTATTTTTGTGTAATTTTGGTAAATTTTTGGTTTTTCAATATTGCATAATTTACACGACAATTTATCCATCGCACACTGTATATGAGATTTGATGTGGTGAAACTTTCTCAGTCAGACCAAGAAAGGAGGCCTGTCCAATGAAATATCCTGAAATTATTCAGTTAGATATGTCAATGTGGCCCAGGAAGATAACTTTTCAACACCCCCTCTTACAAAGCTACAAATGTCACCGCCGCGATTTGTTTATATGAAGCTTTATATTTTTGCGTTTATTAGTTCAAATGAGAGTCCTAATAATTTTATGTTCTTTCTATATTATACTCTGTGCATGTGCAAACAAATAATTACAGAAAGAACCTCTTCGTCATATAAACATTTCGTTTCACAACACAAACAATTCCACTAATAGAAGACAGAGTTGATGTTTTCAGTCTAGAGGCCCGTGTACTGACGAAAAATGGTTGATCTCCTGATGACATAGGTAGTTATGTTTAGGATAAGACTAGTCTTGAACCAATGATTCCACTAAAAAAAGACACCGTTGATTTTTTCAGTCTAGAGGCCCGTGTACTGACGAAAGATGGTTGATCTGCTGATGACATAGGTAGATATGGTTAGGATAAGATAGTCTTGAACAAATGATTCCACTAAAAAAAGGCACCGTTGATGTTTTCAGTCTAGAGGCCCGTGTACTGACGAAAGATGGTTGATCTGCTGATGACATAGCTAGATATGGTTAAGATAAGACTAGACTTGAACAAATGATTCCACTAAAAAAAGACAGCGTTGATGTTTTCAGTCTAGAGGCCCGTGTACTGACGAAAGATGGTTGCTCTGCTGATGACATAGGTAGATATGGTTAGGATAAGACTAGTCTTGAACAAATGATTCCACTAATAAAAGTCAGCGTTAATGTTTTCAATCTAGAGGCCCGTGTACTGACGAAAGATGGTTGCTCTGCTGATGACATAGGTAGATATGGTTAGGATAAAACTAGTCTTGAACAAATGATTCCACTAATAAAAGTCAGCGTTAATGTTTTCAATCTAGAGGCCCGTGTACTGACGAAAGATGGTTGCTCTGCTGATGACATAGGTAGATATGGTTAGGATAAGACTAGTCTTGAACAAATGATTCCACTAATAAAAGTCAGCGTTAATGTTTTCAATCTAGAGGCCCGTGTACTGACGAAAGATGGTTGCTCTGCTGATGACATAGGTAGATATGGTTAGGATAAGAATAGTCTTGAACAAATGATTCCACTAATAAAAGTCAGCGTTAATGTTTTCAATCTAGAGGCCCGTGTACTGACGAAAGATGGTTGCTCTTCTGATGACATAGGTAGATATGGTTAGGATAAGACTAGTCTTGAACAAATGATTCCACTAATAAAAGTCAGCGTTAATGTTTTCAATCTAGAGGCCCGTGTACTGACGAAAGATGGTTGCTCTGCTGATGACATAGGTAGATATGGTTAGGATAAGACTAGTCTTGAACAAATGATTCCACTAATAAAAGTCAGGGTTAATGTTTTCAATCTAGAGGCCAGTGTACTGACGAAAGATGGTTGCTCTGCTGATGACATAGGTAGATATGGTTAGGATAAGACTAGTCTTGAACAAATAATTCCACTAATAAAAGTCAGCGTTAATGTTTTCAATCTAGAGGCCCGTGTACTGACGAAAGATGGTTGCTCTGCTGATTACATAGGTAGATATGGTTAGGATAAGACTAGTCTTGAACAAATGTTTCCACTAATAAAAGACAGTGTTAATGTTTTCAGTCTAGATGCCCGTGTACTGACGAAAGATTGTTGATCTCCTGATGACATAGGTAGATATAGTTAGGTTAAGACTAGTCTTGAACAAATGATTCCACTAAAAAAAGACAGCGTTGATGTTTACAATCTAGAGGCCCGTGTACTGACGAAGCATGGACGATCGACTGATAAAATAGGTAGATATGGTTAGGATAAGATTAATCTTGAACAAACGATTCCACTAATAAAAGACAGCTGTTGGCGCTTTTGTTGGATAAATTTACTCTTTAGCATCTGAAGTTATTTTTGTGTAATTTTGGTAAATTTTTGGTTTTTCAATTTTGCATAATTTACACGACAATTTATCCATCGCACACTGTATAGCAGATTTGATGTGGTGAAACTTTCTCAGCCAGACCAAGAAAGGAGGCCTGTCCAATGAAATATCCTGAAATTTAGTCAGTTAGATATGTCAATGTGGCCCAGGAAGATAACTTTTCAACACCCCCTCTTACAAAGCTACAAATGTCACCGCCGCCATTTGTTTATATGAAGCTTTATATTTTTGCGTTTATTAGTTCAAATGAGAGTCCTAATAATTTTATGTTCTTTCTATATTATACTCTGTGCATGTGCAAACAAATAATTACAGAAAGAACCTCTTCGTCATATAAACATTTCGTTTCACAACACAAACAATTCCACTAATAGAAGACAGAGTTGATGTTTTCATTCTAGAGGCCCGTGTACTGACGAAAAATGGTTGATCTCCTGATGACATAGGTAGTTATGTTTAGGATAAGACTAGTCTTGAACAAATGATTCCACTAAAAAAAGGCACCGTTGATGTTTTCAGTCTAGAGGCCCGTGTACTGACGAAAGACGGTTGCTCTGCTGATGACATAGGTAGATATAGTTAGGATAAGACGAGTCTTGAACAAATGATTCCACTAATAAAAGACAGTGTTAATGTTTTCAGTCTTTAGAGGCCCCTGTACTGGTGAAAGATGGTTAATCTGCTGATGATATAGGTAGATATGGTTAGGATAAGACTAGTCCTGAACAAATGATTCCACTAAAAAAAGACAGCGTTGATGTTTTCATTCTAGAGGCCCATGTACTGACGAAAGATGGTTGATCTGCTGATGACATACGTAGATATGGTTAGGATAAGACTAATCTTGAACAAATGATTCCACTAAAAAAAGACAGCGGTCATTTTTACAGTCTAGAGGCCGGTGTACTGACGAAGGATGGACGCTCTACTGATAAAATAGTTAGATATGGTTAGGATAAGATTAATCTTGAACAAACGATTCCACTAATAAAAGACAGCTGTTGGCGCTTTTGTTGGATAAATTTACTCTTTAGCATCTGAAGATATTTTTGTGTAATTTTGGTAAATTTTTGGTTTTTCAATTTTGCATAATTTACACGACAATTTATCCATCGCACACTGTATAGCAGATTTGATGTGGTGAAACTTTCTCAGCCAGACCAAGAAAGGAGGCCTGTCCAATGAAATATCCTGAAATTTAGTCAGTTAGATATGTCAATGTGGCCCAGGAAGATAACTTTTCAACACCCCCTCTTACAAAGCTACAAATGTCACCGCCGCCATTTGTTTATATGAAGCTTTTTATTTTTGCGTTTATTAGTTCAAATGAGAGTCCTAATAATTTTATGTTCTTTCTATATTATACTCTGTGCATGTGCAAACAAATAATTACAGAAAGAAAGCTGCGTCATATAAACATTTCGTTTCACAACACAAACAATTCCACTAATAGAAGACAGAGTTGACGTTTTCAGTCTAGAGGCCCGTGTACTGACGAAAAATGGTTGATCTCCTGATGACATAGGTAGTTATGTTTAGGATAAGACTAGTCTTGAAGAAATGTTTCCACTAATAAAAGACAGCGTTAATGTTTTCAGTCTAGAGGCCCGTGTACTGACGAAAGATGGTTGATCTCCTGATGACATAGGTAGATATAGTTAGGATAAGACTAGTCTTGAACAAATGATTCCACTAAAAAAAGACAGCGTTCATGTTTTCAGTCTTGAGGCCCGTGTACTTACGAAAGATGGTTGCTCTGCTGATGACATAGGTAGATATGGTTAGGATAAGATTAGTCTTTAACAAATGATTCCACTAATAAAAGTCAGCGTTAATTTTTTCAGTCTAGAGGCCCGTGTACTGACGAAAGATGCTTGATCTGCTGATGACATAGGTATATATGGTTAGGATAAGACTTGTCTTGAACAAATGATTCCTCAAAAAAGGACAGCGTTGATGTTTTCAGTCTAGAGGCCCGTGTACTGACGAAAGATGGTTGCTCTCCTGATGACATAGGTAGATATGGTTAAGATAAGACTTGTCTTGAACAAATGATTCTAATAAAAAAAGACAGCGTTGATGTTTTCAGTCTAGAGAGGCACCTGTACTGGTGAAAGATGGTTAATCCGCTGATGACATAGGTAGATATGGTTAGGATAAGACTAGTCTTGAAGAAATGTTTCCACTAAAAAAAAGACAGCGTTGATGTTTTCAGTCTAGATACACCTGTACTGACGAAAGACGGTTGATCTCCTGATGACATAGGTAGTTATGTTTAGGATAAGACTAGTCTTGAACAAATGATTCCACTAAAATTAGACAGCGTTGATGTATTCAGTCTAGCGGCCCGTGTACTGACGAAAAATGGTTGATATCCTGATGACATAGTAGATATAGTTAGGATAAAACTTGTCTTGAACAAATGATTCCACTAAAAAAAGACAGCGTTGATGTTTTCATTCTAGAGGCCCCTGTACTGACGAAAGATGGTTTATCTGCTGATGACATAGGTAGATATGGTTAGGATAAGACTAGTCTTGAACAAATGATTCCACTAAAAAAAGACAGCGTTGATGTTTACAGTCTAGAGGCCCGTGTACTGACGAAGCATGGACGCTCTACTGATAAAATAGGTAGATATGGTTAGGATAAGATTAATCTTGAACAAACGATTCCACTAATAAAAGACAGCTGTTGGCGCTTTTGTTGGATAAATTTACTCTTTAGCATCTGAAGATATTTTTGTTTAATTTTGGTAAATTTTTGGTTTTTCAATTTTGCATAATTTACACGACAATTTATCCATCGCACACTGTATAGGAGATTTGATGTGGTGAAACTTTCTCAGTCAGACCAAGAAAGGAGGCCTGTCCAATGAAATATCCTGAAATTTAGTCAGTTAGATATGTCAATGTGCCCCAGGAAGATAACTTTTCAACACCCCCTCTTACAAAGCTACAAATGTCACCGCCGCCATTTGTTTATATGAAGCTTTATATTTTTGCGTTTATTAGTTCAAATGAGAGTCCTAATAATTTTATGTTCTTTCTATATTATACTCTGTGCATGTGCAAACAAATAATTACAGAAAGAACCTCTTCGTCATATAAACATTTCGTTTCACAACACAAACAATTCCACTAATAGAAGACAGAGTTGATGTTTTCAGTCTAGAGGCCCGTGTACTGACGAAAAATGGTTGATCTCCTGATGACATAGGTAGATATGGTTAAGATAAACTAGACTTGAACAAATGATTCCACTAAAAAAAGACAGCGTTGATGTTTTCAGTCTTGAGGCCCGTGTACTGACGAAAGATGGTTGCTCTGCTGATGACATAGGTAGATATAGTTAGGATAAGACTAGTCTTGAAGAAATGTTTCCACTAATAAAAGACAGCGTAAATGTTTTCAGTCTAGAGGCCCGTGTACTGACGAAAGATGGTTGATCTCCTGATGACATAGGTAGATATAGTTAGGATAAGACTAGTCTTGAAGAAATGTTTCCACTAAAAAAAAGACAGCGTTGATGTTTTCAGTCTAGAGGCCCCTGTACTTACGAAAGATGGTTGCTCTGCTGATGACATAGGTAGATATGGTTAGGATAAGACTAGTCTTTAACAAATGATTCCACTAATAAAAGTCAGCGTTAATGTTTTCAATCTAGAGGCCCGTGTACTGACGAAAGATGGTTGATCTGTTGATGAACTAGGTAGATATGGTTAGGATAAGACTAGTCTTGAACAAATGATTCCACTAAAAAAAGATAACGTTAATTTTTTCAGTCTAGAGGCCCGTGTACTGACGAAAGATTGTTGCTCTGCTGATGACATAGGTAGATATAGTTAGGATAAGACTAGTCTTGAAGAAATGTTTCCACTAATAAAAGACATCGTTAATGTTTTCAGTCTAGAGGCCCGTGTACTGACGAAAGATGGTTGATCTCCTGATGACATAGGTAGATATAGTTAGGATAAGACTAGTCTTGAAGAAATGTTTCCACTAAAAAAAAGACAGCGTTGATGTTTTCAGTCTAGAGTCCCCTGTACTTACGAAAGATGGTTGCTCTGCTGATGACATAGGTAGATATGGTTAGGATAAGACTAGTCTTTAACAAATGATTCCACTAATAAAAGTCAGCGTTAATGTTTTCAATCTAGAGGCCCGTGTACTGACGAAAGATGGTTGATCTGTTGATGAAATAGGTAGATATGGTTAGGATAAGACTAATCTTGAACAAATGATTCCACTAAAAAAAGATAACGTTAATTTTTTCAGTCTAGAGGCCCGTGTACTGACGAAAGATGGTTGATCTCCTGATGACATAGGTAGATATAGTTAGGATAAGACTAGTCTTGAACAAATGATTCCACTAAAAAGACAGTGTTTATGTTTTCAGTCTAGAGGCCCCTGTACTGACGAAAGATGGTTTCATCTGCTGATGACATAGGTAGATATGGTTAAGATAAGACTTGTCTTGAACAAATGATTCTAATAAAAAAAGACAGCGTTGATGTTTTCAGTCTAGAGAGGCCCCTGTACTGGTGAAAGATGGTTAATCTGCCGATGACATAGGTAGATATGGTTAGGATAAGACTCGTCTTGAACAAATGATTCCACTAAAAAAAAGACAGCGTTGATGTTTTCAGTCTAGATACACCTGTACTGACGAAAGACGGTTGATCTGCTGATGACATAGGTAGATATAGTTAGGATAAGACTAGTCTTGAACAAATGATTCCGCTAAAAAAAGACAGCGTTGATGTACTCAGTCTAGCGGCCCGTGTACTGACGAAAAATGGTTGATTTGCTGATGACATAGTAGATATAGTTAGGATAAGACTTGTCTTGAACAAATGATTCCACTAAAAAAGACAGCGTTGATGTTTTCATTCTAGAGGCCCCTGTACTGACGAAAGATGGTTGATCTGCTGATGACATAGGTAGATATGGTTAGGATAAGACTAGTCTTGAACAAATGATTCCACTAAAAAAAGACAGCGTTGATGTTTACAGTCTAGAGGCCCGTGTACTGACGAAGCATGGACGCTCTACTGATAAAATAGGTAGATATGGTTAGGATAAGATTAATCTTGAATAAACGATTCCACTAATAAAAGACAGCTGTTGGCGCTTTTGTTGGATAAATTTACTCTTTAGCATCTGAAGATATTTTTGTGCAATTTTGGTAAATTTTTGGTTTTTCAATTTTGCATAATTTACACGACAATTTATCCATCGCACACTGTATAGCAGATTTGATGTGGTGAAACTTTCTCAGTCAGACCAAGAAAGGAGGCCTGTCCAATGAAATATCCTGAAATTTAGTCAGTTAGATATGTCAATGTGGCCCAGGAAGATAACTTTTCAACAGCCCCTCTTACAAAGCTACAAATGTCACCGCCACCATTTGTTTATATGAAGCTTTATATTTTTGCGTTTATTAGTTCAAATGAGAGTCCTAATAATTTTATGTTCTTTCTATATTATACTCTGTGCATGTGCAAACAAATAATTACAGAAAGAAAGCTTCGTCATATAAACATTTCGTTTCACAACACAAACAATTCCACTATTAGAAGACAGAGTTGATGTTTTCAGTCTAGAGGCCCGTGTACTGACGAAAAATGGTTGATCTCCTGATGACATAGGTAGTTATGTTTAGGATAAGACTAGTCTTGAACAAATGATTCCGCTAAAAAAAAGACAGCGTTAATGTTTTCAGTCTAGAGGCCAGTGTACTGACGAAAGATGGTTGATCTCCTGATGACATAGGTAGATATAGTTAGGATAAGACTAGTCTTGAAGAAATGATTCCACTAAAAAGACAGCGTTGATGTTTTCTGTCTAGAGGCCCGTGTACTGACGAAAGATGGTTGATCTCCTGATGACATAGGTAGATATAGTTAGGATAAGACTAGTCTTGAACAAATGGTTCCACTAAAAAAAGACAACGTTGATGTTTTCAGTCTAGTGGCCTGTGTACTGACGAAAGATGGTTGATCTGCTAATGACACAGGTAGATATGGTTGAGATGAGACTAATCTTGAACGAAAAAAATCAACTTTCATTCCCGAGTGTTATAAGATGTAAGACTTTACAATATACATTTCAAATCGGAAACTGGTTTGAAATGAAAGCAGTTATGAATCAGATGTCTGATTAAATGTATCGGAACTTTTGCTACAAAAAGAAAACTATAACATATATCAATTCACCATTTAATTTTCTTTGAAATAGACCCATTTTGAAGCCGCACTATACGGCGTCGTTTACCTTGACAGATGTATTTCCGGAATATCTTTTTGGAATAGCATCTTCACATTTTCTTGCATTTTCGCGCCATCTTGAAATCATGTTCGTCTCTGAATTTTTAAGCAGAAAGATTTTGGGATTATGGTGGTTATGTTTTAAAAGGCTTCAGCAGATCTCGGATCTCATACGGATCTTATGTATGTCGATGAAGCCATTCATAAATATATAAACTAGCTGAGAGTAAAAAGAAATAATTAAAGAAAAAAATATCTAGGGAGTTTAACACGCAGAGGACACGGAGAATATCAAGAGAAAGAGCTTGAAACCACAAGCATTCTCTTAACGAGCTAGGATAGAAAGATTTTAAGGCAGAAAATTTGATTTGACAAGATGTGGGACATAAAAGTAAAAAAGGGTGAAATTTATTATTAATTTCTAGTATATAGATGGAGGCACGGTCGGCTATTGGATTGCACCTCGCTTTGGAGAATCCGACGGCCGTGTACCAATTCCATTTGAGTTTATTATATTCACTTACGTGCTAATAAATTTAGGAAAGGTATAAATATTTCTCTTCTTGCCTAGTTATGGGTAAATAGCAGGGCAGATTTGGTTCTGTATCCTTGGGTTGCAACCGGTCTAGAAAAAGACAAATTTGCATTCAGAAACAGCCTGGACAGGCTTGTGCTCCACCAGGTTTTCTAGCCCAAGAGACGCCACTTATAATGCGGCTGCAGTATATAGGGTGCCCCTATGACACTGACGATTTGTTGGATTCGTGATCTTAAAAACTAACTCATTTCTTCCTGTAATGTAATATTTACTCTAGAGTATCCCTCCAAATCGGCCAATTCGTTTTCGTTCTTCTTTTATTGCCTCGCTCGGTGATCTGTTCGAAAAGACTTCTTTTGATTCATGTCTTTCCATACAGAATTAGAATGACGTGAATATTTCTGGCCGCAGCCGGGGGAAGAATTTGAACAAATTGCCAATATTTTTTACTGGAGATGTTAGCAGTTACTATAAATTTGTTCTTCCGTGAAAGTTCTCCTGTCTGCAAAGATTCCATTCTATGGAAATGATAGCTATTTTGTTTGATGTGCTGTAATGCAAAGATTAAATTCTTCGGTGAAAAAAATAAAAATAAAAGCGAATTGAACAAAGATCTTGAACGAGACGAAAAAAGTCGAAATATGGAAGAATAATCGGATTGTACTTGGGTGAACCGCACGGGCAAGACAAAAGACTAACGTCAGTTATCCTCAGTGCTTTAAACTTTCATTACGAACATTCTCTTGTAAGTCGGTCTTTTCATCGCTGGATCTAAAAGATCGTTTAAACTTTGTTACAAAGAAGGAAACTAAGAGGAAATAAATATTGTTGAAGTTTCCACAATAAATATCCTGTTGATATGGAAATTTCAATCAAATGCAGGCGAATATCAGGGCTAAACGCTGCTAGAGAACAGATGTGAAAATAATGTAATCTATTGTCGAACATTTAAGCATAATATCTTCATGATATAGGTATAGCTGGCCAGTCGTATTTGAGGATATCTGTCTACTAGGGCGGCTAGCCAATCCCTATTCCAGACGCTTGCTCGGACGCATTTGTGTTTATTCAACATCCACAGAGACCACCTGTGGTTCTTATTGCAGACCTTATGTTTTTAGGAAAGAGCGTGTTATCTAGCGGGATCAACAGCTTGAACAAAGCCAGCACGCTCAAGCACAAACTCGACATAATGTACATATATATTTGCGAGAGATACAATCTCCCAAAGGACATTTAAACTGATATATAATGCTGGTCTTTTTTCAAAACACTATTTGACAGAGAACATTTATTGCGTATGATTAAATTTATTGTGTTAAATTTAGTATAGTATATGATTATTTTTATTATGTTTTTTTTTTTGCATGTGTGCGTGTGTGTGTGTGCGTGTATGTGCACTTAATCTGTGTAACTTAACTCAGAATCTCAAACTGTTAGGATGATTTGAATATTGTGGGCGTGAGATTCTGACAATGATGGATTGCCTTTGTTTAACTTTTGATATGAAGCCAAAATGACACGACTACACCAGGATCATTGCAACAATTAAGAAGGCCAAAATGCCTCGTGCCACCTAGGTTCCTAATTGACGCAAGCCAGCACGTGTTCATGTGCTTTCGGCCATGTGTTCATACTATTTCTCTCACCCACTATCTCCCCACTCATTGTCTTTCCCGCTTAATTCCTCCTAGAAATGATGCTCTGTTTACTGTCCCTCATAAAATAAAATGATATAAAAATGAAATATAGTCCATCTTAGATGCAGTCGATGAGGTTAGCTTTGGGGGCCTGAAAAATTGAAACCTGGAGCAACACAAAAAGCAATGATATAGAGACAGGGAAGATGGAGGCAAAAGACAGGGAATCTGCCTGGCCGACCGTATATTAAGAGATAAATAGTAAAAGACTGACAGTCAAGCAAGGACAAAAAATTGCAATATACGAAACTTCAACAGGAAGATACTGAACGAAAAATGATAAATCAGAGATTGAAAATAATAATAATAATAATAATAATAATAATAATAATAATAATAATAATAAAGATAGACGCGCAACTAAGAATAAAAGAGATGAGTGGGGGAATCACGAGATACAGGCAAAGGATGAGAGAAGTGTAGAGGTGTAAGATAATGGATAATCTTACATAGCAACACCCGTAGAATTTCCACAGACACAACTATCGCATTTATAAATTAAAATTCAAATTTGGTGAAGATTTGTTGAGATATATTTTGCAGTGGGACTTCACTTTTATGTCCCTTAGGAAGGAAGATAAACGTAAGTAATTCTTAAAGATAAAAATCAAAGGAAGAATGAAGTTTTCTCTCATTAATGCATTGTATAAAGCAGAGTTCTTGAAGCTTTATCCACGTTAGTAAACTGGAGAAGAAAAACCTGGTTAAATATTCACACCTTATCTCTTCTCACCTTAAGGATACATAAGTTATTAAGTATAATCCGCCTTAGACTCATGCAGATATAAGGTTATCTTGAACAAAAAAAAAAAAAAAAAAAAATTAAGATTTTTACTAAGTGCCCCAGGGAGTAGGAGTTAAATAGTTCCCAAACAGAAATTATGATATAGATTTGAAATGAAAGCAGTGATACTATACATAGCTTGAATCATTAAGAATTATTCATATTGTGGAATAAGTAAATAATAATCTCTTCAAATACTTTGTGTGTAGGGATTAGTTAAAACACGTTTAGTATAGGGGATAAAGGAATTGCATACGGCAATTGATGCATCATTTGCCCAATACTGCAGGATGCTACAAAAACAACTTACGCAATTTACTAATATTCTTAGATACTCTTGTCAAATCGAAACACTCATATAGATGCCTTATATCTTTCAACTCATTCAGAAAAATCAAGGTTTCTCAGAACAATGATTGAAATGCTTTCGAGCGAATGATTCCAGCAGATTTTAGAGAGGATATCAGATCAGGTGAACTGGGGACAAATTACTAAATAATAAAATAAAAAAAAAACACACCAACAGGAGACTTTTCGTAACACCAATTAAAATGGAAAGCATGTATAACTCAAAGGGAAAGTGAGGACATAAACAAAATATTTGCTATTTACTGCCTACTTCATGTAGAGAAATTAGCAAATTTAAGCGTTTCTCGAGAATTAAGGTACATTTTTAAGCGTTTTTCAAAATGAACCCGGCAATCTGAGAAAAGTTCGAAGATGTTTCCATTCTTCTTGCTTAATAAACTATTCATGTTTATCAATTTTATATTTCATTCATTCTAAAAAACGTAAAATTAAAGGCAGCTTTCTAGAGTGTCCACGATAAACAAATTCCCATTGTAAAAATAGAGGTGTAAACGTGTAACGAAAAAAGGAATATTATCGTAAGTATTTAATTATATACATTCTAAAGAACTAGTGGATATTTTCTTTATTATTCTGCCAGATATTTTGGCATAAGTTCTGGTATCCTAAAAAAACAAAAACAAACAGTGATAGCTACTCAAATATAACTCTGTACCTCTGATTTTCTGTTTCTTTCTTTCAATATATAATCCATATATATATATATATATATATATATATATATATATATATATATATTGCAAGCATAGCTAGGAGACGTATCTCCAACTGCAGGATATCTACCAGCCGTTCCACTCGGTCAGATGTGGCACAAGGCCGAATTTAATGTTGGGTATCAGTAACCATACCTCGGCCCAAAAATCCCAATAGGCCCTCTATAATACGGGGTCGTATATCTGTTTCCCGAGACAAGACTCTGCCCTTCGACATAGCCTCGTCTGGGGATGTCCGACTATAGACACGCATATAGTCTTTACTATTGTATTGATGTGAATAGAGACATGGCCATTATCGTCCGCAGTTATGCTAAACAGTTATCTTCAGAGCTTTTTGACAGAAATTTTGCTAGATGTGTAAAACAAAAGATCCACATAATTTTCACAACTTTTCCCACTTGTTGAATTCTTCTTCTTCTTCTTCTTCTTCTTCTTCTTCTTCTTCTTCTTCTTCTTCTTATTATTATTATTATTATTATTATTATTATTATTATTATTAAAGAGATGCTAGATCAGTCGTTGTAAATATTAAATGCCTATAATTAAATCATTGCAGGTGGAAATCATTTGTTATTGGAAGTCAGTTTTGCACGGTCATATGCATCGAAGTTTAAATAAAATATTTTTATAAGAATAATATTCATTTTCTTTCACTCTAAATTTATATCCATTTCCATATATACATAATCAGTGATTCTATAGAGTTAGGCAAAGAAAATTTATGTGCATATATTCGTATGCATAAATATAATTCATTTATATAAATGTGGGACATGATCGTCACTCGCGCCTCGCATTTGTGCCCTTGCGTTTATCAATTCTCGGAACATTTCCCACATTTGTCGCTAAATACACATATGTATATACATAAATACAGACATATATATATATATATATATATATATATATATATATATATGTGTGTGTGTGTGTGTGTGTGACAGAGAGGCCTTGGAGAGTAATACACCATAAAATTCGGTTCTTAAATCCATTTATCGCAATGCTGACTGTGTACAAGATCGCCTAGTTTCCTGAGGTGTTACAAATATTTCGGTTAGTTTTATAATTAGATTCAAAGGGCCCTGACTGAAATATTTTTGTCTAATATTCATATTCGTTTCTTTTACGAGTGGTGATATTTCTCTGAATATGAAGAAATTCGTTCTTCATAACACGAAATAGAAAAATGAGAAGCTTATATTAAATCAACATTGTTGAAGAACTACACATCTACCCTGTTCTGAAAATTATAGAAAAGCAAAAATAAACTTAAGTTTGTTTTATCTTATTTTTATTTCCATTTTATTTGTATTTTTCTTTTTCTATGTGCCGTGGCACTTCAGGAATTTGGAAAGCATGGCCCCCACTTCTGATTTTAAATATCGGTGTCTTTTTTGTTTGAATTTTCTATAAAACTTTTCCGTTGCTCACATGTTCAGTTTATGTTATACTCATCACCTTTCTGTAGAAGAGTATTTCAAGTTTCTTCTTCATTTGTGAGGAGACTGGTTAGCATTCACTGCTATATACGGAGGCCGATATTGCATGACATTTTAATAATTTTATTTATTGTTTCTTGTATCTTAATACTTTGCTTAGCTTTAGAAATCAGAATTTAACCTCACAATTTCTGTTCTCCGTTAAAAGCCTTCCTAGAGATTTAAATTTTGATCCTAGTGTCTTTTTTTCATAGTTCGCTTCTCATTGGCTGTCAACCATACACACTTTATTTTCCTTCAGGATTACGATCCCGAGTACGGTCAGCACTGAGGGGTATACACGTACTGCAGATGTTGCTGAGTGTCTAGGACGAGTTATGATAATGGAGATCATTAACCTCCAGGTTGGATTTGAATTCGCATTTGATCTTCCACACAGACTGGTTCCTCTACCAATATCCCTAGACAGAAGTTTAAAAGAACAATAAGTCTGCATTTAAACGTTCACAATTTTAGTTCTTCGAGAGTGGCTGCTGCCAAAGTAAAATAGGCCTAGTACACACAGCAAAAAGAAGGACATGTCTTTGCCATGAAGTTTAGTACGAAGTGAAAAGAAACTAAAAAAAACAAACAAAAAAAAAAACAGATTCGATCAGAATTTGAACTCTACACGCCGGTTCCAGTTAAACTACAGTGAAGAAGAAATAATTCTAGTCTTGTAAGTTGAGAAAAAATGGCTGGGATATCTCTTCCTTTTTTTTTCTTTTTTTTTTTTAATCATTTCACCCCATACAAGACAGTAAAGCAATTAAGACCCAAAGAGCTACTGCTTAGAAAAGAATAAGAAAAAAAAAAAAGAAACATTATTAAAGAGCAAGAAGAATCAAAGAGTTACCAAGAAGACCGTAGATAAAGACTGACATTGCCTTCAAGTCTTTGATGTGCAAAGTTGTTTACAAATTAGGGAGCAGGAAAAGAGTTCCACAACTGAGAAGTTTGAGAAAGTACTTGTTTGCATATAAATTACGGTTACATTTATACATTTCAACTGTAACCTTATTGTCAATCTAGAACTGCCCTTAAATTCATAAATTCTACGTACCATAAAGGAGAGTTCATCCCAAAAATTACATGAAAATATTCATAGAGAAGGCACAGGAAAAGTTGAAAATCTATATATATATATATATATATATATATATATATATATATATATATATATATATATATATATATGTGTGTGTGTGTGTGTGTGTGTGTGTGTGTATATATATATATTAGGTTGGTGCAAAAATAATGACGAAATAATGTCGTTATTTGGCGTATTTTTAACGTCAAAAAACGACATTATTACGTCATTATTTTTGCAACAATCTAATATATATATATATATATATATATATATATATATATATAATATTTATATGCATAAATATATATATGGTACCACTATTCAAAACATTGACGAATGTAGCCTTATAAATATGTATGCAGATTCTGGAGAGATAAATTCTCTAGCAGGACACAGAGAAACAAATTTTCTTCTAGCAGATCTAGCAATGGATTCAATATAATCTTTCCTTTCATGACAATCGACAAGGCGAAATGAGTTCTATCGGTGGTTAGCATCAGCCATGCTGATCAGATGCAGAAAGGACAATTAATAGAGGGCAAATTCCTTTAAGAGGTGTCAAAATCAACAAGCCAGCCCTTGTCCTATTTAACAATAGATTGTAAGTCATTTTTTAGATTAGGTTCTAATTTGACTTCATCGAACCGAATTATACTAACTTATTTGAAAATTTAAATTTATTAAAGATACTGTTTTAAAAACAACGTTTCTGACAAGCACCTCATTGCTGTCTTCCTATGCTTAATGTTTTCGCCGATATGTGATATCAGTTGATATCAAATTGCTTATACATGGGCTGTCATTAGTGAATATGAGTTCATGTAGTGAAATAATATACACTAATTTAGTAATGAACAAGAATTGGAAACAAGGGAGAAGTGCAAGTGAAGAAACTGTTAGCATAGAACTTACGGTTACATCTAGCCATTTCAACTCTGAAAGGATGAGAACCTGTCACCAATCGAATACTTCGTATAAATTCATAGAGTCTAGTTATTGAATAGGAAAGCTGGCGAAAAGAATTACCATGAAAATATTTATAGAACAGAGACATGGAAGCTACATAACGGCGGTAGGAAAGTGACTTAATTAAGAATCGCTGAATATATAGCAGGAGTACCTGAAGATATGTGGCATCAGTCTACTAAATATGGACGAATGGTAAAGTTCAAAATAAGTAAGATAAATTCGAGCGAGTAAAATTGACTAGAATAACACAAAGAATCAACATTCTTAACATTAGACATGTCAATTAATTCAATATAATCTTCCCACTTGATATCAGGGGAGAAACTTAGTCCGAAAAGGTGCAATGAGTCACACTCCTGGAGGACATCACCTGCCATGCTGATGGGAGGCAGAAAGTGTTCTCTCGGATAATTAATAGAGAGCGGTTTCCTTCTAGCCATTTCAACTCTGAAAGGATGAGAACTTGTTACCAATCTAGTTATTGAAGAGAAAAGCTCATGAAAAGAATGGAATAGAATAGAAAGCAGTTTTCCTTTAGGAGGTGTTCAACTCAAGAAGCCATTCCTTGTCCTATTTAACAACAGGTCATTTTTTGATTAGCTGCCATGTTGACCTCATCGAATTGATCAGGTTTACTATGGAGATATGAGTAAATAGTTGTGTCATCAGAATAGATAAGATGCATAGTTGATAACGGATGATATCAAGAACACTGATGAAAATTAAGAAATACGTAGATACGTAGATAGAGCCACGAGAAATACATGCATTAATATCAATGGATATAGACAAGTGACCGTTCAGCATAACTTTCCTTTCGCGATTTGAAAAGAAAGACTGTTTAATAAATTAACTTTCTCAATGCGCTAATTTCTGTTTAAAATTCAGATAGCAATTTATATTTCCGTCAAAGAAATCATGAAAGAGGATAAAAAGAAACAAAATTGCTTGTCCGTGTAACAGATAATCAGATTTTAATACAATATGGATTTGAAGTCAAAACAGTGGGACACTAACAGCATCATTATTTTGTGCCTATGATTTTGTACAATGCGCAGCGTCAATTTCATTGAGATTCATTCCACGGGAGAAAGTAGCAAACAAGCCTGAATTTAAATCCGTAATCAATGGAATATCTACAACGTGAGTTGTTCTTCAAGGCCAACATAAAATTGACATTTTAAAGGGCTTAGCTCTGAAAGTATTCCCAGCGTCAGTTTCCCCTTAGGGCTAAACAGAAAATAAATAAAAGCCAAATGTTTATTTTCAGCTTTCTTCAGTAATGACATCTTCAATTACAAAAAAAAAAAAAAAATGTACGTCAAAAATAATTAGAAAACGTTAAGAATTTTATTATAGGAAGAAATATTAAAACGGAAATGATGCCATCAACTCATTTTACACACACACACACACACACACACACACACACACATATATATATATATATATATATATATATATATATATATATATATATATATATATATATATATATATATATATATGCATACCCGCACGCAAACACACACACACACACACACACACACACACACACATATATATATATATATATATATATATATATATATATACATATATATATATATATTTAACTGCGTGAGAATATCTGTGACTATTTCCATTCTGACAATATTTGGATATACTTATTTTTCGTTTCAGAAAAGGTTTTTGTTTTTCGTTAACTGCCGTACATATCTATTTGTCCGCAGAATAATAGAGATAAAATTTATGTCAAATATGATACTCTGCAATACACTTATCACATCTTGTCCCTATAGATAAAAAGATATCATATGGAAGTAGACAGTGTTCAATTAGAAAGTGTATTTAAGTTTTGAATATGCATAATCTAAAAACTAGAATTCCCGATTCTGAAATAAAGTGTTAAAAGTTGCAGAATATTGTTTTTTTTTTTGCCCTTATTAATTTCTGGATAAAAATGAGGAACCTTCCATCGGAAATCAGCGAATCCCAATTCTTAGAACTTCTCCACTTCCAGATGTTTCCATCGGCAACAATTATAGGAAAAATACCCACGGGAAATTTTAGGGGTAAGTGCAGCCTTGATTATTTCGGGCCAACATTGACTGTTGTATTTTTGTAATTGAAGTAAATATGAAAAATATATGTAATTTATATTTCGGCAGACATTTTTACGTATTATTACTGATTGCAATTAAAAAAAAAATTCTCAGTGATTTGTTTAGAAAATGTTCTTCTACGATCATTATTAGTGTAGAATTTGAGAACAAGTAGCTAAAATATGTAATTTTAATATCACTCATTTATAAGAGAAAATATATTTTGCTTTAGAAGAAGATTTCTAAAATTGCATCACTACAAAAGAAAGAATTACTTAATGTTTATATCATAGAAAAGAATTGCTAAACATTTATGCCATACGGATAGATGACGTAATAAGTGGAAATTATTACTGAATAATTAAATAAATAATTCTTTAATAAATTAAAGAGCCTATTATTGAAACTGAAAGAATAAATTACTGCACACAGTTTGGAAATAAAATAAGCGTATCCCTTCTCCCCTCTTGCTTCCAACTATACATTTTTATAGAAATAACATTTTCAGCGCTAATGTTGAATTATGTCCAATAAAGCAAGTGTCGGCAACTTTTTTTTACTATGTGCCGACTTAGGGTTTTAAAATCATTCAATGTGTCAACAACATACGTATTTTTATACAAGTCAAGATCAATATACTTGTTCTATTAGGTTGGTGCAAAAATAATGGCGTTTTTTGACGTTAAAAAATACGTCAAAAAACGCCATTATTTTTGCACCAACCTAATACAATATATTTTATATAGTAATATAGAGTATATATATTTTAGTATATATTAAAATTGAAACAGCTAAATACCTTATTTGCGTTGTAGTAGTTATTGGTTCCAATTTCGTGATGTCATTTGCGGTTGCGTGCCATTGTGAATTGTTTGGCATGCCACGCGTGGCACGCGTGCCGCAAGTTGTCGCCTCCTGTAATAAAGCTTCATATCCTTCTAGTTGGTGTTTTTACTATATTACACAGAGGAAAGAGAATGATGAACAAATGAAAGAAATATATGGTACTTTTGGGTTATCTGTCGGTACCTTTAAAATTAATTTTCCAACATTTTGCACGAATACAGATGTGTATAAATATACTATCGAAAGATTCATTTAGCATTCTGAAAAAAATGAAGAAAGACTTAATTAAAAACATTTTAAATAACACATCTAACTTTATAAAAGATCACAAATGCACAAACTGAAAGATGGCGAGAGATAACCAAAAAGAAAGCGTGGCGACAGATAAACCACACCTACCAACAATATTCTTAAACAATAGAATGAACGCCATACACAACGAAAGAAATACTGTATTGATGAACAGACGTAAATATATATAAAAAAAACAAAAAACGGGTAAATTCATAACCTCTTTTTATTTAAAATACATATTACATAAACTAATCCCAAACTAAAATAATATAATAATAATAATATAATATAATAATCTAAATATTAATTAGATTATAAAAAGTCAACATCACTTATTTTAATTTATTAGAGATTAAATTAAGTCATTTAGTGTTGTAATCGAGAAAAGTTTACTGAATAGAATAATCAAACGACAGTTGATGATGAACGATAATACTTACGTCAAGGACAACACATATAAGATTCGCCATCGACGCGTAGAAGTAGTAAACTGTTAGAAGTGAGTCGAGTGAATTCCAAATGGAAGACCACAGTGAATCTTCAACCGCCCCACGTGGTCAGATGTGGCACAAGTCCGAGTTTATTGTGGGGCATCCGAGCCTGTAAGCTCGGCCAAAAATACCCCGTAGACCCCGTAAAAAACGGGGTCGAGTTGCTGCCTCCCCAGTCGAGACTCTTCCCTTAGACATAGCCTACTCCGTGAATCCTCTCTGCTCGGAGGCCGAGAGTTTAACCAGCACACTCGGAGATGAACCTTCAACTGTTAGCCCAACATACAGTTTTCACTATGTACTTGTGGGGTTTTGGACATTATCGTCCATAGGTATGCTATAATATTTAGCATAGTCTATAATTTAATTAGACATTTCATCGAACCTGTTGGATATTTATGAGCAATACTTAAATTAAAGATTCTCTGTCGCTCTGCCTGTGGTATATTACTGCTGGGATCAAATAACACATATGCAATATATAAATAAATAAATTTAATATTATATAAATATCTGTATTGTTCGAGTTGCGGAGAATGAGTAAAGTGAAGGAGACAGGAAATGATGGGGTTAAATCTTCGGTGAAGCTCTAGCCAACCTCTGTCCACATCAAAAATCGAACCGGTTATATAACATTTGGACACCTAGGCAATTTCACGTAGCTACGTCTTATTCCGGTATGTTGTTTACGCAACTTCGTATTGCCACACTTCTTCCGGCATTCACCCACGCACACAAGCATTTCCTTCTGCTCAGGACAACACCTGCACGCCATTTTTGTTTTAGCCACCAGGTGCATTTCCTGTTTATGCTATCACCAGTTCCGATTTCCGCTCACCCGCTAATGCAGCGGAAGTAAGGCTAAAGGTCTTTCCTCAACCCATATCCATAATACCAACCGTTTACACAAGCTCATTAGTTATGCTATGTGCTGATTTCCTCTGTGACACTTGCTTTAAGAAATCCTGTTATTTTCAATTTTTTTACGAACTCTGTCCTCATTATGTTCCCTAATGGTTTCGACAACTTCTTTCGAATGTTAAGCACAAGTATCCATTTCTTTTCTATTTTCTTTGAGAATTCATCATTAATCATATGTTCAGTCATTAATATTCTCAGCATGTTTCTGTAGAACCATATTTCTATTGAATCCCATCCTTCCCCGGCATTCACTACCACTCCCTTATGCTAATGTTCACCAACTACAAAGCCCAAGACCCACTCAAGATAGAGGGATACGGAATTAGGTATGTGATATAAACGTGGGAGGGGGAAGTAGGAAAAGAAGACTATGCGTATATGAAGGATAGATAATGATTGACCTTCGACCTGATGAGGTGAAGCATGTAGGATTCTCTTCCGCAAAAAAGCTGTTTGAGGTGAACATCGTTCTTACGAATTGATTACGTAGGGAATGAACATGATTCAATACTGGGGACGTAGCAAGGCGGTTTTTAGATTTAAACTGGTGGCACTAAGTTCTTCTGAATATTTGCCATGGAAATAACGATTGTTCAGACGAGCTCTATTCTTTAGTGACACCAGTTCAAATGTTTAGATATAACCCGTCTGTTCAGATATTTTATAGTCTGATAACAGGCTTCATGTTATCTAGTTCTATTCAATTTTTATAAGAGTCTTTGCGACGTTGGAACGTCTTTGAAATATTAAAGTTATGTGAAAAATTCAAGCCAAGTGTCAACATTAGACTTTGTGTGAAACTCGGCAAATCTCTTAATGGGAACCAATAAATGATTCGACAGGCTTTTGACGATAATTAAACTGAGCTTTTCATTTTTTTTTTTAATGGATGGAGAGTTTCAAGTAAAATCGAGAAATCTTTGAAGATGATGACTGTTGACGGGTGGGCATTCATTAGAAGAAGACCGGAAAATAAGCGAATTTTTTGTGTACTCATTTACGTGGCTTGTTGCAGATCAAGCCGTCAGTTCTTTCATAGAAATGGAATTAGTTATGGAGATTCCCTTGAGACGTTCGATAACAAAGAGAATTGTCAATATTAGAAGTATTGGAAATATTTTTCTATTTTTTAACTTCCAAATCCCAGGCTGTTTTTATATTCCAATAGATTCAATAACAGCAGAAACCGATTGAAAACTACATAAGTTTGCACAGAAGGTGGCGTAGGAAAGCGAAAAATAAAAAATAAATATTAATTGCAAAACGACGGAATACATGGTTGTTAGCAAAGGGAAGAGCCAAACAGTTTAAAAATTGGATATGCGAAAATCAAACGTAGTACGACAATTAAAATATCTGGAAAGTGTTTTAACAGAGGACGTTGTGTGTGTGTGTGCTAGGGTCTGTGCTTGTGTATGTGTGTCTGAGTGTGTGTAACAGGGGATACAGCCTGCCTAGATACTACACATTGATCCTTAGGAATTCGGATCCTATATTTACTTTAACTCCACGGATATAGGATGTGAAACATGAATATTTTAACGCAGGGTGCACATAGCTTACATATGAGCCAGTTCACACCACTATTGCCCCGTTAATGTCAGCACGCAATGGATGAGCACTAGCGTTCACTGGTAACAAGTCTAATAAAAGAAATACCTGGTTATGAGTGGATTTGTAAATAGACCTACTTGCTACGGAAACCTAAGCTGGGGAATATATAACCTCACAGTTCACTCTTATAACAACAACGGCATTACATAGAGAAAAAACAGAGAGACCGAGAAGGAACGAGAGACAGAGAGATAAACTGTGTGTATATGTGCGTGTGTGTGCTTTTGACGTTAATGATTATCAATATGACGCTAAATACCCGTAAAATATGACCTGATTATTTATGTCTGAATCGATAATGGTCCCTTAGATAACACTTTGTTTACGCCCTGAGTTCAATGAGAATTTAACTTCCAGGTTTGTTGCCTCTTATAAGTGTAGTATCCATGCAAGCTGTCTTAGTTTTGTGAGTTAAATTTACTTTGATATTCAAGAAGCAGAAACGCGATGGGTTTCTGGTCTGCTACTTAATTTTAGGTTAGTTTTAACGTGACAGAAGTTGGATAAAAATAAATTAACAGAAAAATAACCACATATTTATTATATAGAATTCCAGGTTTTGTAGATTACTATTTTTATTCTTTTTTAGATTCGAATTTTGTAAATGCGTAAAGCTACATTTCAATTACAATTTCTAAAAAAGGGACATATTTCTAATATTACTTTGTAAGGTAAATATATGACCAAATTATTTTCAGAAGCAGTCATTAGATTTGGCGGGAAAGGCGTATTAGCGATGATAAAAATATCAGTATTGTGTCTAACGTATATTTGACCATTTATAAGGTTTTTATAATGGTATTTTGAAGATAAAATGGTAGTAATTTGCAATGGCGATGTGATGGGTTTGAGAATAAATGTTTTCAATAAATTAATCGGTATTTTGCTATTAGATTTTACACAGTGGAACCTAAAAAGATTTTTGTTTTTTTCTCTGGAATTTATTTTAAATTTAGAACGTTGCAATAACAAAAAATCGTTTAGTTCAGTGTTTAACGTTTTAGAAAGGATTTCCTTTTGAAAAAGTTGCAAAGTCGTTATGGATATTAACATGTGCCAATGAAAAGAAAAGAATGATTTCTAGTCTTAATAATATCTACAATAATAGAATAATACTTAAACGCATTTAATATGGCCATGCGTTATCTGCTAGGTAAATATGAAATCTAATTAAGGAAACTGACATATTTTGGCTACCCCATATATATATATATATATATATATATATATATATATATATATATATATATATATATATATATATATATATATTTATATATATATATAGTCTTAAGATGTGTTATATTTATGGGATAAAGTGCTCAATATTAGAGATAGAGCGTGTGTAAATATAAAAGTGAACATAGAAGTCAACACTTAGAGGCGACAGTCTGTTTCATGCTAGATGCAACAGGAAATAGACTATCGCCTCTATGTGTTGACTTCTATGTTCACTTTTATATTTACATACATATATATATATATATATATATTTCTTTTATATTATTAAGGCTTCCATTATTTTTAATCTTTTTTAAATGTGGGTGAGGTTATTATGGTTGTATTTTCTACAAGAATACTAATTTTTCAACATTATCTTTATTGCAGGCTCAGCTTCTATATTATGGTAATTAATTTTCATTAGATCTTTTTAATCCAGCTACCTGTAGTGAACATTTTTATTCCACGCGATGGCCAGATTGATTCTCCGGCAATTTGGGTGGTAGAAAGATCCACATTTCGTGGTACAGAGATGGAATGTTGATTCGTTAACACGTAACCTTTCCTGGTCCTGCCAAATGGAGGATACGCCAAGGTTCTGGAATTAAGTGAGACAGAAAATTTGTGGTGTTCTTTTATTTATAAGAAATCAGTTAAACCGCGTCTAGTTTGTGAATCGTCGCATAAAAAGATGATTCTTTTTCGCTCGGAGATCAGTGCTAATTATCCCATCTCCATCTGCGAAACACATTTAAGTTTAAAGATCTATTTTACAAAATTCAGCCGTTTTACAAGTAAATAATCACTGTTTTATAAATATAGATTCCTAATTCTGATATTGAAACTTTCTAGTCTGTACGACTGTACGCGCTACAAACATTTAGTTTAATGAATTTAAAGCCGTGTGCACTTATTTAATGCTTTGTAAAGTTTTAGAAAAGTTTATTTCTAACTTCTTCTTTGATCATCATTTTTACCTATGTCGATACTGTTTATTTGTGTCATTATTAGAATTCGTATTTTTTGTGTCAAAATAAAATAAGAATTTTTAATTTTCCAAATTATTACCAATAAATATTCTGCAATATTTGGTGCTTTTTTATCTATCGGTTTTATCTTCGATTTCATATCTCATTACATATCCACTTTTACAGCCAAACTGTCGATAGCTAAAGAGAGGAAAATTAGATAATACTCCTTCTGTTAATATATATATATATATATATATATATATATATATATATATATATATATATATATATATATATATATATATATATATATATCAAACTAAAAAGAAAGAACAGTTAGATTTATAATCCAGAGTTCTTTAGCATCTATTTTTAAAATCAGTGCTCGATACACAGTAGAGCATAGTATTATAATATTATATAATATTATTATTTAAAAATATGTATTCAGCGTGACACAGAAATTATTATGTTTGGTAAATAAACTTTAAATTAAATTTAAAATTAAAGTTTTTGTTCAATTCTCAGGTGATGTTGAATAACTTTCGAAAAAATGATTTACTTTTTTTAAGCTAAATAGAATTATGTAGTT
>OZ010582.1:129889052-130116552 GCA_963932145.1 Acanthosepion lycidas | reverse complement strand
AGACAGTAGAGGAACGGTGAACTAATGGATAGCGGTTCAGATTAAAGAAGTGTAGAGCTGATTTCGAATTACGGTCGTATTCGTTAGCATTATTTGTCCTCCATGTAAACTTCGATCAATACAGAAAAATCAGAAGTATATTCGCATCAGAGATATCACACTTGCACATACGAATGTCTTCACCAAAAACGAAGAGCAACAACTGAATATATTTGTATGGCAACACATTGGTACTCCTTATAAAACTAGAAAAACTAATTAAGATTTATGTTTTAATTTCTGTGCAGGTTAGACTCATGGAAAAGTGAGAGGTGTGTGACAAATCTAAAAATAGACAAATCAACTGCCCGCCATGAGAATACTGTACAGACAATTGCTGAGGACTCCCCTTCCTATGCAACGGTGAAGAGGTAGACTGCGGAATTCAAGTGGGTGACGGACAACACAGAAGATGACTGTGACGGGTATTCAAAGCAGATAAGCTAAACACGCATATACGCACATAGGAAGGTTAATTTCCGCCTAGCAACAGAATAAAGATTACGTGAAGTCTTATGACATTTTGGGAAGGCAGGTCAAAAGGGTCGACTGACCCAATTACCCGTAAAGGAAAACGTCTAGACAGAAGCTAGACAGGGGACGGAAGTAAGTTAGAATTCGCGCCCAAAACCTAAGTCACGTGACAGTCAAAGATTCACTCGAGGATCAGTTGTTCTCTGGACTTTGAAAAGGCAAGACCGAAGCCGAGGCGCTAGTGGTTCACGAACGGAAAGATAAGACGCATTTGATAGTGATGACTTATCCAGTTCGATCCAGGCAACTCCGGACAGAAGTATAAAGAAATATTCCTGTTCGAGAATCCCAATTTGAAGACGCGGATAAAAAATATATGCTGATGGTTCAACCTGCGTAAAGAAAGTGTACATCCCTGTTGCAAATTGAGTCGTCTACAGAGGAAAGGAAGGAAAGAAAAAGACGAAACAAAGAGAGAAAGAAAGTGTATACCTCTATTACAGACTAGCAGTGTGTGAAATTGTGTTTGTGCCGAGAAAAGGAAAGAAAGGACATTGATATATAAAAAAAAGAAGAGAGAACTGAATACAAAAGATAAGTAATCACATTTTGGACCTGCAGTAGAAAAGATATATACACACATGAATATTATGTTTTTTTCGCAAACACCTTTCCACATGTAAAACAATAATTGTAACTCCTCTCCCATCTCTTTTGTATATGTGTGTTGGCTTCTGCATTCAATCCATAGTAATTCATACTTGTATTTTGTATGTTTCGGTTCAGTTGAATCCATTTGGTGTTCGGCGAATTTCATATCCCAAAATAAGTTCGAGATCCGATCGTCGGATATTTTAACTCATACTTATCTGTTCGTTTATTTTTTATATATGTATATTTGTATATATTAAAATTATTTATCAAAAATCGCTAAGCCTTATATTTCATCCTTGTATTGTGGATCAGTACTCGTGTTGAAAACGAAGCGGACCTGGGAAAGATTACTGTTCGATTATCCCAATCGAACAGTGGTCTTAAAGATATTTTGTTTACTAATTGTACACTCTCACAATCTGAGAGAGACAGCTTGTATCTCTCCACAGGTGTGAGAGTGTATATATCTCCTAGTCGGCGTATGATCGCCCTATAACACATTCGTCGACTGGGGCATATGACAATGACCCTCAATCAATCTTTAAAAAACCTCAGTCACTGATGAACAAGTTGATGCAGTTCACGGTATGGTTTTCGATGACTGACAGCTAAGTCTTTCGACATTAGTTCTGGTCCGACCCAAACTGTTTTAACTGAAATTTTAGCGATGAACATCCAGTTTGGAATATGGGTCCCAAAAACGCACACACCACAGCAGAAGCTGATATGGGTTGGCATTTCCAAAACACTTCTGAGTCGCTTCCAGACTGAACTTTGCAATTTCCACTGCATATTAATAACTCAAGATGAAATCTGGGTTGATCAGTTTGAAGCTGAATAAAAGATGCAAGACAAACAATGGAAACACACTAACTCTCCACCCCGAAGATGTTCAAGCAGGCAGCGACTTTTGGTAAAGTGATGGCTCTCTTTTTTTTAATTCTAAAGGAGTAATCATGACAGACTACCCGGAAAAAGAAAAAGAAAATAATTAACAGTACTATGCATCATAATTAAGACAACTGAAGTGAGCAATCATGTCGAAACGCAGAGAGGACTTGATCTCAGGTGTGTTCTTGCTCTATCATAAATCTCTTGTTCAAACAGCTCAGGTTGCTGTAGCTGAATCATCCAACTGTGGTTTTGATTTGCTACGCCATCCCCTTTACTCACCAGACTTAGCTCCAGCAGGCGTTTTCCTGTTTCCTAAACTCAAATCCCATTTTGGAAACAATGATGAGATCAAATGTGTTGTGTAGGGTTTGTTGAGAACCAGGACGCCGCCTTCCGTGATGGGGTTGCAATACTTGAGCATCACTGGACCCAAGTGTATTGAAGTTCAACGGGGACTATATTGAAAATAGTGAAAACATATCTTGTTTCTCCAACTCCTTCTAAGTGAGGCGTAGAAATTTTCGAACGACCCTCGTATTTGGTGATATTTCGACGAGAAAGCTTTTATTACAAATCAATTAACACTGACTTGTAAATGTGGTTAATATTACTAAAATATATATTGTATATCTTGGAGATCCTATTTGAAGCTCTGGTAAGAAGCATATAAAATGATTGAATTTAACTTGCTTAATTTATAAATTACTGTTATCACTATTATTATTATTATTGTCATTATTATTATTATTAGATGCGGGCTTGCATCATTTGTCTTACTTATATTATGAGAAAACTAATGGTAGCAAGTTTCTTAAATTTGCTTTTTCCAGTATGATATCGTTTTCTTTTTTTTTTTTTAGAAGAACAACCTATTTTTAGATTATTGAGCTTTCTGACAAATGCTCTGGAAACTTTCCTGTTTCTATAAAGATAGGAACCACTGTCACATTCCAGTTCGATAGCTTTTACCACTACTCGGAATCAGTTTAGCTTTAAGCATACCAATCATAAAAAAAAACTGTCCATCTGACGAGACTCTCATTTTGGGGTTAATGTGTTGGTGTCGTATCAATTTTCATTATTCTGGGAAAATTATAATGGATTTAAGAAAAAATCCAAAAGAAAATCACCTTAAAAAGCATATATATATACATACATACATATATATATATATATATATATATATATATATATATATATATATATATATATATATATATATATATAACAATGAACCTAAAGAGGCAGGCAAACCTGACGAAACACGTAGAGGTTTGCCTGGCACTTTAGGTTAGGTTCATAGTTAGATTTGCTAATTGCTTATTGAGCACTTTGCTTAGTTATTTTATTTTACTCGTGTCAGAGGTTTTTTTCTTAGGATTCTGAGGTTGGATTCTGGTCGATTATTTTCACCAAAATTACATGTTCCTTGTTCTGTCTATTTTTAGTCATTTTTCCCTTAGTTTTTGGTCATTTACAAACCAATATACCTAACGTTTTTCCGGACGAGTATACTTACTTATAATATTATTTTATATATATATATATATATATATATATATATATATATATATATATATATATATATATTAAGGCATGTTTCTTTGTACAGTTTAGACATATTCAGTGAAATCATTTTCATTAAGATTCTTTCATACTCTCGTATATGGTTTTGAAGACATTACTGAAAAACGAGAGAAAATCGCACTGTTTATACATATTTGTTTTATTACCAATACTCTCGACATATGGATGTAATTATCAACGTATTGTTTATAATAAAATGAATATTATCGTACCCATTATTGTCTGAGACAAATTGTTGTAATATCTGAACGCTTTTATTTTTAAATGGAGTCAGAATCGCTACGTCAGTGCATGGCCGCTAAAAAGTAGCGATCCTCACTACATGTGTAAAAAAATAACTTTCAGATAACACAATAATTTGTCTCTGACAATAATGGATACTATAATATTCATTTTATGATAAACAATGCCTTGTTGATGCCATAGATATGTGGAAAGTGTTTGATAAAACAAATATGTATCAGCAAGGCGATTTTCTCTTGTCTTTCAGTAATGACATCATGTATACCAAATTAAAAAAAAAATCAGCAAAATTCTACTAACCAACTGAAACTAAAAATTAATAAAGTGATCACAGCCAACAACACAGAAAAAGAAAACTTATAACTCCCGAAAGAAATCAGAGATTACAAACCATGATATATGTATGGAACTATAAAAATATAAAAGCCTAACTTCCCTCTCCGACCCATTATATGACTATCCTTAAACCCCACTCCGATTTACCAAATGACCAAAATCATCAACTAACTCATTACACCATACATACTTAGTAAATACAATATCAAATCAAGTCATGAACAAATCTTGCCAAAAAATCCATAGCTATAACCAATAAATTTAAACTTTCAAAATCATAACAGAACCCGTTCGTGTCTGTTTTAAGAATGCCACTAACAACTTAAAGCAGATTTTGCCGTAGTTACAAGAAGATTTTATTTGGAATTTAGTCTTGAAGATGACTTTGGAAAAATCGAAAAGTACTTGGGTTAACAAAAACTACTGCTTAACATCAATAAACTGATTGGATCAATATAAAAATAGACAAAATATGCCGACATTATTAAAGGAATCATGATCAGACTTTACATATAGATTCATATATTATATATATATATATATGAAAAAAAGAACTTATTCTGACAAAACTAAGAATAGTGGATATGTCGTAAAATACACTGGTCAAAGCTCATAATAATTCTTGTTTTTGGTTCTTTTATTCATACATTCATCTTTGTATTTCTTTGTTTATTACTTTCTTTTAAATTACATTTAATTCCGGCAATATGTATTATAATATTTGGATTAATATTCTGCCTTTTTTTCTTTTTTCTTCTTTTTGTAGCTGTCTGCTTTCATTGTTCTTCTCTTTCTTACATTTTTTCCTACAGAAATTTTTCTTCTCTTTTGTTTTCGGGGTGTTTTCTTAAAGTTTTCATTTGCATTTTCTTTGTTTTTTCTGTTACTATCTATTTTATTCGTATTTGATTTATTTTTCGCTCTAAACTGATTTTCCTTTCTATTTCATAATTTGTTTAAGCGAAATGATTTTGTTTTCGTTCCTACCTTCTTCATCATTGTTTTAATATGAGTGCATTAACTTCATCCATTTGTCCTACATTACAGAAAGAATTTTAGTCCTTTTTTATTTTCCCTTTAATTCTAGATTCTTTATTCTTGCTTTCACCATTTTTCATCTGTGGTTTCTATTGACATACTTTATTTCCCTTCTTCATTCGTCTTCTTTGTATCGATTATTGATTACTTCCCTACTATCTACTTTTCTCTTCTTTCTCTAATTTTTAGACATTTTAATGTCGCGTCTTCATTGCTTATTACTATCGACGATGGTTTCATACAATGACCTTCAAATAGAAATTGACCTCACTCAATTTGACGTACTTCCTCTCCAATAAGCCTTCAAAATATCGTCCGTTATTAGACGCCTACATTGGTTCCATTATGATACATTTTTTTTATGCAATTCATTTCTTTCATATTCGAAGTTGCAATTCAAATAACCAGAATTCGGTTTTGATCATTCAAGTTCCCAAGAAAACTAGGTTAGTCATTAAACTCTGTTAAGCTGCATGCTTCTATTTTCCGTATGTTTTGATAAGAAATTATATTTCAAGTAGGAATGCTATGAGGAAAGTATATCATCATAGTATATTCTTTTAGGGTGTTTGGAATGAAATAGACGTATATCACCGTCATAGATTATGAATCAACCAACACAGAACCAGAATTGAATAGGAGGAATTCGTTTATCGTCTCTTTTACGCAATCTTCTATCATTTAAAAATAAAATTCAACGTTTATTTGGGAAAATTGGCAAATATGGAATTTCGGTATCCTTATGATGTGCCACACATTCATCTCTGCATCCGATATTTACATGTGATGAAAAATAGGTTTTGCATGTCTACGTAAAATGAAAAAGAGAGTAGATATCACAAAATGATAAAACAGTGCCAACTCGAAAATCAAGACCAGATCTCCAGAATTATTTCTATGTGCCCCACTGAATATTAAAGGTGTCGTCCATTATGATCCAGAGGAACATGGAAGGACCATCGGAGGAGGTCTTTATTGCCAGGAAACTGATAGGGTAAGCGAAACATTACGTCGAAGGAATCCAGCTTTAGTAAACATAAATTTTGTTATTTTCAAACATGATAACGCAAGGACAGAGTTTTCAAACAAACTGAAGACACATGTTCTCTTCACAATGGAAATTTCTCCCTACTCCACACTAAGCAGATTTAGCAGTTATCGATTTTCATTTGAATGGAACAATAAAATGTTTCATAAGTGCTAAATATTATGGAAACAAAAAGCAGTTAAAAAAAGCGGTTGGAACATTTTATCGACGAAAAGTGCAGATTTCTTTAAAAGTGGAATCAATAATATAACTTTCCACTGAAATGCAGCTGCTGAAAAATGAAGGAGATTGCATTTTTTTTTTATAAATGATAACTATATAATTTTAAATTATTTTTGATTTTATATCCTTTTGGTAATAGACATTCTGTTTGAATGTATCTTATAGACAATAATTTCTGTGCCCACATCAGTATTTGTTTATCTGATCATGTGGACATATATTTTATTATTATTGCCTGCTCCGATGATGGACAAAGCAACACGCATTGCCGCATTTTGAGCGTATATTCTTTTGAACAAAAGCTCTCGCTTTTAACACAAGTCCGTGATTAACGTGAAATCACAATCACTGCCAATAGAAATTCCAATGGTCTTATTATAAAAGTAATGATGTGTTTGGATCGACCACCAGATGACGAAGGATGAAAGAACGAAGGTATATTAAAGCTAAGAAAATGTCTTAATGAAAATTAGCAAAGAAAATAAGATGAATTCTTTTTTCTTAAAAGGAATCATTTCCCGTGTACTAGTAAGAATAGATGTCAGTGATGAAAAAAAAATCTGAAAAGGAAGTCCCTGGAAACATGAGTATCTATCTATCTATCTATCTATCTATCTATCTATCTATCTATCTATGCTTTTTCATATCTATCTATCTATCTATCTATCTATCTATCTATCTATCTATCTATCTATCTATGCCTTTTCATATTTAACTGTTTTCTATCTATCTATCTATCTATCTATCTATCTATCTATCTAAGCTTTTTCATAGTTACGTACTGGTTTTCTTCACCCTTCTCCACATCTATCTATGAAACCTGTTCATTCATTCATTCTCTCTGCCGAGAAAACAGTGATTTGCCATTCTTTTCTTCCCCTAATATCTATTTTCTTCTCTTTATAGATGCGCATGTACACATAAACGCAGACATATTAATATGTATATGTATGGAGAGATAAATAGATAGATTGATATACAGATAAGAGTAGATGTATAGATGTGCATGTGTACATACAGAGAGTCATATATAAATTGGAAATGTCTCAATTCCATAACCACCGAGTGAATATCAGAATATATTTTGAAATCCCATCCGAGAAAACCTGATAAGATAATGAAACAATATGAAACGTTTATGAATCTAACATGTTTCGCTTTTCTTAAAGCTTCAGCAGAAAATAAGACATGGTAAATTGTTTTTGGCATTTATATTTTTGTATTTTTGATCTGCGTTGTTTGAGCCGCCTTCACATGCAGTTGATTATCAAGCAACGTCGATGTATAAAATTGTTTTTATGTTAAGTGCATTAGTGTATCATAATTCTAGTTTGTTTAAGTGGGTTTCGAATGAACATAAAGACTGCTTAATCAATGAAAATCAAATAGAAAATCAAAATAAATGTAAACCTATTAAGGCAAATACATCCGACAGAGCATGCCTTAAGTGGTATGTCTCACAAAATTCAGTAGCGACTCCTGTCTTGCACGCATATATATATATATATATATATATATATATATATATAGTTGATTTTCGACGTATGAGAGTGAAGCAGATCAGCACCTAGGAAACTGACAGCCCGACACAAGCGCATGAGATTTGATTATAGTGGTGAAGGTTTTGTTCAGAACCATCCACACTTTTTGAAGGGCCGAATACAGAGACCTGGTGCACTACGTACCACAGGGTCCCCAAACGACCCTCCGCAGGTTTTCAATTCAGAGTTTTCCTTCACCTAGACCAGTTGCCATCCACTGCTATAGAACCCATGCAATTTAGCCATAGCTGGAATAAGAAAAGGATTGACACCTTTCCCAACGGTATTAACAGGTAAGTGAATGTAATACATTCGACTGGAATTCGGCTTTCCGATTCCTCAATCCGAGCCGCTATCCATTACTCCGACGGGTTTTCATATATATATATATATGTATATATATCGGGTCGAGTGGTTAGAAAGTTCGATTTCTGACCATGAGATCTGGGTTCTGATGTTGTGGAGGGGGTGAACCCAGCGTGCATAACCTTTGAAAAGTGCCTGAAAACATACCACAGGTGGACCCCAGCCTTGTGAGTGGAAATGGTCAGACGGAACCCTTGGAGACCGTTGATAGCTGTAGTCACAAGTCATCATGACAGAGGGTTTGCGTGTGCAGGCCTTGTTCAGATTTTTTATCACGTTAGATAACACGCCCTCTTTCAGAAACTGTAACTAAGGTCTGCTCAGCTTAGTTGCAATATAAACCACATTTGGGCTGTGTGGGTGTTGCCTCAGAGAGCGTCTTCAATAGAGATGGGCTAGCCACCCTCGTAGACGGTTATCTTTGAAGACGCGCTTTCCACTAGTGTGTATATATATATATATATATATATATATATATATATATATATATATATATATATATATGTATTGATTAAAAATGAACTACTCGTCAAAAGACAGAGAGTATTGTACTCAGAAGGAAAATCTAGAGTGACACCATCCAATATTATTAAAATAGCAATCTATGTCCAGGTTTTTTTACCAATATCACATTTCCGGAAGTAATTACTACTTTACCAAGAAGCATACACACAAAATGTTTTTAAAAACTATTTATATATCTGAAAACTCTGAATTGAAATATATATATTTATATATCTTCTTTTTCGAGTTTACTAAATGACGTAACCTAAGGCAATTCCACTATGATATCTCACCTGTGTTCGTATCTTTTGAATTAGTGCAAAAACTGTATTCCATACTGATGCAGTCCTAAGCCAATCTAACTGCCTCTTTATATTTCTTATTTTTACAAGCATTGTGCCATACGAAATACAAAATGGTGATAATTCTTCTAGATTCCTTATCGATAAAAAAAATTATACTTCCAACAACGACTAATGTATTCGTGTTGCAAATTTTCTGAAGTATATGTTCATGAGCTCAGCTGGCGTCTTCCACAAAAGCATGGGGTACGCAGGACGCTTAAATATTCACGAGGTATCAGCTGAAGAAAGAGCGCGATGCTTAATCTTCGAATTTCTCTCCTCTATATGAACATTAAAGCACGGGAAAGAAATCTGACCTGTGAACATTTTCCGTGAAAATTTCACAATTGTTCTATTTGGAATATCTGACAACTCATAATTCTTCAGTTAATGATTGAATCAGCTCATGGTAAGTTCCACGACAATAAAATACCGGTAGATATTAATTAGCCATATGCCGCTTTTAACGAGGTCACACTCGTTTCTCTGCCTTTTGGCTTCAAAATGTTGAATCTATACTTGCTTTACATCCGCATTTCTTTGTCAAGACATTCTTAAAGACTCCCACTTTCGAACATTGATTGAACCAGTTCTACTGCATTGATCAGAAACTCGGACATTATCTGTTCGTCTTGAAAGACTCCTAGATGTAACATATACAAATCTACTTAGAAAATTCAAGAACATGTGTTGAGTATCCCATGCAACGCTTAAAAATTTTTTACAGAGAACAATCTCTCTTAAGCTCAAACAAAAACGATAAAGTTTGCAGTGCAATGCCACCGAGCAGATATAGGAAATCGTCACATTCTTATTCCAATGGCATCCATCTGGAAGTCACAACAGCTGGGAGTAATGATTGGACATTGGGCTATATGGAGTCAGCCAAAAAGGGTTTGTCAAAGGAGTTCCGACCAACTATAAAGAGGTCGAAGGGTAATGATGATGATGAATAACATTGACTACTCACTATATAATGAAAGTCTCGGCTCAAACTTCCGCTAATAATCACATGACAGGGTGCTAGCTTGGTTAGATCTACATAATATAATGCGCTTGGTCTAAGCTGAATATGAAGATAAATCAATAAGTTTATAATCTACTAATGACAAAAAGAATGGATTTTATCGGAAAAAATATTCATTTTGCAATATTATCTTTTTTATGTCAATGAAATTGATTGACTGATGAACGTGAAGCTCATATTATACAAAATAAATATTATACAGTGAACATTTCAAATCAAAATTTGCCTAGTAAATATATGTCAGGCTATTAACTTATTGATGCTCCTTCATAGAGATATAGTTTAAAGTAAACATACTCAAGGTCAAATGATTTACACTATTTATTCTGTCTTTGGGATTGTAATCATTACTCGATTTTAATAATTAATTGAATTTTTTCACTGTCAATACATAACTATACCTTTCAAACTTTGATTGAACAAGTCTTATTGTATGGATCAGAAACTTGGGCATTATCTGTTTGTCTTTAAAGACGTCTGGATGGAACATATATAAATCTGCTTAGAAAAATCCAGAACATCAGTTGGAGATCCCATGCAATGCTTAACACAAATTACGAAAAACAGACTCCAATCTTTCTTAAGCTTCAACAAAAACGATTACAGTTTGCGGGTAACTGCCACCGAGCGGACAGGGAAATCGTCTAATACTTACTCCTATGGCATCCTTCTGAAAGTGTCCTCTCACAAAAATTGACTTTCCCAGACACCATAGATCGGGACTGAACAGATTGGAAAGAGAGGACGTGGATGATGATGATGATGACGACGATGATGAGGATTATGATACTGATAATCTGTGCTTAGCAGCCTAATCTCTCTTTCTCCTTCTATCTTCCCTTCTTTCTTCTTTCTTTTATTTTCTCACTGAAAACAAGTAATCGATTTTTCCCTTTTTCCACACGATCAAATCGTGCAAGACTATTGACAGGACGTAACGTCCGTGCTAACTGACGATGGGCGGGACAAACAGAAGTATAATAGGATTCTCTAATATATCTTAACATTAAAGAATCTGTATTAAGAATAAGGACACCAAGAACTAAACAGATGAATAACTTTTATGTTGCTCACCTCTTCTGTCCGTGCTTTTCTTTTGCATTCGTTCGTGGAAGCACATCATGGCCATCATAACTTCCTATATAAATGATTAAATATTACTTGGCATTTCAGCTCCATTTTAGTTGTTTCTAATGGCATTTTACGATTTCCTAATAAGGGTCCCCATTCTATCTTCCAGGTTTAATGTTTCCCGCTGACATGAAGTGGAAATATTATATTGAATCAATTGCCAGGTCTGCTGCTTGGAAATTTGATTCAATATGCAGTGCAAGAAATTTTGTTAGCCAAAATCTAATCTTACACATTTTCGTCTATGGATTGAATATTGCCGTCACATCTGGCCGGGTGATTCTGCTATGCATTTAGATATTCTTGATAAAATTGAAAGAACAATAAGGAATGTTGTCGTTCCTGATATGGGGGGGGGCATTCATTCCCAGTTACGCGAATATTTTCTATGGCCTTTCTTCTGTAACTAGTCTCTTTTGTTGACTTTCAAACCAGCTGATAGAAACCAGGCCTTTTCTATTTTTCAGCCTCTCTCAAGACCAGTTTTAAACCACTAATGAAATGATACTTTTCTTACAAGTGTATCAGTCATTTGAGGAAATTTCTTGGATTTCGGAAATAGCCTGTAAAAGAGTTACGTAGAGATCTGCCGTCATTAGTGGTTTAAGTTTGGATGCTCTTTCACGTAATAGCATACATATAAAATAGAAATGTTTCTCTGCAAGTGTCTGTTTAGACTGATGAGTCTTTTTCTTATCCGTATATTTAAAATCTAATTATAAACTATAATTTTAGAATGTTGAATCTTTACTTAATTATATATTAACATTTCTAAGATTCATCTGAAATCAGGAAAATACGACTACAAACTTTACGTAAAATGGTGAAAATATATGAAGGAAAACACTATTTTCAACTGAGGCTAGGAGGATAAGTGTTAAAATGTAACTACTTTTATGGAACAAACCCTCTTTTATTAAGTTTTGATAATACTGAAATCTCATATCTATGAATTGGTTATAGTAGTTTGGAGATTAATGAAAAATATTGAAAACTGATAACTCTAAAAAATTTAAAATCTCGACACCTAAGATTGAAACGACGAGGATACGCTGTAAATTTCATAGAATCTCCAAGACAAGTGACGATTGAGCTTTAAAATTGATATGTCCCGGAAAGGGATATATTTGTTCGAAGTAGCAAAGTAGTTTTGGACTAATGTAACCGAGAAGAACAATCTAGCAGGTAACCGTAATGGACTGGTCCTCGTCGTAGTGGTAGGCATTAGGCGAAGACTATAGGCGTAGGCAATAGGCGTAGCCAATTGGTGTCGTTCTGAACCTCCACATCAGTCTGTATTTATGGCTAACACCAGCCAATCATATTACTGTTAGGGAGAACCCAGGTGTATGCATATTCATTACATCAAAAATGTTGGGTGCATTAATCTCGATTCATTAATAACTGGACTCCTTCTTTGCAGGTAAACTATCATCTGAATGTTGAAAGAAAACTTCAAATGTAACTAGTAGCGATATATTTTGAAAATGGTCAAAATGTTGCAGTTACAACGGTGGTCTGAAAAGCTCATAGGCTGACCTGAAGGAGTGATACTAGAACTGTGAAATCATACATTAATTTTTTACTCTTCCTATTAATAATTATTTTGTCTTTCCAGGTAAACTGATATCTGATCGTTCAAAGAAGACTGTTCTTTCCGTTGGTCAAAAAAGTCATCAACAGCAGATATGACATCAGTGCTTTACTTTTTCCCAGCCAAGTGTTTATTCATGTTGGGGAACAGATGATAGTCAAATCAGAAACAAAAAAGATTGCGTTATCAATAAGTTCAAACCTATTCAAACTAAGGACTTTTGCGATGGGGCATTGTCCTGATGTAACAAGCTCCCTTTCGTGAGTTTTATGGGGTTTCTGGTCTTGATAGTCTTTCATAACTGCCTTAGCAAGTTGGCTTAGTACTCTCCATTGATGGTGTGGACCTTTCGAAAAGATTCAATAAATATAATGCCTTGCACCCAAAGAAAATGTGCCCATAAGTTTCTCTGCAGATGGAGTAGGCGAAGAGGAGTGATTCAGCTGCATGGATTGTCTCTGTCTTTGATTCAAAGTGATGAAGCCAACACTGGTCTTAGGTTAGGATACGTGAATGAAAATCAGCAGGAGCTGCTTGAAACAGTGTCAGATTTGCCTATGACATGATCAGCTAGGTGCTCTTTCGATCAAGTGGCGGAAGACGTAGAACCCACCAAGCAGAAATCTTTCTACATGCCAGGTTTATTGTGCAGTATATTCTCTACGCTGTCGTGAAGCATACTAATTGCATTGGCTAATTGTTTTATAGTCAGTCACAGGTCTCACATCACCATGTAGCGATAATGATCAAATTTTTCATTGGTGTAGTTAGTATTAGGATGTCCAGACCTTGGGACATGTTCAAGAATTCCTCCTCCCTTCCTAAATCCCAGATTTTCACTCTTGATAAAACCCGAGCGTCATCAACTAATGTAGAAACAATGTCAGCATGAATGTCTTTGAGGTTAAACCCATTTTGTTGCATGTATTTGATAACAGTACGATGCCAAATTTTGCCCTTTTTCAAGAGAAGTTGCTACTTGTTTAGATTCTTCTTTGATTAGTCAGATTTTAGTTTACCTGGAAATAGACAATGACATTATTAAGAACTGAAATTAATGTCTGTCTATATTTAAGAGATGAGGTATTATCTATACTATTTACATTATTCGGACTATTGTTCTCATCCTTGTTGGCATATTTATTACAATGTTTCGGCCGTTGTACGCTCCGGCCTCCTTTAGGTGGACGGAATGTCGAACTGAATCCTTTATTTCGCTAACTCGGATAGACTCTTTTAGTTCCATGTGCCATGTCTAATGGATGTCAGTTGTCAGTTATCTCCTGTTAATTCACCTCTCCAAGTTCTCCACTGCCTTAACCGGATATTGAACTCACAGTCTTTGGGTCCTCAAGGACACATGGCACAGTGGATAAAGGCGTTAGTTAGATCCAGTGAAAAGACCGAGAGAATGTGAGTTCAATACCTGTTTAAGGCAGTGGAAAGCTTTCATAGGGGAATTAACAGGAGATAACTAACATCCATTAGAGATGGAACGTGGAACTGGAAGAGTCTACCCCAGTGAGCGAAATAAAGGGTTGAGTTTGACATTCCAACCACCTGAAGAATGCCGGAGAGTACAACGGCCAAAACGTTGAGATAAACATGGCGACAAAGATTAGGACAATAATCTGAATAATTTAAATAGTGAAATTAATGCATCCAGGATTTCACATTTCTAGCATCCTTCCTTAATATGTAGCATATGAAACGTCAGCCCACTCTCATAAATCATGTAGATGTAATACACTACAATAAATGAATTTTGGATGGATTTTTAAAGAAGTTTGATATTCATTTCTGCCGCCAAGTTCGCCTTTCGTCTCGAGATAAACATTCTTGTGTTTTGTATTATAGTCTTTATCCTATTGAAACACTCACGTTGGTTAAAGCGGGAAGTTAACGTCGTGACCGTTGCAAATATTCAGTTAACGTATTGACCATCATATGTCTAGTGATGTGAATACATAAGAGGAAACTGTAAATGTACAAGAATTTCCACCCCTTGAGATTATCATATGATCGCTTTATAGTTCTTTCTTATACTATTTACCGAAATGGATGACCAAATATCGCAATGTTTTCACGAACACTTATGTAATTGTAAGTTATCAGGAAATGTTACGTTTTGTAAGAATTGACTTAAACTCGTTAGTGTCTATTCACGTCGCCTGAGTTATCGCTCTTTTTACTGGCACATATACATACATATATATATATATATGCAGTCAACAGAGAATGTCGTATAAATATACAAAGAGAAAGAAAGGGTGAACGAAAGAGAGATAGAGAGACGGGGATATCAAATGAGCTATACAAACTTGAGGACAAACTGAAATAGAGAATACAGTTTGAAAATATTAGCTAAAAAAGAAAGATGGCAATAGATAAAAAGAAAAACAAACTGAAAGACATAGCAAGTAAATAAAATGAATGATAAAAAATGGGCGGAAATATTTTGAGAAGTAAAAATGTAGGGAAAAATTCTAATAGAAATATGAGTAGTAAAATAAAAAGGAAACAAATAACAGGCCAAGAAAAGAAAACGCATAAATGTATAGTGGCCAAATGTTTGAAGATATTACTAAATGCATTAAAGAAAACATAAGTATACCCATGGAAATATCTGGAAACGGGTTTCTGATTGACAGAAAAAAATCTGTAAATAAACAATAAAGGAAGGACAATGTATAAAAAAGAGAGGCAAAAAGAATTTATGTAAAGAAAACAAACAAAAAACAACAAAAGCTAAGCAATGAGCAATGAAAGACTAGATTCATATTGATTTTCTTCCTATTTGCTTACACAAAACTCAAAAGTGAGCATCAAAAATAAAACTCATATAAATATATTAACAATTATATACATATAATATGTTACTTTATTAGCGCAGTACATAGTGGAAAGATCTCAATATCAGTGATGGAGCAAACATGTTCAGTTGTATAGATGAATTTGTGAAACTCGGCTTCACGCTTTTTCAGTGATCAGACAAAGTGGTTTATCTATCTATCTATCTATAAATATATATATATATATATATATATATATATATATATATATATATAGTGTACGTGTCTGTGTGTCTTCAGGTAGCATATTCTCCTTTAGGCATGTCTGATTAAATAAATTACAAACATTATGTCTGCTAATTTTTAACAAAATCAGTTCATACTCAGGAATAACTTTCCGTGTATTGCTGTTAAAGGACGAGAGAAATATGCTATAGCTAATTTAAATTTCTTTTTTCATTTCCCAAGTACTTTGGATCTTCTTCCAAAATCATTTTCGGGGGCGGGGGGTAAGTAGTAGAAAACTATGTTGTTCATTCGAACAAGTATTTATAGAAAGTTGTGAGTTGTCATCCATTACCATATTTTTTTCATTATGCTTTTAAATGCAAAACGTTTGACAATGTGCTGAGCTCTCATAAGAACGTGAGAGATTATCCATTAATTGAATTAATTGCATCTTGCACTTCTGAAGATGATTTGGAGAGAATATCGAAAGCACTTGTGAAATGAAAATAAAAGAAATTTAAACAGCATCAGTACACTTTATGAACAGATTTTGTTAAAAATTAGCAGACATTTATTTAATCAGACGAAGATCGACCAAAAACACGGAAGCATTTAGCTCGAATATCTAAACCTACAGAATTAGGGTCATTGACAACAACAAATCCTATAGAATAGTTTTCCGTTTTTTTTTAAGACTATCTGATTATGGTCATCCTCAATTATATTAAATATGTTTTAATCATTTTACCAAAGCAAGGCGATAAAGTAACTAAGACTTAAAGGTTTGATAAGAGTGTAACAAAATAAGAAAATGTTTGTGAGGAGAAAGAACAATAAAAGAATAGAATTTAAAAAAAATATTAATTGCAAGGACGAATCGTAAACATAAATATGTAAGATAGATTTTATCGAGAAAAATGTCTTTCCTATCAGCAGGCCTGGCAAGGGATTCAGTATAATCGTTTCACATCATGTCGGTGAAAAACCTGAGACCGAGAAGGCACAATAAGTTGCTCTCCTGTAGGTTGTCGTGCGCCATGCAGACAAAGGTCAAAAATAGTCCTCTAATAAAAGACATCAAATTTCCTTTTTAGAGATTTACGATCCATTTCTTTCCCCAGTTAACAAACGATGCGAGGACATTTTCAAGATGAGCTGGCAGCTTTACTTTTTCGCAACCATCGTACTTACAATTAAGACATGAGTAAATGGCTTTGTCATCGGCACAGACACAGTTAGAAATGGCTGATATCGTAAATGAAGTTGATGAAGATAAGAAAAAAAGCAAACCCAAATGGAACACCGGCATTAATTCAATCAATAATATTAATATTCTGTAATTTATATATATATATATATATATATATATATATATATATATATATATATATATATATATATATATATATATGTATATATATATATATATATATATATATATATGCAAGTAATGATTGGTGTAAATGGAATAAATTCCAATGACCAACAATTATTATACTTAAAAGAGTGCTCAATACAGAGTAGAGCGAAATTTCAATAGAAACAAAATGAATAGAATAACATATGTATCTTTCTTTTTTCCTCAATAATTTAAAAATTTGAATCTTAATATAGATTAAATTTACATTTTTGAAATGGGTACTTTTTAATTTTAATTTCAAAGTTTATCGTACAATTTAATACTTATTAGTTAGAATAAATTCTATTTTAGTATAAACCTAACTTTAAAGCATTTAATATTATTATAACCTTAGTTCGTTGTCAAGTTCTCATATACTTGTAATTTGATTGGTCATTTCAGCTCAGGTGACAGCGTTTCCCTTACGAGGGGTGGTTAATTAATTTGAACCTTTTAAAACCTTTATTCTACACCTCTGGTGTCTTATCAAGTGATAATGTTGAATGATTCAACATTATCACTTGATAAGACACCAGAGGTGTTGAAACCAAATGGCTATTTTTGTAGTGATTTTATAAAATATTTATGTTATACTTTTTAAATAAATAATATATATATATATATATATATATATGAAGAAATATAGTCTTAAGGTGTGTTCTATTCATGGGATAAAGTGTTCAATATCAGTGGTAGAGCGTGTGTAAATATAAACGTGAACATGTTTTGTTTTATGGTAGACACCATCGTCAGGTCTGACCATTGCGTCTAGCATGAAACAGACTGTCGCCTCTAAGTATTGACTTCAGTGTTCACTTATATATATATATATATATATATATATATATATATATATATATATATATATATGTGTGTGTGTGTGTGTGTGTGTATTTGTTTGGATTGATGTGAGTTTCTGACCCTGGGTTTCACGCTTTTGCGATCGTCAGAAAAACTGATTAATTTTTTTTTAATTTTGGATTTATGTAGATTGCGTGTATTGGTGTTATTATGGAAGTGGGGGTGGGGGGATCGTCGTCGTGATGTCACTCATGCTAATGCGAACATAGATGCATGTCCGTACACCCGATGAGTTACGCAGACATACATACACACTCGGTCTTCCCCCGGGGCTCATACAGATATAAACATATGTGGACAGTATGGGATTTGACATATGTATGTATATGTAAGCTGTTGTCTCTATACATACGCATTTGTATGTTGAAATTCAAAGATCGGAAGTGTAGCAAAAATTTCTCGTGAATGTCACGTGAATGTATACGTGTCAGCAATCAGAACATTTTTCTATTTTTTCTTGAATAATATTTCCTCGCATGCACGTATATACGTGTGGTGGGGTCTGTGTAAAATTATGATAGGTAAAACTCGGTGTTATTTTTAATTTTTTAAATTTTATTTGTTATTATTTTAAAGCTGGTTATTTGCTTGTTTTGATGATTGTCTATATGTGGTAGAAATTTCGGTTTGTAATTCTTATTTGTTATTTTTATGGTGGTATTAAATATGCTGGGGGAGGGGGTTAGTTTACATTAATAATTATAATGGGTTTATATGATAATAGTAGATGTGATGTGATAGTAAGGTTGTAAGGGGAATGGTGGCAATGATAATATAATTAGCTAATAGTTATTGTAAATTGGTAGAAGTGATTAGTAATGATGGTGGGAGAATGATAAAAACAATAAATGCAATTATTGTGGTGGTAGCTTGAACTAAAAAGTGATTTTATCACTGCCATGAATAGACAAAAATTTGTTTTATTATTACCACTCATAATAAAAAGTAAAAATGAAAAACGGGCTAGCTAAGCGGTTTCGTACCTCGCTCAACCGAGCTAATTCGAGGAAAATAGAGTAAATTATATAATTAAAAAAAAAGAACATTGAACAAAGTTTGTTAGTGGGGAAAAAATTAAATAGTAATTAGTTGGAGGCCTAATATAAAGTCCTACTGTTTACAAAGAGAAGGCTTTAAAGATAAAATATAGATGGCCTCCAACACTTTCAGGTAGTAATTTGAGTGGGACTTTCTAAGGATGGTAAAAGCATCCGCACTAAAACTAACTTCACAATGATGGCTATTTATAAGGTGTTCTGCGATGGAAGACCCATACATATTGGGCAGAATGTCCGAAGGAACGTACTTCCGGTTTCGAATTTTCGCTGGAACGTGTTGTTTTATACTAGCATCTAGTCTTTCCGTCGTTTTCCCTATGTAGCGCGAACCGCAACTACATTTAAAGGAATTAATTAGTGAACTATTATGGTGTAGTGGGAGAAAATCCTTACGTATAGACGGAAGAATGGGCCTGGCATAGAAAACAACATGAGTGTTAGCGGCAAAGTAACATTCCTTATTGTTTTGTCCGTGTATTGTTTACGATATTGTAATGTAATTGTCATCTTTCATAATGGCTTATGTAAGCCTAAAGCTTAGATTGGATTAAAAAAAAACATGTATCAATATGTTGATTTCCTTTTGTCTTTCAATGATAATGTTAATAAGCTTATCAGAAAATATGAAAGGAATTTACATAAAATAAATAAAATACATAAAACTTGTCTATATTATTTAATGAAACATGCATCGATATATATATATATATATATATATATATATATATATATATATATATATATATATATTATATGAATGAGGTCCGTCTGAAAAGTAACGGGACTGAGTGAGCTGTGTTAGCTCTGAACGAAAGGGGAATAAGATGATTGTGTTATCACCTAAAATGATATCATAGGAGTATATAAGTGTAATCTTAGCTTCCTGCAACTATTACATTAGAACAAATAGTAGCTGCTTCAACACGACAATGCACCTGCACAAAATGCACCTGGCAGAGAAAAACATCACCGTGTTGGAACGACCTCCTATCCCACTCGATCTTGCTCTCGCGTGTCTTTCATTTTCTCACACTCAAGTCGATTATTAAAAGGACACGTTTTGCGGGAGTGTTGGCCATAAACAGGGCCGTAACAACGGAGTTGAGAGGCAGCAGATAAGAAGCCTTCCAGCAGAGCGTAGAAGCTGGGTATGGATGAATGGATGAAAAAGTGCATGAGTCTCTACAGAGATTACCTTGAAGCGGAAAACCTGCAGTTTGTTGTTTGGAATTAAAAAAAAAGTTTGCGACACCAGTCTCGTTATTTTTTAGATAGATATCGTATACACACACACACAGACATATATATATATATATATATATATATATATATATATATATATATATATATATATATATATATATATATATATATATTACTTTATATATATGTGCAGTACTTATTGGAAAGTGCTCAATATCACTGAAAGATCTCAGCCCCTTGCTGAAAGATCATTGTTACTAATGTATGTATATATATATATATATATATATATATATATATATATATATATATATATATATATATATATATATGGTGCGATAGGTAAATTGGCATCATTTTAAATTTTTAATTTCAAACTAGCGTGTTGTTCGTTTTTGTTGTGGTAGGATCCACCTACTTTGCATAGTGGAGTACCGACCATATAAATATGGTTGGTACCGGGTAGGAATCGGAGAGATTGAACCAGAGACTGCCCGACTGCGACTCAGTCAACACACTTTCCACGAACGGTCTTCCCAGGAATATACAAAAGACTATATGTAAATATTGTGTACACTTTCTTGTTTCAATACATTTTGTTCTAAGTACATTTTGTGTTGCATTATTATTCCATGCATTAGTCAAGTTTCAACAATTTTTGATTTTGTCGACTGCACAGTAGATTCAGTTGATTCTGTACATACACACACACACATACACGCACACACACACACACACATACACGCACACACACACTCACGTACACACACCCGTGTGTATGTGTATGTGTGTGTGTATTGGGAAGGAGATGAAAAGGAGAAAGTTTAAGGATCTCTTAATATCTACAGTTAGAGAGGTATTTCTATAAATTATTCCCTTAATTGATTTTCCTGTAAAATAATAAGAGAAACAGTGTAAAATTTGCGTATGCCTCACTTCGTTATGAAGTTTCTCTTTTGTTCTCCAGTTATCAACTGAAACAATCACAACAGCCTGATGTCAACTGTAGACACTATTTAAATGCGGTATTTAGGAAAAATCGAAGTTGCAAAGATAAAACCAAAACAAAACTTAAATAAATAAATAATAACAAATTAGATTTGACTAAATTATGTAAGCATGTTTATGCAAGATGGCAACTATACAGATATTAAAATTCAATTATTTATAAATGTAGGACTGTCAAATCCACCTCCTATAGTTTAAACGAGATGATGCTTAAAAAATTAATGAAGTTGATACTCCAAACGAAACGATAAAGTTGTTGCTTCTCTTTAAGAAAAATAATGAAATTTAATTCATTGTTTCTGGAGAAATTTATTCTTTATATCTGTATGATTGGTTTCCCCAGTCGTTTTTTTTAAAGAATAGAATAAACAAGTTTCATATTGAGAATATGTTTTGATACAAGAACTGTTATGTTTATAGAAGTTCATTTTGAACAGAAAAAAAATCCCAGTAAAATTGCATTCAAAATTAAAGAGCAAATAAAAAAAATATTTGGCGCTAAAGGTATTTTCCCTTTTGATAAAATTAAATATGTCGAAATATCTATGAAACACATCTTCGGCTATGAAATAAACTGACAGCGTATAATTCTTCGGCTATGAAATAAACTGACAGCTTATAATTTGCCATGTATATTACGCAACAGAAAACAGGAATGCTGAATTGCTATGTAATAACAGGTGAAGTGAAGAGAAATGTTGTTCTACAGGAGCATGCTGTGACTCACATAGACTGTATATATGAGTAACGAGGAAGTTTTATCGGATATGATAAGAAAAATTTCACTTATAATTACAATCAGCAAGAACAATTGAAATTTCTAAGGCACATGATGTGGAAAGAGGGCTTAGAAAATTTGAGACTCTCAGAATATACTGAAGGCAAAGTGGGTTACAGAAAATTCAAAAGCATAAAATACCTAATAAGCTTTTACAAAACAATGTTTAGAAAGGATAGCAAAAAGACAAAACTTACTAAGAGCTACAAACGATAGGAAGTTGTGGAGTGTCGTGATTTCCCACGTTCTGGAGAAAATTGTTTTTCATCTATATAGCTTTATTTCATTTTGGAAAGATATTTTTACATTAAAAAACAAATTCACCGCAAACAAGGCGGTAAAGCCACTAAGACGCAAAAAGTTACTGGCTCTGGAAGACTTAGAAAACAGAAACATTTGCTAAGTGACGTGAACAATAGAATAATATTCAGGAAGATGGTAGATAATGATTGGCATTTAATTTTTAATTATAATTTATCTCAGATATTCTCATTACAGAATCAGAACGTTAAAGAATGATTTTTACGTACGACTTTTGTACCGATCACCTAAACATCGGGTTATAGGATTGTAACAGAGAATCGGCTCAGCCCGATAAAAGACTCCGAGTTGGTAGTATGTAGTGCTGTAAGCACCTGGAGTTGCGTCCTCTTCCACAATGGACTGTTGAGAGAAGTCCTTCGACTTAGAGTACGTGGCGCTGATTAATTGACATGTGTCGTTCATATGCAAATAGACAGCGAAAAATAAGTATCAACCAGCGCGAAGGTGATTTGTTGGAGGATTATTTTTTAATAAATGTAATTGTAATATTAGTCGTCTCCTTATAAGCAAACATTCCTCCTTAAATGTATGAACAGCCAATGCCACTGTTATGTTTATAAATTCTTTCTAGTTAAACAATTTTTGAGGAAAATTAGTTTCGCTAATTCAATGAGATGTCATATCATTTTTTTCCAGTATTGATGGGTCTTCCGCATTTACTTTGTGTTTGATGCAGTATGGAATGTCAACATCTTTATTTTACAATTATTTTCTCTTCGGGTTCCATTTGCAATCCATGTTAGTTGTTGCCATTGTAGAAATTCCTCAAATGATGTGCCTTCTGTTATTTCGTATAGTACTTTGTTTGGGATTTTAAAGCACCAATGAACGAGATTCAAATGAAAGAATGGTTCTCACTGAAGATCTACTGACTTTATTCTCTCGAAGACATTTTAATTCTTGATCGGTTGCATACAGCTGTCAGTTTACAGATTTCTGATCGAGTTGGATGCTAGGCATTCAAACGATCTGTTAGTCTTGCTATTTAAGAACTCGACTGAATTCTGGATAGTTATGCGACCTAAAGGTTCGTTAAAATATAGAATAGCAGATTTGACATCGTATAACGTAGTCTTTGAAAATAAAATTTCTCATTTAGAAGTTATCTGCACTAATGGGTACGTTTTCAGTTATCTGCACTAATGGGTACGTTTTCAGTGTCTTTTGAAGAAGTCATTTCCTATGTTATTATCGTAGGAGTATTTTCTGAGAATGAAAATTATAGTGTGGGATTAACCGGCTCGTCTACCAAGAAAGTACGTTTATGGTCCGCTAGGTGGAGTTATACAAAGCAGTATATAAAGAACGAAACGCATGATCTACCTCGCTTCTGTTGATTTAATCACAGGATGTCGTAAGTCAAAACTCCTCTCACCCATCACCTCTCTGGAAAATTTCATAGTCACCAACGAAGAACAAAACGCAGCATATACATTCACTGAATTAAACCTACCAGCACAACAAGTCTTTTCAAATACAAGCCACATCATTATCTGTCTATATTTCTGAGATGAGCTATTATGTACACTATTTACATTACTTGTCCTCAACTTTGTCGCCATATTTATTGCAACGTTTCGGGCGTTGTACGCTCCGGCCTTCTTCAGGTGATTGGAATGTCGAACCCTTGATTTTTCTCACTGGGGTAGACTGTTCTAGTTCCACGTGGCATGTTTAATGTATGGTAGTTATCAGTTATCTCCTGTTAATTCCCCTCTCCAAGTTCTCCACTGCCTTATCTGGGTATTGAACTCACACTCTTTGGGTCCTGTCACTGGATCTAACTAACGCTTTCATCCACTGTGCCATGTGTCCTTGACGTACAGTCTAACCCAATGAACGAAATAAAGGGTTCAGCACAACGGCCGAAACGTTGTAATAAGTATGGCAACAAACATGAGAACAATAGTCTGAATAATGTAAATAAAGCCTTATCATCTTTAATATAACTTTACACATGCCGTACATAGGAATAAATATATCTCAATATACGGTTTTATTTACCTTTTATTTTTTATATTTAATTGCTAAGCTAAAAAAATGGTTTTCTTAATATGTACATTTTATGTTGTAATTTAATTCCTATCTTCTGTTCGAGAAAACATTCCCTTGCGACCAGAATAATCTCCATAACGATATTTCTCACGGATAAAAACACCTCCACTGAATTATCAGCAACTATACTTAAACATACGTAAATCCTAACAAGAAAAGGTCATGCCGCTACAGTATTCACGAATTGTCAGAATTCGATCTTTTAGATAATAGTTAATAAACTTTATTTTGGCATTTATATTTTTCTATCCATTATCTTCTTGATTCTTCTGTTTACATCTGTTTACATCTGTTTGTTTCTTATCTGTTGACGTATCCAGATTGATATCTGTGGCCCTTATTTACATCAGTTTATATATGTTTGTTTATTATTTGTTTACATATTAATATCCTAAACTTTGACTTCTGTTTAAGTTTGTTACTTATATGTTTACACACACACACACACACACACATATATATATATATATATATATATATATATATATATTGTAACAGCAAAATTGTCCATTTGCTAGTTTAAGCTTTGAATTGTTTTGTCTTGTGACATCCAACCGTTACGTCAAATAGTGACGTCAGCCGATCCCGGGTCTTATCCTGGTCGCGGCGCCAATTGTGATGATCTAACCTTTAAGTGATTCGGATGGGAATCTGGTTAGATTCGATATCAGCCTCGTCGTTCCCAACTCGCTTCCAACGTCTGGTTACCGAAGTAACTACTTTGATCTCCAGTCTGCCTACCCACGTTTGAATTGATCTTAGGCAGACGAAATCAATCAGCGTCGGGGCCGTACTGCAAGCTTGAGTTCGAATGAGGGCGGTATCGCACAAGTACGTGCAAAAGAAAAGAAAATAATAAATCGAAAATGGTATCAAAAAAAGGATAACAATACTTTATATCTGGTTGATGGATACATAGGACTGCGTCTATCTCCCGACCCGCTATATGGATTGTGACACGTGGTTTTTAGGCGAGTCTTAACATCTTAAGTTGTCTGTTCCCTAATAAACTGGCTCTTGGTGTGTCTTCAGGCGAAATTCACAAAACTTATTTTGGTGGTGTGAGTCTAAGTCGTTCTTCAAAAAAATAAATTGTTCTTGGTTAGAAGATGAGTTCGGAATTTGCGCGAATCTTGGTCAGCTCTTCGTGGTGGGTCTTCAGAGCTCTCAACTGGAACTATCTCTCCAACTCTCCAACTCTCCAACTGCTTTTCGCTCGCTCCGACTTTGATTATATGGACGCCGATTCAAAACCGGGGGTGTGCTCGTCGGGGTCCGAGGCCCCCTGATAAGTCTAAATCCATAAACCCCTTCTTTTGTTTTCGGTCAGGAAAAATTTATTATTTCCATTTTTGGAAGTCTTCTCTTATTCCCACCTTCTCTTATTTTCATATGGACACCTCACCATTCCCCAGAGGGACGTCAACGGTCCTGCCCACTTCTTCGTAGTAATCCCTCATAATTAAACTCTCTGCGGCTGCCTTCTTGCGTCACATGATCACCTCCGCCTGGCTGGTTAGCATTCAACCAATGGTCGATCAACAGTGTGGGCGTGACTAGACTCGCCTTGCTCTTAAAAAATATATATATTTTGCTCAAAGAAAAAAAATATATCTTTTTCTTTTCCTTTTCTTTCTTTTGTTTCTCTCTTCTTCTCTGGCCGCCAAGAGGACAATACGACCCGTAGAGTGATAATCTCAATTCTTATCCTAACGTCACGGCATATGGAATTCTTCAATCAGATTTTCGCCAGCACCAAGAGGCTAGTCAACCAGACACACTCATTCTTCGGCGCCAACGAAATATTGTTTCGCTGTCATATTCAAATTCCAACACAGCCCAGATGCGTTTTCTCCCAATGTCACCTCCCATCGACAAAGACCCAACCTAGAGATGGCTCTCTTTGTGTGTTGTCAACAGATGACCTATTAAATTCTTTTCAGACAGCATTGTTTTCGACTATCAAAATAACATTTTCAAATGTCTCTTCTCGTAGGTGACTTTATCTTTAAAATTTCCTCGCGGGGAATTTCACCACTCCTGATAATCTGTTTGCCACAAAGACACAGTTAATTCTTTATCTATCTAAACAAAACAATGTATCAACCTGGACTTTGTCAGCTAGCCCTACGACAATGGCCGTCAGAATTTTCACCATGTTTTCCATTATCAAAATAACATTTTCAAATGTTATTTCTCGTGGGTGGCCTCCCGTTATCACCTAAGTTAAGTCTCGCCTCTCTTTTTCTTTCTTTTCTTTCTCTTTTTCCTTTCCTTCTTTTTTCCTCTTTTTGCGCCCCTAAATGGTGTCACATCTTAGGAATGATTAAAGTTATCTTACAGAAATTCTCCGAGGATTTTATAACACTCCATCCAGAGCATTAGAATCCGGTTAAAGCAAGGATATACAAGTGATAGAAATTAGGAGGATTTGAGATAATTGTAATTAAGTAATTAATCGAGTTTAGAAGAAACCTCAACAGAATGCAGAAAACACATGGATGGAGCGGCTTGGGGATAGTAGTCGTGGCTCGTGGGGGCACAGTCCCATGGGTGAAATAGAAACCATGGAATATGTCATCGAGCGGCACTATATTGAGTCTTATTCGCTACCTATTCATCACCGAGGTCCGTTGGAATAGTTGGCAAGGCATTTCCCTGATAACTTAAATGTCTGGGGTTTCAATTCTCGGTGGTGAATGCGCGCTACTGATGAGTCGCAAATGTAGGACGAAACGGCCGTCCAATGCTTTTTCCATTCTGTTGAGATTTCTTCTAGACTCGATGAATTATTTAAATTTTGAGGTATATATATATATATATATATATATATATATATATATATATATATATATATATATTATAAATTAATTGATTTAAAATATGGTTTTTTAATGTAATTTTACAGAGCATTAATATTATAATTTAACGTAAATTTACAGAACATTAATATTATAATAAAATAAATTAATGTAATATTATAAATTAATGGAATATAATAAATAAATTAATGGAATATTATAAATTCATGTAATATTATAATATTATTTATGTAATATTATAAATTAATGTAATATTAAAAAATTATAAATTAATGCAAATTTACAGAGCATTAATATTATAAATTAATTGATTTAAAATGTTTTTTTCGATACACAGTTCTAACCATGTTTGAAACATGGTTAGAACTGTGTAGCGAAAAAACCATATTTTAAATCTATTAATTTATAATATTAATGCTCTGTAGATTTACACTGAGCACTATTTTGTATATATATATATATATATATATATATATATATATATATATATATATATATATATATATATATATATATATTCCGAATGTCTTACTTTAATGACTTCTCTTTTCATCTTGACATTCAGATCACTGGTAACCTTGACACTGAATTGAAAGTAAAGAAAATATTCCTGGCCGGTTTTTTATATGCATCCTATATATTTAGTTGTTTCTATGCTAGAGACTAAACAAAATTCATAAAAATGACAATGATTTATCGAAGAACATTTGGACAAAGAGTGTTTTTTTTCACGATGACAAATCTCAAATATTTACTGCTCGGACACCCATTGGAACTACATAACTGCTGCTTGTAGAAACATTATCTTCATAAGATGCCTTGCGTCGAAAAAATAAACACCGCCTATTCTCTTTCTTCTGTGGAAGAAAGCCAATACATATTATTTATTTAAGAAAGCCAAAACATATTATTTATCCTGCTCTTGTTATTGTACGATTGTGCAATCATATCGTAAGATTTACTTGGCAAAACCTTTTCAGTGTCAAGTATATCCGCTTATTTTGGATAAGACATACATTGTTCGATTTATCAGACCAGACTTTAATTCTAGTTAACACTGCCGAACATATTTAAATATATAATTTCAACAAATACAGGTTTTTTCAGTCTCTCTCCAAATTAAATATGGTGCGAAGCAGTGTCGCCTCCATCTTTACAATTAGAGTAGTTTTTCTCCTATTCTATCATTGTCTTTTTTTCCTCCGCTGGAAAGTCATAAAATTTAAAACTACGAAAGCGATGCAATAATTAGCAATCGTTATTAGATGAAGAAGAGTAAAAATAAACAATGTCTACTTGATGTAAGAAATTTCGATAGTGTAAATTTCTTTTTAATCATTTCATTTTGAGCAAGCCACTGAGATGCATGGAGTTAGGGAATGTGATAAAATGTGAAGATAAAGAAAACATTATTAAGAAAAGAGAATAATAAAAAAAACAGAAATTAAGAAAACAAGTGACAGACATTAATATTGCATTTACATTTTTGAAGATCAAGGTTGACTGGAAAGTATGAACCTGGAAAGTATGAACCCGGAAGGTCGTTCCACAAGCGGTAAGTGTCTGAAATGAAACTTAACATAGAAACTTGTTACATCTTGCAATTTAAGCTATGAAATGATGAGAACCTTCTTCCAATTTAGTACTGCGCTTCATTTAATAAATTCCAATTAACAAAAGAGGAATACTGAAGAGAATAATAGGCATGTAAATATTTATACAAAAATCGCGCGATAAAGATTTGTTACGGCGGTAGAAAAGGCACTGACACCGTGATACTATGTTAAGACAAAAAACGTTGAAAATTCTTTGTATTTTAGCCAGAATCTCCCCAGAGCAGAGGTACCATACAAAATCTGACAGCAATAATCAATGTTTGGACGAACTGTAGATATATAAATGTGAAAAATCATTTTTGGTGAGAGAAATTGTCTCGCACGACACAGTGAACCAACTTTCTTAGGAGCAACTAAAAATTGATAATATTTGATTGATTATTGTTTAAGGTTGACGGACATGCATGTCTTAATTATTTTTTTTTATTTTTTTATTTTTTTTTATTTTTTTGCTTTTTTACGAATTGTTTAAACCCAAACTCAAACAAAATCATTGTTTTCAATAGCTATGAGTCTACCGATTAAATAGATTTTATTATAAACAATTGTCTTGTAAATGGAATTTTGAAAGCATTCTGAATGTAAAAATAAAGAAAAAAGTGTGCAAGACAATAAGAAACACTACCTGCCAAATAAAAAGTGAAGTTTTGTTGAAATCGGTTGAAAAATGTAGGAAATCCGATCCCATATATAAACGAACACACACACACACACACACACACACACACACACACACAGAATATTTCTGAAAGAATATTTAAAAAATATTTCAATCTATCCAATCTCATCTGTATTCTTTTTCCTTTTCCTTTTCTTTCCATCACATTTGTCCCTGACTATCTCACATTTTGACAACAGAAAATCTACCATCAACGGTATTATATTGTAAGAGCCTGAACGCTAATTTACACAGTCCGTACCAACCAAATTCCAAAAGAGAAGGATTGGGAATTCAAATCACGTGGAAACTTAATTCTTTGCAATTCATGCTACTTATGTAATGGCCGTAGCATGTAAAAACGACCTGTGTGTGGTAATTAAGTCTCATCGTTTTACCGTTGACTTTGTTTGATGTAACCGTGTTTTGTACTAATAATTTCGTTTCCATTATTTCTCGCCTGCAGAAATCTATTCAGATTTCTTGCTTTACTGACACATAAAATCTTTAAAAATATCTTTTGTTTTCCTATTAATCATATTAATTTATTGTTCTTTTTCCTCACTTAAATTTTGTCACCATTTTTCACATCCAGTAACACCGTGCTTCTTAGTGGCATTATCTCCTTGCTTGGGGTGAAATGATTTAAAAGAAAATAAAAATAAATACTCGGCACAAATGAATAAGGAAAAGAAAATCTGTACATAACTGACAGAAATTGATGCGAATGTGTAAACAAAATCATGATAAAAAAATGATGCTGAGAAGTTTTACAGATGGGACACATATAAAGAGAACTGGGAAATAGCTTGAGAGAAAATAAGATTCGTTGTCAGATTGATTACGGGAACAATAACAGATGAATAGCAAAAATAAAAAAATAAAATAAAATAAACACATTCATATATTGCTTCCGTAAATGTAATTAAAAATGAAACCTGGATTAATTATATTGTCATCTATTTTCTTATTACTGCTGCCAAAATTCAAGCAACGTATGATGAAACAAAAATATATCATTAGAAAAAAAAGAAACATTACTCAGCTGCTATGTAATATGTGTCGTCTTATGATGCCAATCTGCCAAAAGAAGAAGAAGAGGCAAGAGAAATGTGGATTATACAGAAGAATGCTGAGAATACGATAGACTGAACATGTGAATAACGAGGAAGTGTAAAGGAAAAGAGAAAATAGAAGAAAATGCAGTTGAATGGCGTATAACGAATGAGTAAATAGTCTTTAGAGAACTTGACACACTTGGCTATATTGAAAGTTGGGGAGAACAGCGAGTAACCTACATAATATGCTTATGTCAATGGACAGCAGATCAAGTAGTGAGAGGTGTGATCAAAAGAGAGATCAAGTCCTTAAGCAAAGAAGAAGAAGAAGAAGATGAAGGAGAGAAAAGTATTTCAGCAGAAAATGCTTATCGACCTACATTGTGTAATCCTTCCCATTATTCTTTCTGTAATTTATGTCATGGAGAATCCATTGGGACTACTAATACTACTTGTTCAGGCGGAGAACTATCCAGCATACACTCAGAATGGATTCCATTCGAGATTATCAGTATGTCATTCTTTCTTTGACTTTCTGGAAAAGTTATACCAATCTGTCTATAGTTCTCAGATGTGGTATTTTAACTGTTTACATTATTTACATCATTCGAATTGTCCTCATTTTTATTGTCATATTCTCGACGTTTCGCTCCGCTGTACACTCTGGCCTTTTTAAACACACAACTTTTGACATAAGAGTTGTGAGTTCAATACTTGGCCACAGCAGTGGGAAAGAAAACATACAGATTTGAGTTACTAAAAAGAATTAACTGAGATCTTTAGAAAATGCTTGGCACGTTGTATTAGAACCCTCTAACCCTGAGCACTAAATAAAGGGTTCAGTTCGAAATTCCAACGTATATCACCTGAATAAGCCCGGAGCATACAAAGACAGAAAAGTCTTGAACATGACAATAAAGATGAGGATAACAGTCCAAACGCTGTAAATAGTATTTACAGCGTTCGGACTGTAAATATGATTATGAAATGTATAATAGTCTAATATGTCAATAAAGAAGTTTTCTTCTTTTATACGTCATATCCGTTCTGGACGTAGGTGATCATTACTCTCCACAATTTCTTGACTTTTTTTGATTGAAGTAATTTTGATTCTTTAATTTTGTTCTTTGCCCTTGTTCCCTCATCCGTTAACACACTATCATTTATTAGATGACCTACCTTTTCTCCCGTCTTTTCTTGCAGTTATTATAACATGTGAGTTTTAGATTCATCGAGCCTTCTTTCCTCATTATATTTCCAAGAACCTTTCTTATCGTAACTAGCAGTTTCCTCATGTAAACTGTTTTCCGTATTCCCAGCATTTCTAATTAGAACCGCATCGTTTCAAGTTTCTTATCATCTGTAAAGAGATGGCCTCACATTCGATACTATATAGCAGAGTAGATATTATGTAATCGTTCATTCATTTCTTTGTTTCCAAGGTCATTTTCCTATAACTTGTAATTGTCATACTTTGATAAGATTCTGTAAATTTCCCATGAGCCCTCTGATATCTGTCATATTTTCCGTCATCTTTTACTTTCTTTTTTTTTATGTGTCATGTCCTTTCAGGACGTAGCCGATCAGGGCTCTCTACCTCCCCTCTATCCCTTGCCGCCCTCAACAAATTCCTTTCCTCAGCTACCATCCGCAGACCACGTTCTGACATCCACTTGCTTAAGCCCGTCATATATGTCATGCATTGTTTTCCTTTATCTCTCTTTCCCTCTATTCGACAAGTGAGTATCAGATTCTCCAGGCCTTCCCTCCTCATTATGTGACCCAGGAACTTCAGCTGCCTCTTCTTGATTTTAAGTATAAGCGTCCTCCTTGTTTCCATCCTCTCTTATCCTTCATTGTTGCTCACATCCTCAGTCCATGATATTCTTAGCATCCTTCTGTAGAATCATATATCCGTCGCCTCGAGTTTCTTCTTCATCTTTAAGGAATTTCATGCAATATTCAATGCCGTAAAGAAGGACAGATGTTATGTAACAGCTCTGTATTCGTTTCTTTGCTACAAAAGAAATCCTTCTGCCTCGTAATACACTGCCCAGTTTTCGGAATGCACCCTTGTCCATTCCAATACGTCTACGGATCTCAGTGTCGCACTTACCGCCCTCTGTCAAAACGCTTCCCAAATATTTAAACTTCCGCGTCTGCTTCATTCTAGTGTCCCCGACCTGCAAATCGCATTTTGAGCTCATCTTATTATTGATGACCATGCATTCTGTCTTCTTTTTAATGTCTCCAGTGCATAACTCACATATTGGGGTACCCCATTTGCTAACAACTATCGATTCTGTTTTTCTTCCATGTAATAGTACCGTATTTGGCGGGATATAAGACGCACAAATGTATAAGAACCACCTCAATTTCAGACGGGCAAATAAACAAGTAAATAGTAAGATTGATAAAATTATTAGTAAATGTTACAGCCTAGGCTATATTTATGAGGTATTATTTTGGTTAAACAAGTCATGATTACAATTAAACGAAAAAAAAAAAATAGGAAAAAAGAACACGAGCCTATAAAAACATTTATAATATTCTTCATATTATCTGTACAACATGTGTCTTGCAAACGCCTTATTGGAAGAATTAGGATGTAAAAATTCTGATTGTATTTATACCAAAGCAACCGGGAGTTATCGCAAGAAAAATATTATTAAAACCAATATATTTTACAAATATATAAATAAATATTAAACGTGATGAAATTAATATAATGAATATTATTAATGATAACACTTTTAATCTGCATAGTAGCCTTTTAAATAATGACAATAGGTATATAAAAGTTATTCTAAAGTCTAAACTAACAGGAGTTGCCAGGTAGCTAATTTCGGTCAACTCTCACGAAATTAAACCTACATATGGCATATAAGACGTAGGGGAATTTTAAAAGGTCGTCTTATATGCCGTCAAATACAGTAATTTATTCTTGCATCCATTGACTAAATTATGTTTAGATCTTCCGTTTCTGAATCGGACATAGGCACTGTGTTATCAGTCGATTTGTTTTTGTTATGGTGATAAGAAATTCTGCTAAGTATTCTAGGATCATCACGCTATAGACGTCTAATAGAACTGGCGAGAAAAAGTACGCTTTGTCTTTATTTTTATGTATTTACTGAATTCGTTCTTGGACTGCAGACAGGCCGTTTGTACCCAGATTAAGGTAAGGGGTTGCTAGAATATATCTACCACGTACAGTATTTGAAAGGCATATAAAACGTACGGGTGTATAAGACGTACCCCGATTTTAGCAGGGCAATTCAAGAAGAAAAATAGTAATTAGTAAAATTAATAAATCTTCATATGGCTTATAAGACGCAGAGGAATTTTAAAAGAATTTTTTAAAAAAAGTGCGTCTTTTATGCCGTCAAATACGGTAAATCTCTCTGTGAAAAGTTTAGAAGCGTATAACATGATTAGATATTTGCACAAAGGATTGAAATAAATATATACACACGTAAAGATTTAAATAGTGCTGCCACTCGTATCCGAGAATACCAGTCTACAAGGCGGCTAACTAATCCCTATTGCAGACGCCTGTACAAGCACATTTGTGTTTGCTTAACACCTACAGAGTCCATGTTTGGGTTATACTGAAACTATGTTAAGCGGACCTTAGTTAATGTCTTCTGGGAGAGGACGCGTTATCTAGCGTGATCAACAGTGTGAGCAAGGCTACCACGGTGACTTTGTGTCTTCGTGCTAGAACTACCACCAACGCCTCCTGAAGGGTTCTGTCTACTCACAAGGCTTTACTCGTGGTATGGTTTACAGGCACTCTCCAAAGGTTTCCTATGCTGGGGTCGTCTCCTCCAGACCGATAACATCAGGAAGTTTTCTTCCTGACAAATCGACCATGGTAAGATTCGAACCCAGGTCTCATGGTCGGAAAGCGAATGTTCTAACCACACGTACAAGAACGTGATACAAGAAATCAAGTAATCGCTAGAAAAATGCATTAGCACCATAAAATCCGTGTTCGTCATAAGTTGTCAGTATTTGAAACAAATGTAGAAAAATAGGAAAACACGTTAGGTAAATAATCTTGGGTTCTTTAGTATTTTTGCTTTTATTTTTAAAAAACAGTGCTCCATACAGAATTAGAGCTTAAATTATAATTATTTAAAAAAAAAAAAATATGATTCCTACGCTACATGAGAGTTCTCATGTTTCAAAAACAAGAGCCAAAAACCTCAATATAATTATCTTTATATGCATGTTCATTCTCAAAATTAATTACTATGGAAACGGCTGCAACGACCATTTTTATAAGGGACACTAGTCATCAAAAATAATTGTAGTTCAGTGCGACGCATTTATGTACGAAACAGTCCTTTAGAAAAAAATAATAAATAAAATAAAATTCTTTAAACACTTAACGACGAATTATGGTGCCAACAGTTAGCTCTCGTTGTGACCGACCAGACGATGTGCGTACATGAATGCCATCATTCGCTTTGAAATGAACACCCCGTACCTCTTTCTTTCTTTTGACCTCTTTCCGAAGATGATAGTTATGTGCATAAAAAATTAATTCTTATGCCCCTTATAAAAATGATGGTTCCAGCCATTTCCATAGTAATTAATCAATTTTGCGGATGAACATGCTTATAAAGATGTGTAAATTTCAAGATTGGTTATTCCTAAATTTTCGTTTGAGGATAAAGCAGGGCTTGGTACTTTATTTCAGTTTAATTTCAATTATAATATTGAAGTTTTTGGTTCTTGTTTTCAAACATGAGAACTCTTATGTAGTGAAGGAATCATATTTTTTTAAAAATAATGATCATATATATATATATATATTAAGAAATGGACAAAGTCCGAGAATTGTTTCAAGATATTTTTATGTTTATACGTTCTTTTTATTGGTGCAAATATTTAAGTAAATGCTCTGTTTATAATAGACAGTATTAATAACATTTACCGGCCTGAATGTCCGAGAAATTTTCATAGAAAATATGCGTACACCGACGGGAATCGAACCTGTATCCTAAACGGAACCGTCATATATCATGACGTGCTTTACCGATTGAGACACGAGGAGCGTTTCGGTTAGCAAAGTCGATCTGTTTTTGCACTAATATATTTAGTGGGTTCCTTCTTAAAATTCCTAGAATTTTATGGACTTTGGATTATTTATCTTTATGTGTAATGCTTCTAGTATTTGTAGTCATTTTTAGATTTTATGAGATAATATTTTGTTGATTGGTTAACTTGATCTAATATTTGATAAATAGCAAGTTAATCGTTGCGATATTATAGTGGTTGTGTAGGAAATGTATGTTTGTCTGAATTATTACTATAATTAGAGATGAAGTTCTTACGTGGGCAAACGAATCAATAGGCAACATTTGATTAAATGATTTGCTCTTGTGTCGTTCGTGGTGGTCAGGTATTAACCTTCTATATGCTATTCTATTAATCGAATCTCACTCGCAATATTTGAGGTTGCCAATAATCGATTTGTATTATATTTTATCTATATCCAGTACACATGACATTTTCTTAACATTCACTTCTGCATTTGTAGATATTTCAACAGTGATGATTTCCGAAATATTTTTCCCATTGTTGCGAGAATGCTTGTTGTGTTTCTGTAGAAAAAACACGTCTTATTATTTTTCTCGTAAGAATTTTTGCGAATGGAAATGAATGTATTAACAAAATTATTACAATTACAATAAAAGAAGAAAACATTTAAAGACTAGTTTCATAAAGGATTTAAACTGGAGAATGTATTTTGTGTGTGTTCAAACGTTATGTAGGCCTCCATGATAGACACGCGTGTGAAAGAGTACAAAGGTCACGAGAGAGAAGACATTGAAAATGAACATTCCCTAGTGGGGGGGGGGGCTTTTTCCCACGCGCGATTTCATTTTATAGCCAGAGTTGTAAAAAATCAAAGAAAATTAGTGGGAATGACATTCCCTATTCGTTGACTTAAAGAGCGTCCTCTAGCGACGGTTTTTAGGAATTCAAGTGGGATAATCCACATCATCATATGTTAAATTTAAATTCTTGCTCTATCCAAAACAAACACACTTCGGCGGGGCTGTGGAGTCGGTAGTGAGACAGCATAGTGTGAGTTTGTGTAGTTGTGTTCTCTTCGCATTCATAATGATCGCCTGAGTAGATTCTTTACGTCTCTGAAAAAAAGTTTTTGGAACAAAACATCACAGAACCCATCTCTTTTTAGAACCTGCCCCCACCGTCCGCTACGTTTTTCTTTTGATTTTCCAGTTGACGAAGCTTTGCTATAAATCAAAAACTCTCTAATAAATTAATTTTTTTTTGTTTATTTTGGTAACCTATTCCTGTCTTCTTTATTTAATAAATAATTTTTTATAGTTTTGCCACTGTTATTCAAATTCATTGTTTTGGCTTTTCGGTCATTACTTTTGCATATTCTTTTAAATATTTTTCTGCGACACATTTATTTTTTTAAAAAGTCTGCTTTTACAACTCCATTCTGTTGCATTTATAGTTTTAATGATTACAATTTCAATGCTGTAACATTTCAATATTCGATTCATTTGATGTTCGTCCTTATAGAATTCTATTATTTAAGTTATTACTATTTTGTGTCTTTCTCCTACTCGTTTTGTTTTCTCCTTTTAATCGCATTTTACTTAAAGTTTCCATTAAAATGACGATTTCATGTACAATTAAGAATTAGTGTCTCCTTCCTTGTACTTATCTGGTTTAAAAAGTGATATATATATATATATGCAAATGTGTAGAAAAAAAGAACATGTTAAGTAAATAATCCGGGGTTCTTTTTAAAAAACAGTGCTCCATACGAAAGTAGAGATTAAATTATAATTATTTTTTTTTAAAATATGATTCCTCCGCTATATAAGAGTTCTCATGTTTCAAATACAAGCGCCAAAAACCTCAATATAATTACTGAAATTAAATTTAATTAAAGTATCAAGCCCTTTATAAATCTTTGCTTGAGGATGAAACAGGGATTGATATTTTAATTCACTTTTATTTCAATAATTATATTACAATAATTAATATATTGAGGTTTTTGGCTCTTGTTTTTGAAACATGAAAACTCTTATGTAACGAAGGAATCACATTTTTTAAAAATATTTGTAATGTATATATATATATATACATATATAGATAGATATATATGTGTGTGTGTGTGTGTGTACTCAGACGATTTTAATCAAATGACTTCTTAACGCTTTATATATATATATATTTTAGATAATGAACGCTATGTTATTATTTTCAAAAATAAATAAACAAAAACACGACGCCGAGTGTGATAGAAAAATTGGAGGAAAATGTGAAGAAGGGTGGAGAAGAAAAAAGGGGAAGAAAAGAAAAGCAAGGGTATTATAAATGTATCGATGTGGGATGTGGTTAAAGAGGAATTTTCTAATATGTAAACAAAAACTCAAGAGTATTTTTGTTTATTGTTTTCATGTTTAACTATAGTTGTATTTTCCACAAGGATTTTCCGGAATAGTGTATGCGGCCAGGCTTGTTGTTTTAAATGCCTAAAAAATGTTAGTTATGTAGAGTCAAGCGTAGTGAAAGTGAGTTTGTTGTGTGACCAAAATAAATAATATTTTATCCGTTGGAGATATACTCTCTCAGAGGGCACTTAAATTTGTAAACTATGTATTTTAGGCATTTAAAACAACATGCATGTCCGTATACACAAGTCCGTAAAATCCTTGAGGAAAACACAACTATACTTAAGCATGAAAACAATAAACAAAAACTAAAAATTCTTGAAGCTATATACATAAAATAGTTGAAACCTAACCTGAACAAAATAAACTATGAAATCTTCACAAATATACACAAATGATAATTCATAAGAGAAACCATTGCTTTATATCAACGGCTTCCTATACTTCATCCTTCTCGTTTTCACTCTGGCTGGTGTGATCATGTGTGACGTCATGAGCCGCCGTGTGATTTTCGCTTCCAGCGTCTCGTATGCACGTTTTTGTATGTTTGGAAAATTTCCATGCAAACAAAAACAGAATATCATTATTGCCATATCAAGTATTGTTTAATATATTGTAATGTCATTGTCATCTTTGATTATGGCTTATATAAGCCGAACGCTGAGATAGGATTATAAAACATGTATCAATATGGTGATTTTGTTTCGTCTTTCAATGATCATGTTAATAAGCTTATCAGACGATAGGAAATGAATTTGCATGAAATAAATAGACAAAACTTGCCTATATTATTTAATGAGACATGCATCCATATATATATATGTGTGTGTGTGTGTGTTTAGGCTTAGTCGCATAAATTAAGGGTAAAGGTGTTAGCCAAATAATTTTGATAATCTACGTTATACAGCATTTTTAATTGTAGCCAGCGTGGAAAACAATGTGTCGTACTTGGTGGAATAAAATATCATATGAATATTTAGCAAAATATCTAACACTTACTGCAAGCAGAGGTCAATGTTGGGTTGAACAGAGGCTATTTAAAAGCATGACTCAATTTCTTTCATTAATATTCGGGTTTAAAGCACCTTGCAGCTTACTGCCATGGAAACTCGGGTTATTATACGACTAAGTCGTGCCTGGCCAGAATCTAGAGGGACACTTGGAAATATCAAATTGGATTTTCAAACGGATAGCGGATCTGAATTGTAAATAAGAGAGCAACCTCTTTAGTTTCCTTCATTTCACCATACGGTCAGTTTTAGACCCCATGGAGTGACAGGTTGTAGTCGATTTCTATTTTTCCGCAGTAATGTGAATCTATTTTCGGGTTGTATGATAAACTTTGTTTGTCCTACAAAAATATTGCGTCGTCCGTGATTACTTCAGATTTTCATCACGCCCAGACACTATTGTTTCGACTGTCGATTAGTTGTTCTAAGGCCATTGTCTGCGATGGAGTTTACTCCATGGAAGCTTACAAAATTTGTAACGCTGCACGAACACACAGGCATGCCTTACCAGTGAGCAAATCAAAGTAATACTGACTGGCTCGGAGACTCTTCCTATTTAAATCTAATTGAGAATCTGTAGTGAATCTGCAAGGAAAGAATTCGGGGAATGGACATAAGAAGTACTAATAAGTGCACTGAGTAACTTGTCGTTGGAAAAATAGGAAAGTAAAGTAAATAATAACGGATTTAATCGTTTTGTTTGAATTAATTTACAAAAGATTGTAGGTTAATAAGTGTGACTTATATCAGTAAATCATTACAATCTCCCCCAAATTCTTACAATCGAAAAAAAATATTTTATGACTTCAAGTAACCTGCAAAAGGTTGATAAGCTGTGAAAATCTAATCAATAAAAAAATCATCTTGCACTGTTGGACAAATTTGCCCCAAGTAAAGCCTCCCCTATGTCACTTTTCACATCATCTCTAGTAAATTTGTTACAAACTGATCCGTAAGCGAATTCAAATGTCTACCTTATTTTTTAAATTTGTTGTTTCTCATCAGCCATTCATAATTGTCATGCGTAAAAATCTTTGAATTTCGAGGGCATTTCTTCCTGTTTATTCAGTTATTGATCGTAACTTACATGCTTATTCGCTTAATGTCAACGTGACATCGTTGAAACTAAATGCTTATATAAGAGAAAAAAAAGAAGTTCCATATCTTTAAGCGATATTTTCTACTTCATCATAGAGCCAAAGGTGACTCATTAAACCAGGAATTGAACAAAGTTATTTGTTTGTTTGCTGAATCCAATGTGCTAACGAGGCGCATGTAGATACGAACAATCTTATTCTGTAATTGATGCGTGAGTCAAAAGAAAAAAAATGTATCAAGCAGAGATTGTAATTACAAAATATATTGAATTCATTTTACTTTCACTCTTTAGAAATTTTAAAATATAAAAAAAATGTTGCACTATTAAGCGTTTTCTTTCGTTTAAAAGGAAGTTAATCCCCCAAAATATTTTCATTATTTTGATTTTAATTTGTTTAGATCAAGGCTTCTGAATAATTTAGTTCCTAAGATATATGTACCCGTAGGGTTAAACTACGTATCACTATATATATATATATATATATATATATATATATATATATATATATATATATATATATATATATATGTGTGTGTGTGTGTATGTGTGTGTGTATATATATATATATATATATATATGACAAACTCTCTCTGTTTCTGTCTCTCTATCTCTCTCTCTGTCTGTCTCTGTCTCTGTCTCTCTCTCTCTCTCTATATATATATATATATATATATATATATGTAAGAAATATAGTCTTAAGGTGTGCTATATTTATGGGATAAAGTGCTCAGTATCAGAGATAGAACGTCTGCAAATATAAAATGAATATTGAAGTCAACACTTAGAGGTGACAGTCTGTTTTATGCTAAATGCAATCGTCAGGCCATGTGGTCTGACGATTGCATCTAGCATGAAACAGGCTGTCAAAAGCGAGCTCAAAGTATGAACAGAGCGAAATAATAATGAATACAGAATCGTTAAAAATCATTCAGGGCATTATAAATTTACTTCGTAGACCTCATGTTCATCTCTTCAGAGCAGTTTTTCATTAATAAATTTAATTCAATTTATTCAGACGCAAGGAAAGGAAAAAAAAGAAAAATATTTTATAATAATGTATAAATCAACTCTAATTGTATCAATTCTTCCTCAATAGTTAAAATCTTGAGTTGCAAATTTCTCAGATTCGTAGAATCTGCGAGCTTCACTTCACCTCATATATGATAACGGATTCATCTTGTTTCAGTTTAATGTGCAGGAATTTGGCTGTTTTGGCTATGACAAATCTCTTTTTACCTGGTAATCTTTTAATAATTTTTAAATATCAACGAAAGTCAAATTCTCCAACTGTTTGGGGTACGCCATAATAGAAAATTTCATTATAGCTTCACAACGGCTTCACATTCTACGGCTCGTGAACAGTACTCAACTTCAGCCTGACCCTTTCTTTACTATGCACTTCCTTTAACTTCTACTTAACATATTCAAATAGATACAATCCTATTTTCCAAACCACTACGCTTCTATTTCTGATCTAATGTCTGAATTTCAGGGGTAGGGAGTTACCATTATTTACTCGCAGTCTGTTGTCATTATCTTTGTTGTCTAGGGAGAGTTCTTATTTCTAGTAATGCTCAGTTATATCCCTTAACACAGGCAGTGAAACGAGAATGACTCTACAACCATAGGTTAAATAAAGGGCCCAGTTCGGAATTCTCTGCAGGTTACACGGATCGATATACACGTTATGAAGGCCAGCTATTGGTAAATAGTTAACCCCGAAATTGAGGTAAAAGGCATTATGAAAGTGTAAAAATAGTTAACACGCAGACTACATCCGCGTTCAGGGTATGACGATAAACTACATCCGCGTTCTGGGTAAGACGATAAACTACGTCCAACAGAAAGACCTCTGATAATAAGTTTTTGAAAAAATAATGTTACCATCTGTACGTTTTTGAAAACATAATATTACCAGCTATATGTTTTTATTTTGTTTTGTTTTTTTGTTGTTTTTTTTTAAGAATATTTTTTCCGGCTATACGTTTTTGAAAAAATAATATTACCAGCTATATGTTTTTCAGAAATGGCCTCATGATATTTTCAACTAAGCAATCTAAAAAACAAAACAAAACTAAAAAAAAACAAAAAAAAACAACATATTTTACATAGACAAAGCCCTTCGTAAGTTATGGGCAGTACTCGTGTGATGATTTTTTATTTATTTCAAGACATGAGGTAGCAGTAATACCTTAAATAAGTCTATTAGAATCTTTTCCAACCAATCCGAAGGCTTCAACTACAACGGGAATGTTCTCATGTGCCACATTTTTGAGATTTCGATTTATTATTATTATTATTATTATTATTATTATTATTATTATTATTATTGTCACACATTGTAAGTTTTGAATAAGCCGTGTATATAAAGTTACCTCTCAAGTAACAGCATTGACCTCAGACAGATAAAACCTTCGTCAAATTATGTGTATTACCCAAGTTAATAGAATATCCCCATATTTATTGTGATTGATCCCTATACGCCGATTACTATAGGAATCAATTTAACCATCTTTTCCCTCATTTCAAACAATCTCTCCATTCCAAGTTTCAACTCAGATTAGTTTATAATTTTCTAAACCTCCTTGTTTGCTATATTATAGTCATTTTCTATGGCAGCGTCAATAATATGGCATCTTTTGGTGCCTTTATTTAGCGCCATAATATCCGGGTGGCGATGATGTACCATTCTGTCTGTGAGAAAAAAAAATCATTGTCCCGGAATATTGTGAGTTTTCCAAATTCTTCAGTTGTTCTGACAGTCACAGATGTTCGTACCAATTAATATTGTTTCGAATTTTCGTTAGCGAACTTATGGAATTGTCAACAGGAAGACAAAAGTAGGCATTGGGAAACGAACTTTGTACGAATGTATCCTCTCTTCTTTTGTTTTTCTTTGATTAGTCCTGTGAAAAGAGAGAGAGACGCCGACGATATCCTCACTGTCTGGATATTAATGCATCAGCCTGCATCATCACCATCATCACCATCATCATCATCATCATCAACACCATCACCACCACCACCACCAACAACAACAACAACAACAATAACAACACTAAACATCAATAGCAAACACAAAAAAAAACACACACACAAGAAAAGCAAAGAAGCTTTTTTTGCGAAACAAGCCCAAAACAAACAAAAAAAACATGGCCAAACGTAGATCTCCATGCCAGTGAGACTGGGAGAGATGCTAGCCAATTCCTACGCTGCTTCTTTCATTCTTACTGACGTGATTTCTACAAGAGCTTCCTCAGGTGATACGACACTTCGCGACGCACGTACGACAGCAGTTCATTTCCGAAATGCGGCTTCATACGGACTAATATCCTGATTTTCTGCCAATATGATATTTGCAACAAACGTAAACTATGTCACAAGTGATCTTATTTTTCCAAAATGCCACTTGGATTGTTTGAACAGCATTACTATACTTTTTGCGAGTCAGAGAGAAGGATAACTCGAAGAACAATTACGTAGACTAGTGTTTAATACACTGAATAAACTCTCAATTTATTGTCTTAAGAGTATAAATACGTCATACAGTAGTAACCCCAGCAACAGTAACAACGATAGAAGCTCTATTGTCTTGACATCGTTAATATTATGTCTAAAATTATACCTAACAAGGATTTCAATCGTTGAATTACCAGAATGTAATTTGACATTTAAACCTGTAGGAGATTATTTGGAAAATAATTTAGTGGCAACTGTTCTGTACAAAGAAACATCGGTCAATTATTCAAATTATTTTGACATATTCAGGAAATATTCATTCCTGCGTATTTTTATATATATTATCTACCACGTGGATTTAAATATTCTCCATTCGCAAAAAGAATATTAATGCTGTCAAATTGTTCATAATGTCTGTTTTAATATAGGTCATAAGATAAAAGCCATATTCCGTAAATTCCTCATCTGCCCAGGTCAAATGCTGTATATTTCATTTAAGTCAACGAAAAAAGAAAAGATGAAAAAAAATCTTGGGATATTAAATTCTTTAAAAAATCTAAATTATGGCTTTTTCTTTTTATACAACGTTCCTTCAATACTATTCTCAAGAGTCCCTCAAGGTAGACGTTTACTGAATGAGACGTGTCATATTAATGCACGAGGAGGCAGTAGGAAGCGAATGTAAGTAGTGTATGGTGAATAGAAAACACTTGACACATGAAGATATAAAGGCTGATGTGTTCGTGTAAGTATCCACGAAGAGTTCTTGGGGAAAGAAAAACTAAACCAAGAAACTGAATAGAACTGACTTCTCACAATTGAAATACAAAGCCAATGAGGGTGGTTCGACTCTGTGGATTTAGAATGGTGGGTCTTAGCTATAAAGACCTGAACTGATGAAAATAACGATTGAAGTTAATCTCAACATATGCCATGGGAATAGCGAAAGACTTGCAACGTTGCGTCTGCAGGAAATTTCATCACCCAGAAGTCCGCGTAAATCATTTCAAAACGTTTCTAGTCTTGAAAATCTCCAGTCTAGATATGACAGCAATACTCTAGTTTTGGTTTAATCTGCCTCGTATAAAGATGAAGCGTGTAAGAATGTGACAGTTACTTTATAGTTGGGTACAATGAGCTGACCATTTTTTTCAGCCTCATTAACAATGAATCGAATATATAAATTACAGTTGAGGTCTGGAGTGAACTTGAGTTACAACTGTGAAAGCAATGAGTCTTATGGCGACCACAACTGTTAATAAGGACTGTAAGAACTCGGGGTCTTATAGGTGATGATAAAATGATACACGCTGAAATTTACAGTACACCCTTGTGCAAATTAATTGAGGCAAAACGAATAATTACGTTATTATTTACTTTTTTCGTATTTTCCCAATGTAACATGACCCAGTATACATGTTAGTCATTCGTATGTATATTCCATGAAGTCGATCATTGCAGATTGATCATAAATTCTCGATCGGATTTCAATCAGGAGAGTTTGCGGGCACTTTGATTTGCTCACTGGTAAGGCTTGCCAGTGAGTTGCAATGTTACAATTTTCGTACGCTTCCTTGGAGTAACGTCCATCGATAACAATGGCCATAGGACAGCTAATCGACAATCGAGACAATAGTGTCTGGGCGGGATAAAAATATGATGATATCACAGATGGCGCAATATTTTTCAAGGCCAAACCTATTTCATCATACACCCCGAAAATAGATTCATATTATTGCATACCGCTGCAAATGAGCTAATCTGAGGAAGAAAATAGAAATCGATTAGACCCTATCACTCCAGTGGTTCAAAAATTGTCCGTATGGTGAAAAAAAGGAAACTAAAGCGGTGGTTTCAAATAATTTCTACAAGGGTGTATGTTATCGCTTCCTTTCATAGGAAACTTCGTTTAGTACTGAACAATGGTGAAGAAAGAATGAGAAACAATATTCTTTTCTGACAATCTTCCGCGTTTTGTATACTTGCTTTTTGCCTGATAGCAAAATCATCATTCGAAATTTTGATTTGTATCACGTCTCAATAAACTGACAGTGGAGCCGGTAACAAAAAACAACAACATCTGTCACTTGGCAGGCTCTAACAGTTCGTTATTGATGACATGTGTTAATTTTTAATTTAAATGTTGAAACCTGTTGACGCAGTCCTTGATAAAAGGCAAGTCAAGTGGTTGAAAGGTCTCTTACTAAATAATAGCACCAGCCTAGTATGACTCAAGGTAAAAGAACGTATAGCGCCAGAATTAGGGCATTTAATTGGGTAACCCGAGTGAAACGGCGAAAAACAACAATCTCATGTTTCAGAGTTCGAAACCAAGAATTAACTGACGTAGCATATTTCCAGTGCAGTATGAAGGCCCATGGCAAAGCCACGCTTTGACTTTTAGCGGTAAAAGCTGAAGGGATTATTAGATTGATGGAAATTGAAATACGTTATGTATAATATTGAAAAATATCTTCAAACAGTCGCATTGACAAAGTAGGATTTTCTTTGGCGAAGTATAAAAGAGTAATCATCGTTTTCATAATCAAAACAAAGTGTCAGTTTAATTCTAAACAATATATTTGAATGTAATTTTGGCAAAAATCTGGTTATTCAACTAAAAACGTACATTTAGATTAATGTTATCTTATTACGTGAGATCAGCCATGAATAATAAACACGAGTTTAAAATAGGGATATTAATTTGCATCTCTTTGTTTTCTTTGAAATTCTACCTAATATTAAAAATAATCTATCAGAACGTTGCTTTCCTTTCATGTCTACCTTCGAAATGGAGATTGTATTCTGAAATTGATAAAAAGGGAAATGTTCTCTCTTCTACATGATATGGCGTATTTATCTGATTCATTGGACAAATGTAAAGAAAATTTTTAGAACAAAAAAGCTGGTAAAAATGGCTGACTATTGGTATAAGTTTGAATATATTCTCTCTTAATGTTCTTAGATTTTATTCTGTATTTTCATTGTATGAATATGACTTTGGAATTATATGATTATTTACATATTCGTTTTTTCAATGAAAAGTTTGGTTCTGACCGTTTGTTAATTTTTTATTTTCTGCATTTATGTTTTTTCTTTCATTACATCCAAATCAAAGGCAATAAAAGCCACAAAGACGCAACGAATCACCCAGTTTGAAAATATGAGGAAAAAGAAAAAAAATTATTAACTGAATCATACAAGAACATGAATTAAGATGACAGAAGATAACAACTGATATTGCATTTGATATGGGAAACAAGATGCCAGAAAAGAGGTCCACAAGCGAGAAATGCGAAAGAAACTCCTAGCATAGATCTTCTCGTTACATCTTACAATTACGACAATTTGTAAATTTTTACTCAAAATAAAGCATATGATGTATTTAAAACATGGATATAATAGAAATGAAAAACAATGATCACAATTTCCTCTTTCAGTCTGTCAAACTAGATCTCTTTTAATCAATAACAATTTCATATATATATATATATATATATATATATATATATATATATATATATATATATATATATATATATATATATATATATATGAAATGACAGTTTTGAGGAAGGCAGCAGATGTCGATTGACGTTGCATTATAAATTTTGAAGATTGTATGGGGCAAGGAAGCAAGAATTTTGATACGTGTATTGCGAAAATACTAGTAAAAGAATTGTAGCCTCCATTTTCCAAGTTTTTTTTCCCTATGTTCATTAGAAATAGTTGAAGAAATCCTCTTTTTAAATTCACCAGATTTAATGTCTGATTATAATCCTACAAATGGTAGATTAAGTGGTCATGATTAAATGCAAATAAACTACGGAGAATGTATTTTGTAGTCATTCCAGTTAAAATACTTGACCCCCCAACCTCGATCTAATACTCATAAACACAAATTTCACTTTTACTGTAGATCTAGTTCTTACTGAAAATGACTTACTGTTTTGCCTTGGGAAAGAAATATTACATTTAGCACTCACATGCATACAGCTGCACGCATATACGAAACTTATACTGAGGCATTTTCACTAAATTCGACCAATAGAGTTTTTCTGTTTAATGTCTATTAGATGTCTCTAGTTTCCTATGACCTCATAGCGAACCCAACAGAAAATTCATTGAACAACTGTTCAAAGCTCGTAATTGTTTTGTTCGAGTACTTTCGACCATACCTAGTCACTACGAATATAGTATCAGTACCACAGGAAAACGTCTTAAAAACTTCATCCTGATCTTTTAGGAAGGCGATATTTCAATAAAAAAAGAACATTGTCATATGAAAACTTCATAACTATTTTTAAATAATTTTAAACATGACTGGTTACAGTTGAAAGCTACACTTAAAAGCTATTTGGCAACCAAATTAAATGTAGAAAACTACAGAAAAAGGCAAATAGTTTTACCAAGGCAATTGTAAATAAACTGATCACATCAAAGAACGTTAAAATCGAAGACCTCAATCTGCATTAAATTGCGTGTTTCAATTAGTCCAGCTACCTATATGTGAATGTTAAAATTCATAACTCTAGCTAACCTCAATGCCTTGTAAATAATATGCCTTAAAGATGCCTTAAATATAAAGCTTAATTTGAAGGGATGAGGAATGAGGTTTTTGGAAGGATGTAAATGAAGGAAGTAGCCAGTGTGTATTATGAGGTTAGGTAACGCTTGACCCTCAACCTGAAGAGGTTAAAATCATAGTGATAGGGGAAACAGGATCTCCGGAGTCTACCCCACAAAGAAATAGTTCTAAGATATCTGAGTGTAAGTCCCTCTTTATAAATGCAGTATAAAGGAATGTGGATGATACGACCCTGTGTACGTGGTATGGAGAGTTTTAAGTGGGTAAATCTGAAATAGAGGGAAATAAAGAATGGTGATGGTCTTGACATTTACCATGGAAATAGCGATAGATTAGCGATAAGCTTCTAAGCTTCGGTAGGTGCTTTCGTTTGGTTTGCTTTCGCATATCAACCTCAATGGGTTATTTAATGCCAGCAAAAATTTTATTGCTGGCAATATTTTGTTTTGTCAAAATCTATTTCTGGTAATATTTTTCCTTCAAAAATGTATTGTTGGTGATAATTTTTTCCAAAAACCTATTGCTGATAATATTTGTCCTAAAAATGTATAAATGTTAATATTTTTTTAAAATGTATTGCTGGTAATATTTTTTTCGAAAATGTATTTTTGGTTATATTTTTTTCAAAAATGTATTGCTGGTAATAGTTTTTTTTTTTCAAAAATGTATTGCTGCTAATAATTTTTTATAAAGTATTTCTGGTATTAATACCTATTTTAACACTTTCATGGTGTTTTTACCCAGTTTAGAGGTTGACTATTTGCCCATAGCTGAGACCCTAACAGGTGCTACCACCCTGTCAGGGTGGACCTGGGAACATCAGGAATTAAGAGGTGGTTCTACGCTCTTCAAACCTCCTGACCAGAGGCCTTGCTTTTGGAAGTAGTTTTTCGTCTTACACAAGAAGAGTATATAGCTTATCTTCATAGCCAGGACGTAGTTTTTTAGGTGGGTAAGCGATTGAAAAATTATCCTTCCTAACAAAGCCGTGTAAACGATTTTGAACTCTGTCAAGCCTGGAGAGTGACGGCTTTGTAACACCATCATAGAAAGGGCAGGAGCACTCGAATTTCTAGTCATATAAATATTGAGCATGTCAGGCGTAGTCAGTGTTTTTTTTTTTTTTTTGAAGCGGTACGATGAATCTCCTAGCATCGTTAGCAATGCTACGAATATGCAAGTTTCACTTAAGGTCTGTAGTGAGCTTCAGTCTCAACAGACATTCAAAGCATGAGACCTTATTGAGAGGACAACTGTTTAGCATGAGTAGAATAAATTTGGGATCTGCTCGGTGTTAAGGAAATGTTATTCATATGTCCCAGAAAGGGATATATTTGTTCGAAGTAGCAAAGTGGCTGTTGACTACTGTAACCGAGTAGGACAATCTAGCAAGTAACCGTAATGGACTGGTCCTCGTCGTAGTGGTAGGCAATAGGCGTAGGCATTAGGCGAAGGCAATAGGCGTAGCCAATAGGCGCTGTCTTGTACCTCCACATCAATCTGTATTTATGGCTGACACCAACCAATTATATTATTGTGAGGGGGAACGCAGGTGTATGCATATTCATTACATCACTTACTAACTTTGTGCGCTATTGAATAATACAATAATTTGAGAGCCTTGAAATCATCTGCCAAGCTCTGGTCATTTAGATGTTTTATGTTGCACCCATAAACCATGTTATATTGATAAAATATTTATATTAATAAAAACAAAAAAACAAAAAAAAACAAACCCCTAGACGGAAAAATACTAAAGAAACTATAAAAGAAATTTGCTATAGCCACTAGTTATTATTTATAATAGAATCCTTTTCCTCGATGTTTAAATAATAAACACAATTTTAAGTACTTTATTATATATAAGCACGCAAGTAAAAATTACTAAAACGAATGTACTCACAGATATTAAATTTGTTATAAAGGATATGATTAACCGAGTTAAAGTAATTAGTCGTTCGCACACATTATTTTATAAGTGATATAAAACGAATACTTATTAACAATAGTATCCGAAGTCACGCTGGTAGTGAGCAAATAAAATTACTTTTATAATATCCCCACGCCCCCCCGCCAAATGTAAAATACAGCAAAACAAAATAAAAACAGACTCGTTAATTTTTTCTCTGTTAACCTGATGCATCTTATTTGTGAAAATTAGTAGGCAATATGATTCTTCGGTACATATCACTAAGATTGAAATCGGCACATTGATCATTTAGTACAAAGATTTTATAGCTATTAAAAACCAAATAATATCAATAATTCCGTACTTGGAAATCAAATACTCTTGTCTTTTGGGAGATGGCATCGCAGCATCAATAATGGAAAACGACATTAAAGTCTTAAATTAGACACACAACTACCACCCTTTCTCGTAGGTTACTTTCCCATTTCTAAAACTTTAGTGTCTTTCGGACACATATCGACTATCACATCAAAAAAATTACGACTAAAGAGAAATATTAATTATTAATATTAAAATATAATACAGTACTCATTTTATTGGATTACCGTCCCCTGATGATGATCACAGGTAAGGAGATTTTGAATTACCGCCTCCTGAGGATAATTACAGGTGGCGAAATGTTTGAAAGAAGACATCTCTTTCTCGGTGACTTCATAAGGAAAAGATGTATTCTTTTCAACTATCCCGACATCTAAGTACCTCAATTACAAGCACAGAAGGTTGCTTTGATATCTTCATGTTTAATTTCCTTTCTCCTTTTGCAAAAGATTCCATCAATATATTTGTTAATATTTATTGATTGGTTTAAATTCTTGACTTTTTTTCCCTAGACATGTGCCCGCCAAAATTACTGCGGGTCAATTGTAAAGAAAAACTCGAAAATAGTCTTAGATATTATTATCATACAAATGAAAAAACTTTCACTAAATAAAATAATTGACACCAAATTGAATGACATTCTGGTTTAAAAACTTAATAAATGCGTCCTCACAAGCAGTCATCTTTCTTGACGCCTGCTGAACTAATTTATGAAACTACAGCGCTCCACAAAACTTCACTTTTATACGGTGCGTTTATATGTAGATTAGAAATGTAGCATTTCTAAAGTGCTTGAAGGAAACTAGTTCCTGATAATGGCTAGTGAGGAATGACAGCACGAGAACCAAAGCATTATTTCTTTGGACACTTTCTCGAAAAATATTATCCAGATCTGATACGATTTATACCTTATTATTGGTTCCAGTTTTAAAAAGAGAGAACTTGTCTGTTGATAATAATAAAAGATATATATATATATATATATACATATATATATATATGAAAATTTCTCCGAATTAATCAGTAGAGAGACAATATTTATGAATAAAAATGACAATAGGAAAACTGGTAATTGCTGACGCGTTTCGTCCAATGTGGACTTTATCAAAGCAAAATACGAAAATGAAATTAAATGAACAAAGTAACTAATAAAAACAAAAACAGAATGTACCTAGCAACTGGAATGGAGAGAAACGCTATTTTCATATTTTTAACTGACGTTATTTTTCAGTTAAAAATATGAAAATAGCGTTTCTCTCCATTCCAGTTGCTAGGTACATTCTGTTTTTGTTTTTATTAGTTACTTTGTTCATTTAATTTCATTTTCGTATTTTGCTTTGATAAAGTCCACATTGGACGAAACGCGTCAGCAATTACCAGTTTTCCTATTGTCATTTTTATTCATATATATATATATATATATATATATATATATATATATATATATATATATATATTCGTGTGTGTGTGAAAAACGACTGACAACGTGATGAGGTTAAGTTGTTTTTTATTTTAATTTTTCATGGGTTCTTTAAATTTTTTTCTTTTCAGGGCATAAATTATACAAAAGTTATCTGAATGTTTTATATACCCAAGCCCTTTCAGCTATACTTTTAGCCATTATCAAGGACGAATTTTATTTTACTTTTAATTAAATAGATTGAGTTGATTTATAAATGTATCTAAAGTTATAGGAATGTTTTATTCTAAACACGGCCAGCACATTGTGGCCGTGTTCATAGTTCATATTATTGAGAGTTGACTTTTTCTTTTTTATTAATAATGCTTACATTATTTTGCAGCCTTTTTGTACATATGTATGATTCTATTATATTTGTATTATCAGCAAGTGTGTTACGGATAGCGTTTGGTAGGTCCCCAAGTTTATTAAAATGAGATCTAATTGAGCTGGGGTCAGAGAGATATAACGTGAGTCTTCTTGCTAAACATGTTATAGTATATCCAATATAATCATTTGGTTAAGAACGCGGGTCCTTAAGGGGCATGTGAATTCGTAAATAATATTGGTTCTCTGTTATTTGGATCTTATAATATAGTTTATATCCTGAAAAATAAAACAATTATAAGAACAGACGAAAAAATTATATAACGGATAGCCCCTGCATCTGTCTATATTTCTGAGATCAGGTATTATGTACACTATTTAGAAGGACACATGAGAGAGTGGGTAAAGGCGTTAGTTAGATCCAGTGAGAGGAGCCAAAGTGTCTGAGTTCAATACCAGGTTAAGTCAGTGGAGAACTTGGGGAGTGGAATTAACAGGAGATAACTGATAACTAATATCCATTAAACATGGCATGTGGAACTAGAACAGTCTACCCCAGTGAGCGACATAAAGGGTTCAGTTCGACATTCCAACCACCTGAAGAAGGCCGGAGATTACAACAGCCGAAACTTTGTAATAAATATGGCGACAAAGTTGAGAACAATAGTCCGAATAATGTAAATAGAGGACAGCACCTTGTCAGTCGTTTTTTAAAGAAAATTTCATAAAATAGGGAATGCTGGCCAAATGCACACACACACAAATGCACGCACACAGTATGTATATATATATATATATATATATATATATATATATATATATATATATAACCAAGTATATGATTGGTGTATATGGACTGAATTCCAATAACCAACAATTACTATTCTTAAAAGAGTGCTCAATACAAAGTAGAGCAGATATAATTATTTATTTTTAAAGAAAAAAAAATTTATAACATAAATATGTTATAAAATCACTACAAAAATAGCCATTTTGTTTCAACACCCTCGGTGTCTTATCAAGTGATGACGTTGAATGTAAAATAAATGGTTTTAAAAGTTTCAAATTAATTAATATTCTACGCAAGGGGAAAACGTTGTTACAAAGGCTAGATGGACCAATCAGAATACAAGTACAGGAAAATTCAAAAAGCTCGTTAACGAAGTCATGTTATAATATCTATTCAGATGTTTAGTATTAAAAAATAATTTATTCCAACGAATAATTACTAAATTATATGATAAAATTTAATATTAAAATTTAAAACTGCTAATTACAAAATCAAAATTTAACATTTATTCGCTATCAAGTTTACAACTATAAAATTACTGAGGAGAAAAGAAGAAATATATATGTTATTCAATTTATTTTTTCATTGAAGTTACTTTAGCTATATTTAATATCCGGTCTTTTTACAATGTATACATTTTAATCCTCATGGTGTGTAAATGGGGTCCTAAACTCACGCGTAAAACAAACGCAGTCAGATTCTAATACATAAGCACCAAGACATATGCACACACAAAAAAGGGACAAATGTCTTGGTGTTTATGTATTAGAATCTGACTGCGTTTGTTTTACGCGTGAGTTTAGGACCCAATTTACACACCAAGAGGATTAAAATGTATACATTGTAAAAAATATACGGAAAAAACAAACAAAAATCCTTATATGCAATTATGCTGTTTTAATGTTAATATAATGTCAACGTCAGACGTTTCGGTCTAATAAACCATCTTCAGGACATATTCATAAAATATAATTTACATTATCAATTCAACATGACAAAGACGATGGACATAAAAGCAAGACTTATCCAAACGCTGATCATATAAAACTTTCAGTTATCTGTTTAAAACAGCATAATTGCATATAAGGATTTTTGTTTGTTTTTTCCTTATATTTTTCTTCATACTGTCGGATCTATATCCATATATTGGCTTACATACACACACACACACACACACACACATATATATATATATATATATATATATATATATATAGATATATAGATATATATATATATATATATATATATATAGAGAGAGAGAGAGAGAGAGAGCGAGAGAGAAATAGATAGATAGATAGATAGATAGATAGATAGATAGATAGATAGATAGATAGATAGATAGTACTCGTGCATTGACATCATTTCCGATAGCAAATTAAATAACTATCAATGCGTGGGCAGGAAATTTTTAACGTTGAGGAAGATGGTGCACTATGTTTATCCAACACTCAAGCAAGTATAGCATGTACCCGAAAAGAAGACGCTGTCGTCATAATTGGATGCTGTCAAGGCACAGGTTTGGCTAGGGAAGTCTATTTTTTCCTGTTATTATTATTAACAAAGTCTACGTCATCCAAAACGACACAAGACCAGATATTTCTGTATCTCATGGCCTGTGATAGACGGGCGTTGAAGTCATTAAAGAAATTCATCCCCCTCTTTAACAGGTTTTGTTTTTAATCCTGCTTAGTGTTCTCGTCAACACACGTACCAGAAAAAAAACAAAAAACGATTGTCTGACATTACGGCAAGTAGACCTCGGTTACATAGTACTAGTAATTTTCATATGTAAATAATATATATATATGTGTTTTCTATGAGTTATATATATATATATATATATATATATATATATATATATATATACAGAGAGAGAGAGAGAGAGAGAGAGAGAGAGAGAGAGAGACCACCAAAGTATGAATACACACTTTAGCAAAGGAAGGACGTATAGATAATGCTATACTAAATTTATTCAGGCATACAAGTAATACAAATTAACTTTAGACTCTACAGGCACAAAAGATCCTCAAAATAGTGGCCTGTAACTGCCAGAAATTTATTTGTACGGTGATCTGCTGCTTGGTCAACGTTGAGCAAAGCTTTCAGTGAGATTCCCGCACATGCATTTTAAATGTCTTGCCTCATAGTCGATAATGTATTCAGTTTTCAACGATGGACAAAATCTTTTAGATTTCACTATAGTTAAAACTACAAAGAAAAGTCCCTTTCATAACGTGTGTATACACTTTTTTAACGAACTGTATATATATATATATATATATATATATATATATATATATATATTAAAAAGATGGATGTCTATTATGTTTAAGCTTCGTATAGTGGCTTTAGCTTCAGGAGAAACTAAAGACAAAAACTGTCCAACACTTGGATATTTTATATTATGCTGGTCCTCGATCTGAGCTTTCAGCTCACATAAGCCATGATCAGATAGATTATATGGACAATACAACAAAGATGTCCATCATCAAATGTGACATTGTGTTATATTTATGTAGAAGTTTACTATGCGACGATAACTGTCAAATAACGCAGAATAGAAGACGCAGGTCGTGAATTCGTCATGCGGTTCTATGGCGGCAAACATAACAACGTGAGCGAAAGAAAAGTTATCAACAAAAACATGACAGATGTATGTATGTGTGTGCGTTCGTGCGTGTGAGCATCCTCTCTCTTAATTCTATGGCAAGGAGCTTTCTTTCATTTCAGTGGGTTTTCCTAATTCTGAAGATTAATCTTCAGGCGAAGCGTTCTATGAAAGGTAACGTAAAATTTCTGTTTAATCTTTAATCTTTGTCTTGGATTCTTTAATAAAATGTTCCGCTTTTTTAATAATAATAATAATAATAATAATAATAATATATATATATATATATAGATTGTAAAAATTTTGGCAATCCGTATCGATAAGCCCAAGGATGATGTAATCCTGAATGGTCAGTTTTAAGTCCGAGCGAATAATTTAATTTTAAAACAGACCATTTTAAGGCTCCATTTGTAATAATTTATTTCACCAGAGAGTTTTATTTTTCTCTGGATCTTCACTTTCAAAAGATTTTTCATTTCACCTTTTTCTCTTGTGAAATAAATTATTACAAATTGAGCCCTAATGTCTTCTGTTTTTCTTTAAATTAATATATATATATATATATATATATATATATATATATATATATATATATATATATATATATATTACGTATATATATATATATATATATATATATATATGCGAATGTGTACTGTCTAAATATATTTTTGTTTGATTGTCCCATTTTTTGCTTTCTTTTATATTTGTCAATTAGTTTCGTTTTGTATAAAAGTTCGCCATTATTTTCTTCTCTTCGTAAACACCTAGTATAATACATAGATTTTCATACTGTTATTAGCTCAGTTATTGATCAGAAATTTCCAATGATCTGCACATGTGATTCATATATATATATATATATATATATATATATATATATATATGTACGTTCGATTCATTCCAATGTTAAATAAACGAATTATACCAAATATAAAATATCCACTACATAAAATGAAAAATAGTTTCATTACTAGATTACATTTTTCTATATGTCCGTGTATACCACAATAACATGCACTCACACATATAGATCCATACTCAATGGCTGGCTGAATGTTTCCTAGTTTGGTAAGACACCTGTTCTGGCATTTTTCTCTGAATACATTGTCGTTTATACTGTATCTATTTTAAATTCCAACTTTTTTTAGAAAGCATATAATCTGTTGTGAAGCTAAATACAAGTCAGTTCGCTCAAATCCTCGGTCACAGTGGCTTTGAGTAAAAAAGCTTCGGTTAAACCGTACTATGGTTATCATGCACTTCCGAAAAGGCCAACACACTTGGAACGTCTCTCCGAGATGTAATTTTCAAAATATCTATACACAAATCGGCCATAGTGAAATTTGAACTGGAGTCTAATTCTTGTTATCTTAACGTTCTAACTACTTGACCACGCACCCAATACCATACCATATATAGCAACACTTAATTTAAGACAAAATTTCGTCAATGTTGACGTTGAATATAAATACTTTTGTGGAATTGGGAACACTTGCATGTTCAATAATGAACTGACCCACCTTCTGTTCTCTTAACAGTCAGGTCATATACATCACACGATCTCTTGTCAAATAATTTGTACAAATGAGGTCAAGTTTATTATTCATGCATTTTCGAGAATGTGACATGAATTATGACAAGGTTTATTGATTATTTTCCCCACTAATGTCCGCTAAGTTGTTTTGCGCTTCTACGTTATAGACATTGAAGTAACGAAATACTGAGAGACTTGTTTAATAGCATATGCAATATGATAGGTCTTGATCTGGCATCTCGTCTACAGTCACTTTCTCACAGACGTGGTGTAGCCTCCCTCTGTCTTTTCTACAAATATTTGTATGGCAACTGTTCTGACGAGCTATTTTCACTTTGCCCAACTGTATGTATTTACTAGGTTGGCATCTCGGTCCCACCCTTTCACTGCCGATACAGGTAAATGTAACTGCTTCTTCTTTACCAACAGCTTCTTCTCTCGAACTTCCCAACAATAGAACTCCCTTACTCCTACTGGTTTCCATGATAGCTATAATCTTCAAATGTAATGTCAATCGATATATTCTGATGCCTTAATCCTGATCACCGTCCTTCCCTATATCCTTTCCTCAAACACGACTCTTTAGTTTTGGTCTCACTCATTGTAACCCCTTGCGTGCTAGTGGCACTCCCGCCTTGCTTTGTGTGAAATTCTTAATAAAATGTAGCTCATCGCAAGCCTTGTATACAAACGATAATGCAACGTTGCATGCATTCTTAGTGGTACTATATCAATTACGCGGACGTAACTCTCCGCGATTGTTTCAGGGTTCTCTATAACCTAATGTGTGTTTGTTGGGTAGGGTTGCAGGAAATTTATTGAGTTCTGCAATGATGGAGTGCTAAATTATCTTAAAGGGAAAACACTTTTATTACTGAGAAAACATGCGAAGCCAAAGTTGATGCAAATGGCCCGGAAAAAAAAAGATTTCTGCATATCCCATTTGAATAAAGCAAATATTTAATTGGTGGTCCTTGTGAACTTACGAAAAGGGCACCTCACACCGTTAAAGAACCAACATAATCCGGCACAATAAACGCTCTCCAGGCAAGATACATTGATTCCATCAAATATGACCATCCTGCACAAAAGTGCTCGATATGTGACTTATTTAACGAGGACACACGTAAACATTCTTATAGAGTACAAATTTTCGCTGGATTAGCAAAGTGCAGTAACCGTGGTTTTAATCTTAATGCAACAAAATAGAATTCAGTCTATATACGCATTAGAGTGTGCTTAATAAGGCTCAGTAAGTTCTTCTGGATATTACCATCCGCTATGCTGATGCAAGTTAAAAAAAAGAAAATCTTAGTATAAGATGATTGATCCTTTGCCTATCCAGGGCATTTTCGTGTATAGTATCCAAACGTTCACGCTTTTTACAGATTTATAACTATTGCAAGGCAACTTAGCTTATTTGTCAAAAAGATTATGCTGATATATAGTGGTTCACATCATAAAAACTTGTAAATACCATACGATGCACAGAAAGTACAAATCATAAACTACTTACACTACGCTCTGTGCATCGCATGTAATGCAAAGATTATAATCATTTCAATAGTGGAGAAATAGATCTCTTTCATTTAAGGCCTTACATTATCTCTCAGCGCTCTGTGATTATATGTGATAGATAAAATCTTAGATTAGGCCTTTCCACAGACGTTCTACCCAATAGTAGGTTCTTTTATTAAGCGTCCTTAGTTTTAACACGCTTTTCAAATCATGGCATGGAAATTACATATCCCGAGTATCATATATAATGAGCAGGACAGGCAAAGTGTTAACAGAGAGAGGTTTCGTTTCGCAGAAGTTATTAAAATTAGAACTAAATAGCCACTCCTAACTTGAACAGATTGTAGGCCATTTTCGTGATCAGTTGCCAATTTAACTTTATTGAACCAATCAGATCTACTGTCAAAATAAAAGTAAATAATATGCACCTGACCTGAAGTGGAACTCCTTCATACGATTCATTGCTAAGGTTGCAGGTAAAATCGTCAGCTCACCGTAACACCCCAGTAAATACCCGGCTCCTCATGTTATGCTCTAAGTTTACAAGAGCCAGTTCATGCCTAAAATGGAATACTGTTGTTATATTTCGGTGGGAGCAGCCCAGACCTCATTCTCCAGCCCTGATAGAACGCGAAAATATATCTGTGCCCTTTTAGGTAACGAATTATTCTCCACCCTTAAACCTCTCTCCCACAGGCGGGATGTCTCAAGACAGTCGCTGTTCTACCGCTACTTACACGCGGAGTGCTCGGACGAAGTATATTCATTGGTCTTACCAAATCCTTCACGGCAAGAACACACTATGCCACTTACTTAGTAGCCAACCAAGCCTTATTCCCTCCGTGTATCATTGGTGAGAATTAAATTCCACTAGAGCAGGTTCTTCCCGAGAAACAATGCCTTGTGGAACCGACTTCCAACGGGGTGTTTACCCGGTCACTACAATTATAATTTGTTCAAGGCTAAGATTAACCGTTACCTTCCACTTCTGCACACAAATGGCCTCCTAACGTAACCCTCTACCTTGAGTTGTTCCCGTGACTTGTACAGGATTAACCTTACTGTAAAAGATAATGGATCGGGAAATGTTGATGGCTAGGAGGACGTTAGTGAAAAAGAGGAACAGAGAAGATTCAAGTATATATTGTGTTGAAAAATAGAGACATTGGGAGAAGCTCGCATAGTCTGAAGGTGTTGTCACTCAAGATAATTTTCATTACGCGGTTTGATAAAAAAAAAATTGAATCAAATAAAAGAAATTGCCAGAAACATCATACCTCTTCAACTTACCGACATGTCATATCTAAATCAACAGCTCGAGCTACATTATTCTGGCTTAAAACTGAAAAAAATATTCCAGAAAAATCTGTAAAAACACCGGCTGTTGTGCTAGTGAAGCAAAAGCCATATTGTTTGTCTGAAAGAAGATCCTGCGAGGCTTCAAACAGTTCGGAATTGATTAGAGCCTGGAGCACTTTGACAAAGAAGTCTAATAGGTCAATAGTTCAAATGATCAAACGATTCTCCAGATTTCTTAAAAACGGAAAATATAGAAGAGGATTTCCAACAATTCGTATTGCAAGAAGTAGCGAAATATCTATTGTAGTGATTTCAATGAAAAGGTTAAAGTTCAAAGGTACATTTCTTAAGAATAATAAGCTATGTATGGATCAAGGTTAGGGGTGATAGCGACACACACAGAATTGGTTATTTGCATATCAAACAGTAGAAGCTGAAGGCAAAAAGACGCCAGATATGTCTAGAATAGTATCAAATCATAATTTGCGATCAAAGATGAATACATTGTAGTTAAATTAAATCCAAAAATTAAAAAAAAAACAGACACGCTCCTGTAGAAGCCGTTTTCTGTATAATGGTAACTTCTTTTATACTAAGAGTTAAAGAGCGTTTCTAATTTTTAAATTTTGGATTTAATTTAACGACAACAAATCATTTCACTTTCATTGTTTGACTTTATACAGTCGGAATATGAAACGCGTCAGCAAAAACTAAGATTTTTTTTCATTTGTCATTCTCATTTCTATACCAATTTTCCTTTTCCAGAGAATTATTCTGGGAAATTTATATATATATATATATATATATATATATATATATATATATATATATATATATATATATATATTATTATTATTATTATTATTATTATTATTATTGTTATTATTATTATTATTAACATTTGCGTCGTTTTTTATGTATGAAGGTATAGAATCTAAGTTCTTTGAAATGGCCAGCCGGGTTAATCGCATATATGATTTTTTTATAGTGTCGTGGGCTTGTTCGGAACAAACCACACCTATTGGAAGGGCCAAATGTAAAGAACTAGTTTGCCACAAGGTCCTCAAACAACCGCAACCCATCGTAGGTTTAGAATTCGTCTTATTTCTTCTAGAAAGAAGAACCAAAATACAGCCTCTTTTTACGAAAAAAGTAAAAAAAGTCGGGGTTTACAGGCTTGACTCAGATCAAGCAAAAGAATATGACCTACGTTAAATTTAAACTAAGCGAAGAAGCAAAAATTAAGAAATTATTTTTCATAAATGAATCATGACCCATAGATTTGAAATCAAAGCAGCAAGACTTTAAGCAGGAGCGGATGTAAATGGAAACATTGTATATTAAACAATGCCATTTTATAAGATAAAATTAAGTGGTAATCAATGTTTTCTCTTTTTCTTTTTTGTAAAAAGAAGCTGTATTTTGCTTTTAAATCTGAATATATCGTTCACTCACCATTAATTTACAATCGCGTGATGAGATGCGTTGATACGCATCGAAACACGACTGTAATTTTGTAGCGATTTTGAAGTGCTTTTCGATGTAATATCTTAAAATAAAGTATCTTCCCTGGTGGCTATATTCTTCAACTATTCAAATGTAATATCAGTGAACATCTTCTGATGCCTTGGTCCTGCTCCACGTCCGTACATATATCCTTTTCTCAAATACCCCTCTTAACTCTTGCTCTCACTCTCTGTAACCCCTTGCGTGCTAGTGGAACTCTCACCTTGCTTGAGGTAATATGCTTAAATATATATATATATATATATATATATATATATATATATATATATATATATATATATATATATATATATACATATATATACATATATATATATATATATATATATATATATATATATGTGTGTGTGTGTGTGTGTGGATTTACAAGTAAATATGTTCGGTGAGTGAATGGCTACAAACCAGAAAACAGATGAATATGTCTTGTTTTCTTTTTGTTCATTCAACTATATTCTTCATCTTGGCTCCGTTTTTCCTGTAATTTTGATGTTTCTTTGAAAGCGTTCCAATCGATTCGCTTGCCTTTTGAAAGTTCCGTCATCAAAAGATAAGCCAGGCAAAAGAATAATCAACTGGCAGATGCATAAAACAATTATAAAGAAAAGAATAATCAGTAATGAGAAGTTTAGTAAACGTATTATTGTTAAAAAAAAAAGGGAATACTTGAGAACGAATGATATACAGCTATAAAATATATGGAAAAAATACTATACTTCATATCCGGAAAAAATATCCGTTCCTTTTCTTTTTCTTTTTCAGTTCCATTCAATTTAATTTCCTTTCATCTTGTTTTGATTGTGAGCATAAAATAAATTTATTTTGAAAAGTGAAATCGTGCAGTTTTAACTTCACATTAATAAATTAATTCATTTTCATTTCGATTTAAAAAAAAAAAAATAAGCTTGCAAATTTTGTTGCATAAGTAAAAACCAGCTTATTGAATAAAACTATATTTCTACCCAGGAAATATTTTCTCTTCTGATTAATTTAACAACTGCTAATTTAGTGGGAATCTTAAAGGACATTGATTAGACCAGTTTTAGCTGAGTTCCACGCATGGTTCTCCTAAATCGATATAATCACATATAAATTGTAGAAATGAAAGCCTACTTCGAGAGAAAAATTTATTCCCTTTTGATGGTAATGAACGTGATTTTTCTTATCATCTTGCTATGATTAATTGGTTGTTTTTAGATTTCAAATGTTAATAGTCATAGATCAAAAGATAATTTTTCTGTTCAATAAAAATGTATTTACATTATAAGTCATTTTGAAAGGTACATAGAAAATTAAATAGTATTGTTTGAGTAAACGTTTATTATTAAAATAGGTAGGGGTGTTTGGTGTTAGTAATTATTAACACCAAACATCCCTACCTATTTTAAACAATTCGCCCTGGCTGTTACCATGGAAATTTTGATTTCAATTATGAATATACTATTAAAACACGTAAATTTCAGAAATAAGTTATTCCCAAAAAAATTTCGCTTGAAGATGGAAAAGAGCTTACTTTAACTCAATTTAATTCAAATAATTATATTGAAGTTTTCGGCTCTTGTTTTGAAACATGGGACCTCTTATGTAGCGTGTTGGAATCATATTTTTAAATAAATAATTATATATATATATATATATATATATATATATCCCTCTGTAAACTCAACCATGTCTCTCACACCATTCCTCATCACCCTCTAATTCAAATTAGATTAGCTTAATACTGCCTCTCCAATGTGTAAATTTTAAATTTATTTTCCATTCACCTTTGAAAGTGAAGTCTGAAGATCCAGAGAAATATAAAACTCTCTGGGGAAATAAATTATTACAATGTAGCCTTAAAGTGGTCAGTTGTTCATCTAAATTAAATTATTCGCTCCGACTTAACATTGAGCTCTCAGGATTTCATACTCCTTTGGATTATCCATACGGATTACCAAGATTTTCGTTACTTAAATATACATACATACACACATATACATACCTCTGTTCCTAAAAATGATCCCACTTCCCACATACTAAATTTTAAATTATATATATATATATATATATATATATATATATGGAAAGTGTATGAAAACTATACCACAGATTGATCCAAGCCTTGTGAAAGAAATTGGCTACAAAAATGTGCCTGAGAAGGCGTCTGGAAAAGGAATTTGCTAGCCATCCTTGTATACAGATATATACGGATACGACCGACCAGCCGCACTATATATATATATATATATATATATATATATATATATATATATATATATATATATATATATATATATATATAACCGAATTCACCCCAAGCAAGGCAGTAATAAACACGACTAAGAAACAACAACAATATTGATGAGACCTCGTAGCCAGTCTTGGACTTCTTTTAAATTCATAAAGTCTAGGTACCATGCCGACTAACAAATCCGTGCAAAGGCCATGAAACAACTTAGAGAAAAGGCACAGGGAGGTAACTACGCCGGTGGGAGTGGGACTGAAGCTGAGAGGCCAGATCAGGACCGACAATATTGTTGCTTGCCCTTTAGATTTTATAAAGAATCTCTAAATTAAGTCTGCGATGGATAAATTGTCATCTAAATTATGCAAAAATGAAAATAACATTTCATTTTAACAGATATACTTACCAAAACTGCAAAAAAAAAATATCTTAGGATACTAAAGAGTGAATTTATTCAATAAAACTGCCATCGCCTTCAATCACTGCCTTCAGACTACTTCATAATCTGTTGCATCTCTTCTAAACTCTTTCTTTAATTTGGTGAATGCTGCCCAAAATCATTGCCATCAGTTGATTCTTGGTGTTACTAGTGGTTTTGTTGGTCTCTTACTCAACTGCGCCCGACAAAGGATGTTTGCAGTCTGGGTTGTTATGTGGTCAGATATAAGGGGGTGATATGGTTATAGAAATTGTCTGGCAGCTATGACTGTGTTCTCATGCTTGTGTGATATGTTGCATAGTCTTTTTGCCAAACATAGCGTCTACCGGTAGCGGCCCTCTTGAACCATGGAAGCACTACATTCTATACGAACCTAATGTAGGCCTCCGTCTTGAGTCTGAATCTCTGTGGTAATATGTATGGAGACATAATGTCGCCATCACAATGATCACTCCAAATACCTTTGTAATCAACATTAGACTCATCCAACTGCTCCCGAATTCTTTGCACTATCCTCAGATTGACACTCAATCACTCTGAAATATTGGTATTGGAGCATGCCGTTTCAAAATTTCTTGCGGAGTGAGTTGATCATTGTTTTTCACACAAACGGTACTCAACTGACCCTAGTAACAGTCGGCTAAATCAAAAACAAACAACGCGCATGCGCCAGATTAAAATTTAAAATCGCGTCAATTCACCCATCGCATCCTCTATAGAGCAGGAGGACCGAACCATATGTGGTAGCAATATACTAAGCACGCACTGAAGGTATACTTATATATATATATAACTAGATTCTGAACTGAAAAAATTTCTAGCACGAAATATATATATATATATATATATATATATATATATAATTATTTATTTAAAAATTATAACATAAATATGTTATAAAATCACTACAAAAATAGCCATTTTTTGTTTCAACACCTCCGGTGTCTTATCAAAGGAACACGTTGAATGTAAAATAAATGATTTGAAAAGTTTCAAATTAATTAACGATCCTTTGCAAGGGGAAAACGTTGTACTAAATGTCCTGTTAAGCTTAGATAATTTATCTTCAATTGTGGCTGGATTCGTTAGCAATGAATCTCCTTTCGTTAAGTTTGTATCGCGTATTATTTTATTTCAAAAACATTCCGTAGTGAATATGATAACATTAGGCTATTGAACTATCTTAAATGGCGTTCTAATGTATTTCTCCTCATCACCTACATATTAAGGACCAAACTTTCTGAAGGTTCTAAAGTAGAATCCCCTAATTATTCCGGTTTTTATTTTGTTGCCATTGTACGAACAGACCTTTATAAGATAATTTCCTTAGAAAAATTACTATAGATAAATAGGTCATTATCAATATAGCTTTTTCATACAATTTTAACAAATATTACTGAGGACATAGCCATATGTTTATGTAAAGTATTTTTATAGGATCATATAAATAATTTGACAAGCATAGTCGTAACTAAAATCTTTACGTCGATAAAATTTTCAGAGACCATCATTTAAGTCACGCCTATTTTTGTTATGTTCGATGGTTCTCTTACTTCCCCGTTATTATTAGGACGGTTCACATGATATCAAGGAAAGATAGTGATTTGTTGGTTGCAGTTTCATAAATAAAAAAACTATCTATACAGTATCATCAATATATCAGAAGCATTAATTATTTAGGAAAAATAGTTGGAAAGTACCGAATTCAAAAATACATTTTTGTGTTAGAATTACCAACACTTCAGCATTAAAAAAAGTCTAAAAATACACTCTCATCGTAGAATTACCAGCAATACATTTATCGTCTGCAAACTATGAATATCAAAACATACATTTGCATCGAAATTATAAAATTATTTAGAAATATCTGTATTTGCAGCTGTAAAATTGTCTACAAAATATTTAGATTTCGGCATTACATATCCCAGAGAGGTTGGCGTTCTGGATAAGACGTTAAACTACGTCCAGCAGCAAGGCCTCTGATCAGGAGGTTTTGAGGAGTGTGGAACCACCTCTTAATTTCTAGTGTTCCCAGATCCATCCCGCCCATTTGAGGTAGTAACTGCTAGGGTCCCAGCTATGGAAAAATAGTTAACCCCCAAACTGGGTCAAAACACTATGAAAGTGAAAAAATGGTTTTTAATACCAGAAATATGTTTTTGTAAAAGAATTCCAAGGAATAAATTTTTGAAGAAAAAAAAAAACTATTACCAGCAATAAAAATCTTGTCGGCATTACATACCCCATTGAGGTGTTGATATACACCAAATATCCAAACCAGAGAGATTGATAGGCCGCTAGGCAAAATTAACGAATAAAAACCAGAAAAAGTGTGTAGTATGATTGAAGTGTACCATGTAAACTACCAACTGTTCCTAATATGAGAAAAACATGACAATCTCAATTTTGAAACCAGTCAGAAGATTTTCCAGTGTGAGAGATAATTATTATTACACGCGAATGCACGCTTACTTTTTTTTTAAGCATTCAACCCCAAGAAAGGCGGGAAGTCACTACGACGCAAGGGGTTGCAGAGAGTTGGAGCGAGAACAAAGACGAGTGATAGAGGAAAGGATGAAGAGAAGGTTAGGGGATAGATCAGGGCATGTGAAGACGTCGATTGACGTTACGTTTCAATAGTTGGAGATTATAGCTATCAGGAAAACAAGAAATGGCGAGGGAGTTCCACATTCGAGAAGTGCGAGACATGAAGCTACTGGAGTAGAAGAGACGGCTACATTTAACAGTTTCGGTAGTGAAAGGGTGCGAGCGAGATGCCAGCCTCGTAGAACACTTAAATTCATGAAGTCTTGGAACCAGCGAAAGCAGCTTATCGGAGCAGTTACCGTGAAAGTATTTGTAAAAAAGACAGAGGGAGGCAACGTCACGTCTGTGCGAGAACGGCTGCAGACGAGATGCCAGATCAGGGCCAGTTACAATGCATATCCGTCTTTGTATTTTGTCAAGGGCCTTGAGACAAACAAAAGGGGCTCCAGATCATATATGGCAGCAATACCCCATGCAAGGGCGAATGGTTGATTTGTAGATTTGAAGGATCGTCTCCGGTGAGAAAAAAATTTCTGGCGCAGCACAAACTAGTAACTCAAAGTATTCGTTCCATTTTAGGTCAGCGGACATTGGGCAACCGGGCAGTCACAAAGAGGTGCTCTCGCGGAGATGAACATCAGACATTTTAATGGGATGCAGGAATGGTTCTCTCAAGTGAGCAATAGAGAACATTTTTGTTTTTAAGGCCTTAAAGTTAACCAGTCTTTGTGTGTGCTTACTCATATTTGAAATTGAAGTAATTGACATGACTTCGGATACTGATTGCAAGCACCAGTGGTAAATATAAAATTATTCATGGAAAACTCGATAATTGTGAAATTATAGTGAAACATTTCTATATCATAATCAAATACGGCTTGGCATTTGATCATGCGTGTTTCGTATATATAGAGAAGATATACATGTGCAATGGCTACACGTATTTGAGAACACGCCTTTATCAGAACATAAATGAAAGACAACATTTCCTAACGTTGCGCGGCATGCGCCGAAATTTTAGAACATTTTCATTTATCTTTCAGACGTATCAAGGGTAGTGGCATGACAGCTTTCAATTTATTCCTGGAGATTGTAACATACAATTCTTAACGTGTGCCAAGCAGATCTCCTGATTTAAACCGCATCGTTGACATCTTCTGTCGCGTCATCGTAAGGGGGACCGACCTTCGAATCTACAAGACAAAAGATTAATTGAAAACCGTAGTCATAGACGTGATAACATAAAAATACTACTTGTTACAAGCCTTCAGTCGCTTCTGAGGCCATGCAGATGTGTTCAATCCTGACTATGGTTTCATTGAACTGGCTTTTCTAATTTTCTAAGTAGAATTTGGTGAAAGTTTTAATCGAAAACATTTTCTCTTCTATAGGTTTATCGATATTTACACTACAATTTGTTTTCAGTTTTGTGGGGCACATTTTCGAGGACTCGCATCATATTTTTGTTTACCAAGGAATTAAAAAAATAAATTGTCCATTGTTTCATGAGTGTTTTTAGCTTTCACAAGCAATTATCATGCACAGTATTTAGTTTTGAAGTTTTCCAGTTCCGTGGCTTCACGCAACGATAGGTGTCATGCGACAGTTTTTGAAATATCATTTATTTACGCGTAGGTGGATAATGTGTCGTTTTTACCTACAAAGCAACATGACAGCCCGTGTATGTGAGTGTCCTTAAACACACACACACACACACACATATATATATATATATATATATATATATATATATATATATATATATATGTATATATGTGTGTGTGTGTATATGTGTGTATTTACACACACGCGCGCGCTCATATAGATAGATATGTGTGTGTGTTTGAGAGTTTGTGTGTCTGTGTGTTTGTGTTCACATATATAATTTGTGCCTTGCAGGCATGCGACTGCCATGTTGCTTTGTGAAAAAAAAAGACGCGTTATTCACCTACTCGTAAAGAAATTATATTTCATATATATATATATATATATATATATATATATATATATATATATATATATATATATATATATATATATGTGTGTGTGTGTGTGTGTTAATATTATCCATTTCCTTATATGGAAATATTCGGCATTCATTGACCGAGCAGACAGTATTGATGTCGTATAAGATTTATTAAATCTTTCGCTTGAAACAATTTTTTAGGAAAATATGTTTCTCAAGTCCAGTAATTGTTATTTTGTTATCGCTCTTTCCAGTATCGGTCGGCTTTTCCTTCCTGAGCTTTTATTCGAAGTAGTGTGGGATATCAGCATCTTCATTATGTTATTATATATATATATATATATATATATATATATATATATATATATATATATATATGAGATTCTATTATACCTCATATGTATGACCATTTCTCACTGCAAGAAATTAATCTTCCGAGGTTTATTAACACCAAAGTGTTTGAAGATAAAATACAAAGGAGGCTTAAACATTTTAACTTTAAAGACATTGGAAGGAAGAGGAAGTGAAAGACAACAAAGTAAGAGAAAAAATAATTAAAAGGTAGGAAAGAGAAAGAAAGCGAGAAATAACAAAATGGAGAGAGGGAAAAGAAGGGAGAGGAAGTAAAATACATGCAGAAACCCATCTAAAAAAGGTTAAAACACAATTGGAAATTTGACGTCAGTTAAACTAACCTTGGCATATATTTTTAAATATAATATCTCGTTTCAGTAAGGAAAAATTACAAAAGGAAATTCAATTTTTAAAACTCTAAGGAAGTTTTTAAGACTGTTTTTTTATTTTAAATTAAAGAAGGGTAAAAAAATGATATCTAAAATAAAAAAAACAAAAAACTATTATATAATAAGATAACTAATGAAATAATAAGGACAAGTATTTAGTAAATTTAAAAAAAATATTTATACTATTATGTTGGTGAAAAAATAATGACGTAATAATGTCATTTTTTGACGTTAAAAATACGTCAAAAAACGATATTATTACGTCATTATTTTTGCACCAACATAATAAATATATAATAGGTAAAATATATACGCTAATAAGAATAAATAATAATAAATAAAGAAATCAAACTTAAGTAAAATATAAATGAAACATAAATAAATCATTAATTATATATCAAAATAAAAAAAAAAACTTTAAATAAGGAAATATCAATTAAAATTAACTACTAACAAAAAATAACTCCATAGAAAAAATAGCTATTAAAAAGTGATTTAATGGTAAATATGAGTACAAAATATAAACCTAAAGTAAACTTGAAAATATAATAAACTATAAAAAAGAAATAATAGAAATTAAATATCAAAAACTTTATAAAACCTATTAAAAATATATTTAAAAAAGTTAGAGAAATAAGCCAATACATATAGCACAGACAAAATTAAATAAGACGTAATAATAATAATAATAGCAATAATAAGGATAATAATAATCGCGACAGAGAAATATCTATAAAGAAGAAGAAGAAGAAGAAGAAGAAGAAGAAGAAGAAGAAGAAGAAAATAAAACAAAATCTATATGGTAGGAAGGTTATTTGAAAGGAGTGATAAAGAGTAGAAATAACATTATAGGTGTTAAGTGATAACGGATTGTGCCACACCGAAAATATTCTATAACAGATTTAATCTTCTATAATGACATCTGGGAACCATGTCATTTCTATCATTTAGTAATATATTTTGATGGTCAAATTTAATAATTCTAATTTTCACTTTTACATCTGCACTTAAAATTACCAGGCGTATGATCGAAAACTAGGAAATTCCAGTCAATCTGAGGGTTCAGATCTTCTTCCCTCAACTCACAAATTTTTTTAGAGAGAGCAGTTAGGTGGTATTATCTTGGGTTGAAAAAGGAGGGTCTATGGTTATAGAGTTTTGTTTCCATTCCCCCAAAGAAATCCCAATATAAATATGGTGGTTTAATCTACATTCTTTGTTGTAAATGTTAGCTTCATAAGTAACATTTGATGCTCTGCATTTTCTCTCGACTGGACAAAGATTTCTACTTTTATCTGTATATGTAATTTATCTATATATTCTCTGTTATAAATACATTGAGCTCTTTTTGTCGATCGGATTTAATATTTCATATTATTAGGATTCATTTGGATTACTTAGACACGGAATTTTTGAAATACACACAGACACACACGCGCGTTCACGCGCACACACACACATATATTTTCGGGGTGTTTGATAAAATTTGTTTAGCCTTGAAAATATTTCTTCAGATTTTCATCACGCCCAAACGCTATTGTCCCTACTGTCGAGTAGTTGTCCTACGGCCATTGTCTGCTGTGAACGTTACTCCAAGGAAGCTTACGAAAATTGTAATACTGCCTGAACACACTGGCAAGCCTTAGCAGTGAGTAAATCAAAGTAATATAGACTGGCCCGGAAACTTTCCTGATTTAAATCCAATCGAGAATCTGTGGTCAATCTGTAAGGAAAGACTTCGTAGAATAGACATACGAAATACTAGCATGTGCACTGGATCATGTTTAATTGGGGAAATGGGAAAAAAGTAAATAATACCGGAATTATTTATTTTACTTCAATTAATTTGCACAAGGGTGTTGATATAACGAAATAAAAAAAAAATAGAGAATCCTGATCACCTGTAGGACTTGAAGTATAAAAGCAGAATTAAAAACTTCGTATTTGTTTTGTTTGCAATCGCGACATCCGGATCCTGCTAATGTTAATAATAAGGCAGGACGATTAGGGAATTAATAACGATTATGGTTTGCTATTGGTCAATTTGTCTCCTTAATCTCCTCTCAGGTTGCATTTTCTTTATCGTCAATTTAGGTTCAATCCCCAAGTAATTCATTTGCAGTGAAAATATCTCTGAAGAATTAGCTGATAGCTTAGGACAGATGTCGCCAACCTACGGCTTGCGTGCCGCCCGTGTTACGCAAAACAAATGACATCACAAAGTCCGAACCAATAACTACTACAAAGCAAAGAAGATATTTAGTTGTTTCAATTTTATTATATACTAAAGTATATATTACTATATATTACTGTATAAAATATATTGTAGAACAGGTATGTTGACCGTGACGTGTTTGAAAATACTTATGCTGAAGATCTTAAAACCATATTTCGATGCAAAGTTAGCGAAAGGCTTAGGATGTGATAATGCGGTAAGTTAAATCAGTGAACCGGGTTCAAATCCTTACTAATTTCGTATTATTCACTTTTGAAAAAAATGATTTGGAAAGAGTATGAATTTAGCTCTTGTTCTCACCCATCACTTATTTTTGTTCAGTGTTAGCTGAAATCTCTAAATATGGTTGGTAATCATTCTAAAAGAATGAAAACATTGAATTCCAAACCATGAGAAGGAATTAAAAATTTTACTGTTTTTTATTTGTAACCGTGACATGAGAATCCTGTTAATGTTAATAATAAAGCAGCACAATCAGAGAATTAATAACATTTTATTATTTGAAAGCAAAGATTATGATTTGCTTTTGGTTAATTCTTTGTCTTTGCTCTGCTCCCACCTTGGGTATGATGATAAACTACATTCAAGTCCTCGGTAAGACGATAAACTCCATCCGATAGCAGAGAAAAGTTTGAGGGGCATGGAAGCACATCATAACTGCTGGTGTTCGCAGGTCCAACTTCCCCTTGGTGCTAGTAACTGTTATAGTTCCAGCTATGGCCAAAATGTTAACACCCAAAAGGGGTCAAGACACTATGAAAGTATTAAAATAGTTTTTTAATACCTGAAATACTTTTTGGAGGAAAAGTTATTACCAGCAGTACATTTATGAAAAAGAAAAATATTACCAGTAATACATTTTTTGGAAAATTCTTTACCAGTAATAAAATGTTTGTCGACATTAAATAACCCATTGAGATTGATATGTTGTTAAAAAAAAGCAAAAACTTACTCTTTTCTCAGGTTGCACTTTCTTTTTCGTCAATTTATGTTCAATCCCCAAGTGATTCATTTGCAATTAAAATATCAATGAAGAATTAGAGGATAGATTAGGATATGTTGCGGTAAGTTAAATCAGCTAACCAGATGCAAATTCATGGTAATTCCATATTTTTTACTTTTGGAAAAATGACTTTCGAAAGTGCATGAATTTAGCTCTTGTTCCTACCCATCGGTTATAAAGTAGGGTTAGCTGAAATCTCTAGATTCGGTTGGTAAAGAGTCTAAAAGAATGAAAGCTCTAAATTCCAAACCATGAAAAAAGCAAGGGGAAATTTCCAAAACTATTTTCCTATGAATGCGTGGCAAAGGAAAGGCAATAAAAAAGAAAAATGTGGAGAGCCATGATCGCTTATGTCATAAACAATTGTGAATAAAGAAAAAAAGATAACAGAGAATCAACCAAAATTGTAAATATTTTCTTTCTTATACATTCATTTATCAAACATTTAATTTGATTTTCGCTGGTTCGAGAGGCGATTTTTTAGCAAAGCAAAAATTTTATGTTGCCATGGCAAGTGACTCAAATAAAGGAATGATATAATATTTAAAATTTGAAGTTGTGTTGCCATATCCTGCAATGGCAACAGAAAGTGACAATGACTGAGATTAATTAGTGAAGTAGAGGAGCCTTGAAAAACAATGCAGTGGACAAGAAAATACTGAATAACGCAGTGTGTTAAAGAGTAAGCACCATACAATATGAGCGGATTAATCTTTGAAAAAGGTTTTTGATTCTGTAACAAAATAAAATTTTCGCTGACATTTTAGAAAGTGGTTGTTGATGTAGGTGAACTTAATGTTCAGCCATTCCAAGTATTAGGTTGGTGAAAAAATAATGTCGTTTTTTGACGTTCAACTTCAAAAGAAAAACGACATTATTTTTGAATCAACCTAATATATTTTTCAAAAACGTATATACACACTTGTGCAAATTAATCAAAACAAAACGAATAATTCGTTATTATTTATTTTTCGTATTTTCCCAATGAAACATGACACAGTGCACATGTTAGTACTTTGTATGTCCATTTCACGAAGTCGTTCCTTGAAGATTGACCATAGATTCTTGATTGGATTTACATCAGAAGAGTTTCCAGGCCAGTCAATAGTACTTTGATTTACTCACTGGTAAGGTTTGCCAGTGTGTCCGTGCAGCGTTACAATTTTCGTAAGCTTCGTAAGAGTAACGTCCATCGCAGACAATGGCTGTAGAACAATTAATCGACAGTCGAGACAATAGTGTCTGGGCGTGATGAAAATCTGATGCAATCACGGACGACGTAATACTTTTCAAGGCCAAACAAATTTCATCATACACCGCGAAAATAGATTCATATTACTGCACGCCACTCCAAATGACATAATCTGTGGAAAAATAGAAATCGATTACACCCTGCCACTCCAGTGGGTCTAAAAGTGAACATACAGTGAAAGAAAGGGAACGAAAGCGGTTGTTTCAATTAATTTTTTTTAAGCATTACGCCCCGAGCAAGGCGTGAAGCCACTTAGGATGCAGGGGATTGCAGAAGATTTGGAGCGAGAGCAGATAGGGGTGATAGAAGAAAGGATGAGGAGAGGGATAGTGGATAGATCAAGGTAACTGGAGATGTCGATTGACATTTCATTTGAAGTGTTGGGGATTATAGCTCTCAGGGAAACAGTAATAGGGAAGAGTGTTCCACAGGCGAGAGGTGCGAGTTATGAAGCTATTGGAGTAGTAGAGACGGCTACATTTAAAAGTTTCTACAGTGAAAGGGTGAGAGCGGGATGCCAGCCTTGTAGGGCGCTTGAATTCATGAAGTCTGGGAACCAGTGAAAGTAGCTCATCGGAGTAATTACCATGAAAGTACTTGTAAAAAAGACAGAGAGTGGCGACGGCGCGTGTGTGAGAGAGCAACTGTAGACGAGATGCCAGATCAGGGACAATTATATTACATATCCGCCTCTGGAGTTTGTCAAGAACTCCGAGGCAAACAGAAGGTACACTAGACCATATATGGCAGCAATACTCCATGCAAGGGCGAATGTTTGATTTGTATATTTGAAGTATCGATTCCGGGGAGAAAAAATAACAAGACGAAAGATTCAATAGACGCCGCAATAGTCATAATAACATACTTCACGTGACAAATATAGGGAATATATGTAATGTATGCTTCATGAGACCTACAAACATTCTAGATTTGTATCATCCAATTTTAGTGTACACTCTATTGGCAATTGTTTTATTAATAAAGACATGTCAACCGTGCTGTATGTTAAAAAAACATAAAATATAAACGCTGAACACTTTTCAAATATTTCAAAATACTTCCATAAATGAGTATTTCTAAATATCTTTTTTTTTTTACTATCCTGTGAATATAAAATAAATATTAAAAGCAGGTCTTCACTTGGTATCTATGCTGACGACACAACGCTTTACTTCAGTCTCAATAGTAACTCTGTATTAATTCGTTAAAGTCAAATTGGAGGGTGATCTCAAAAATAACATAAAGTCAATTCTAGACCGGGACAAGGAATGTCTTGTTAATTTTAACAACTCTATTATTATTTGAGAGTCCCCTTTCTGCCTTTCACCAGAATGGCTGATACTAACCTCCAGAGGAGTGATTAGTTGCGCCTTCTCGGGCTAGTACTCTCAGCTGATATAGAGTGAAAAAATATATTGGATCAATTGCGAACTCTGCTTCCGAGAAAGTTGATTCGTTGTGCGATTCTAGATATGTTTTTTTTTTCTCTCCAGAATCTATCTTCTTTTCTTCAATCATTTCACCCCAAGCAAGGATGTTACTGAATGTTAGAGTATAGGAGAAAAAAAATTGAGGACATTCAAAGAACATGAATTAAGAAGACATAACATAACGATTGACATTGCATTTAAATTCTTGAAAATCAGAGTTAACTGGGAAGCAAGAAACCGGAAGTGAAAAGTGCGGGAACAGAAACTGTTAGCATATAACTTCCGGTTATTACATTTAGTTATTTCAAGTTTAATTTGTTGAGACCATGTTGCCAATCAAGAACTGCGCTTAAATAGATAGAAACGAGAGCGGAAAGTTCATCCAAACAATTACCATGTAGTATTTATAGAAGAGGCACAGTAAAGCAACTTTATGGTGATGGGAAAGCAACTGTTGCTGAGATGCCAGGACAGGGCCAATAATACTGCTGATTCTTCTTTGGATTCTATCAAAAAGCTCTAAATTTTTAGCAGGAGAGCAGATCATATTCGGATCATGGACGAAAGAAGATTTCTTCACGCCCAAATCAATATTAATTTTCGGACAAGTCCTTCGCGATGGTACCTAGAATTTATGAATTTAATTGCAGTATTAGATTAACAAAAAGGTCTCATCAATTTACAGTTTCAATGGCTCTGATGTAACTAATTTCTGTGGAACACTCTTCTAGTTCCACGCTTTCTATCCAATGTTGATTTTCATAAATTTAACTGCAATGCTAATGGTTATCACCTGTCTTGCTGATTACAATTCTATTGTTCTTTCTCCATAATCATGTTTCTGTTTTCTAATTCTTTCACACTCCGTAATTCTTGTGTCTTAGTCGATTTACTGCCTTGCATGGGGTGAATACGATGGAAAAAATCATTAAAAATTTGCTTTAAAAATAATATTTAACTATTTTACAGATTTATCACGTTAAGCTTCCTAATTTGGGTGATCATAGATGCTAATGGGTTATTGGAAGAAACATCTACATAATACAGAATTTTTTTATAGTTAATATCTTTATTTTTTGTGGTTATTTTTTACCTGTTTTCTCGTTGCAAAAAATTAAGGCGATTTTAATTACTAAGGTGGTCATAATTTAAAATGTGCAAAACTTTTTATCCAAATTCACTATATCAGTGAATCTTTCTTGTAAACATGAAATTTTATATTTGGATATGACTGCCTTTTTTGGAAAAAAAAATTATGTCTCTACTCTCAGAAGCTTGCAAATCGCTAATAGCAAGGAATAAAAAGAACGTTTGTGCTATAAAATAAGAAAAAAATGTTAAATGTTCAGAGAATAAACTCATTCGAAATGTTCAAGTTGATTCGACAAACCTTTTTGTTCCTATAAATATTCAGTCATCAAAGCACAACTCTTATTAGCTATAGTCTATCTAATATACAAAGGAATACCAAAATATTTTCGGGCCATGCATAAAAATTCGGACATTTTCATGACTGAAAACATACTGTATTGAAATATATAAATATATATATATATATATATAAATATAGAAGTGAACATAGAAGTCAACACTTAGAGGCGACAGTCTGTTTCATGCTATATGCAATCGTCAAGCCACGTGTGCTGTTATTTTTCTCGGCTATTTATATATATACGGGTTAGTGGTGCATTGTGGGTATTCTATTATGGCGGTTATTTCACCGGAAGTCGTTTGTTTATCTATTTAGGTCAAATTATATTGCTTGTTTTTATTTTTGTTTCTTATTTTATTTATTTATTTATTTATTAACGTAGTAAAAATTTGTTTATATCACTTATTTAACAGTTTTGTTTTGGTTTGGGAATTTAATTAAAACTATAACCGCCATAATAGAATACCCACAATGCACCACTAACCCGTATATATATAAATAGCCGAGAAAAATAACAGCACACGTGGCTTGACGATTGCATATAGTATGAAACAGACTGTCGCCTCTAAGTGTTGACTTCTATGTTCACTTCTATATTTACACACGCTCTATCTCTGATATTGAGCACTTTATTCCATAAATATAGCACACCTTAAGACTATATTTCTTTATATATATATATATATATATATATATATATATATATATAGAGAGAGAGAGAGAGAGAGAGAGAGAGAGAGAGAGAGAGGGAGAGAGAGAGAATGGAGACAGTGTTGAATACAGGGTCCGTCTACGAAACTTTAGAATCGGGATACTGATGTTAACAACATCAATCAGCTAAGTGACAAATTCTATATTTGCATTAATTGTCTTTTTGACTTTCCCTCCTGTCTCTCTCTCTCTCTCTCTCTCTCTCTCTCTCTCTCTCTCTCTCTCTCTTCCCATACACACATATATATATATATATATATATATATATATATACGACGCCTTAAGTAATATTATTCGTACTGGATCAAATGAAATAGCCTTCTGATATAATGTTTAAAATCTGCGCACGTTTTCGCGTTAAACGCTGAAAATTTTGATAGTTACGTGATTCAAACCAGCGCCTAGGAAGAGAATAAGATTTATCTCCATTCCCTCGGACCATTCGACAACATTGCTAAAGAATACGTATTGATTTGTTTTTTTCGTTTTTTTATTTGAAGCAAACGTTTCATAAAGGAATGAATGATCCCGTTTTGATTTGATGTATATTTCGTGGCATTTTGTGATATCTTCAAATTGATGGAGCGACTCATCAAAAGTTGCTCCATGGATGAAGGTAATTGAGAATCCGAAAGCAAACTGTAGTGAGAACACACACATTTAAAAGGCTTTTTCCTTTAGATTCTACGATATATTGTTGCCTAGCAACAGAAACACATGCGTTGTTTTCATGACTAATGTCCAGTAAACGATTTTTTCATGTCGTAGTGGCTCATTCCAACGAATCAGTATAAATTTGCACAGTAGCAACTTGTGAAAGGTGCAGCATTTCGAAATAAATTTCCAGTGACACGTAACAAACACCGTTGCCTTGGCAGGTTCTGTTTAAGATGAGATTTCGGCAGCTGTTCTGGATAGCGCCACGCTATTATTCGTTGTGGATTCTCGTAATAAATACATTCGTCATTGGATGTATCTGTCATTACGAAGACAGATTTTCCTCGTCGACCAAGATATAAAGACATGAGTTTACAAGCTGTCTTTCCCTAAGATCATGAAGAACCAATTTCAAAGATTTAGAACATTTCCTCGTTCTTGTAAACGACGCCCACACTATTGAGTTATGGAAAACGCCAAAATGACCGGAGTAAATATTTAAAGCCTTTTTAATACTTTTAACTCTTCTCTAAATTGTAGAAAGATTAGCAGATTTGCATCAGTACGTAGAGTAAAAAAGGTAAGATCACTAGAAGAAACCGTGTGTGGTGAACGACAAATGCGTTCCCCAACGCTTCAGGGATTGCACGGAAGTCGAATAAAAACATTCAAAAATCAAAGAAATTCAAGTGCGTTACTTTCTTTAGAGTGGATAAAGATTTGCACAGAACTCAAAACACGTTTCAAAGAAACAATGTGTGAAAACATTGACGTAAATGAAGCAAAGAGGGTCAGAAGCAAATTGACTTCAGGTTAGATGTTTTGACGAAAGTAGGGAGACCAATCCTATTAATTATATGCCCACTGCACATCGAGACTCTCAATCTGCAATAAAGTTCATCCGGCGTATGTCAGTTAATGTTTTTAATCCTGCGGAGTGCCTAATCAATCTCCTCACCAGAATCGTCCTCGCCTGGTGACGTAACCAGTTTAGTCGCAGATGACCCGATCATGTTGCAGACTTACAAGGTACCAGTAGCACCACACACACACACACGCACGCACACACACATATATATATATATATATATATCTATATTTCTGAGATGAGGTATTATGTACATTATTTACATTATTCGGACTATTTTCCTCATCTTTGTTGCCATATTTATTACAACGTTTCGGCCATTGCACGCTCCAGCGTTCTTCAGGTGGTTGGAATGTCGAACTGAACCCTTTATTTCGCTCACTGGGGTAAACTGTTCTAGTTCCACGTGCCAAGGACACATGGCACAGTGGATAAAGGCGTTAGTTAGATCCAGAGACAGGAAACCAAGGTTAAGGCAGTGGAGAACTTTCAGAGGGAAATTAACAGGAGATAACTGATAACTGATATCCATTAAACATAGCACGTTGTAATAAATATGGCGACAAAGATGAGGACAATAGTCGGAATAATGTAAATAGAATATATATATATATATATATATATATATATATATATATATATATATATATATATATATATATATATATATGGGTATGTAAGGGTATGGTGGATCTATTGGCGACTAAATTACGCACAAATTAGAATAACTCAGACATCTCATTTTAACAAATATATTTGCCAAAATTACGCCAGAATTCCTGGAAATGCTAAAGTGGAAATCGTTATTGGCTTCAACTACGGCCATCACATGATTTTAGAATCTCATGCAACTCTCCTTGACGTTTTTTTTTTGTTTAAGTTGGTGAATGTAGGCATAATCTTTGCCTTCAGTTAATATTTTGGTTTATAGGTTAGATAGTTGTCCAGAATTAAGTGGTGATGTGGTCAGAGAAATTGACCGAGAGTCATGACTAGAATCACGCGAAATTAAAAATATTAAATGGCGACAATTTACCCATATATATATATATATATATATATATATATATATATATATATATATATATATATATATCCATATAGACATATATATATATATATATATATATATATATATATACATATATATATATATATATATATATGTATGCATGCATATATATATATGTATGTATGCATATATATATATATATATATATGTATGCATATATATATGTATTTATGCATATATATATGTATGCATATATATATGTATATATACATATTATATATATGTATGTATATGCATATATATATGTATGTATGCATATATATATATATATATATATATATATATCCCCTGACGAATGGGCGTAGTGAGACATACATTACCATTACATAATTACTTGCATGCACAAACAGAACGAAGGACGTAGTTAAGACAACATAATGTGAAGATGTCAAACACAGGGATTAAATTGATAACATTTGTTTTATATATGTAGAGATCGACACATATTTTCCGCCTAGAATACAAATTAAAAAAATATATTAATTTAATACATTAAAAATACGTTCTCAATTTCAAAACAATGAGAAACTTTACAACTTCTTTTCAGTAAACGTAAAAATTCAACCTATCTGCTCTATCTTGGAGGTATATAATATGTGATATTTTTTTTTAGTTTCATTGCTTAGGCATCATTGGAATTTCCTGCTGCTACATGGAACCATCTGGATCTCATCCTTCATCTGACAATATTACACACGGCTACTCCAATTACTGATATCAATAGCTTCCAGATATCTTAAAAATAACATAGAAGCCTTGACTTGTTTGGTGTCCAGTCTAGGAGCCGTGCAACTTCGAATTCAAACTAGATGGATATAGGGTGGCAATTCTACCTTGTAAAATCGGCTTCCGACAGAAACCAAAGCAGAAACCCCACAAGTCACTCCATAGGAAGTGAAGCAGCAGGAGAAGCATTAGAACAAAGAATAATAAAAAAAAAAGGTTAGCAGGAAGAGGAAGACTATTTATAAATTGACCCTCTGGATAGTTTAAATGACACCAATACCTGAAAAACGTAATAATTATCGGCAATGCTTGATCTAATAAAGAGCCATTTTCATGGGTCGTAATAATAGTGCATATAAACAAAATAGTTTATTATTTTTTGTGGTTGATCAGTTAGAATCATTAGGTTAGCAAATATATCTCAATGCAAAAGAGAAGCGATATGTAATGTCACTGAGAGCTCATGAGAGATATTTACTCATGTCTTTAAAATGACTGAAGAATTGCGTTTATAAAAGCAGATTCAATTAAGAAATAAGAAACATCCGGTGTAATGCTCGACATTGTTTTTTTATGTAATAATCAACCAAAATATATTAAACTTAACCTTGACTTATACTAAGTAAAAATAATAATACGGGATACTCGATTTTCTTTCAGAAATTAGGTGGAAAATCTTTACTCTCTATCATATGTATGATTTTTTAATCAAGTGTAATGTCATAGTTCAGCGAGAATTGATCTCATTTGCAATGCATAATTTTAGCCTTCTGGAGATCTCTATAGAGCAAGTGCTGTTCCCTGTTCATTAAAGAAAGTTTATTCATGAAATAGGCGCTATAAATGTGGGACAAATACTAAACTATCGAGAAAAAAGATCGAGGTGTAAGGATGCAGATGGCGATTATTCCCCTCTTACGAATTTACGACGGTCACGTGACTGCCGATGAGTGATGCTAGGCCGAAAGTGACGGAGATCTTGTCGGGTGACGAAAACAATTCTGTGTAGACTGAGATGAAAACAGCCTTGATAGACGTGGTAAGAAAAAAACACGTGGTTCACTCAAGGGATATAAATGACATCCCCTAGTCAGGACATGTTCTACCGAGAAATTTTACAAGTAAGACTGTATTCATTTTCCTCCATTCACACGGCTTGTTATATCGATCCGTGTTATAGTTTCCCTGCGTTGACCAGATAGTAACAACTACATTCACATTACTACAAAATGTATTGTATGAGATATCTGTTTAAAAAATATATCCGTATAGAGCATACTTAGTTTTTTATTTAATTTAGATATTTTGGACTTTCCTTTCGTTAAGTTTTAGTATATCACGCATATACTAATGCCTAATAGGGACATTGGAGAATGGAGATAATAAAGATCGTTATTCTCTCTTGCAAAAGAGTCCATTATAGATATTATTGTAACAAACATTAAAAAGTAGGGCAAAGAATGTCGTAAGCGCATAACAATAACGAATGTCATATAACAGAAACTTAGCAACGTATTAAGCGATAAGAAAATGTACCTAGAAAACAATTTAGAGAGCTCTCGCTAGCTGAATTATCTCACAGATAAAGAAAAGGCATGAAACGAATCCTGAGAATGACTTGACATCGCATGTGAGAAACAAAATGTTTTTAATGTGAAAAGGAAAAATTGCAACTGTTGCTAACAATCAGAGACTGTTGATATTTATGTGGTCCATAAAGTAAGAAAGGAAGCTTAAAAAATGTAACACACGCAGAATATTTTAAAAGCAAGAGAAACAAGCGGAAACAGGGTCTTCTTAAATGAAGTGCTTGAATTAACGAATAGCAAAACAACATTTTTTTCTAGAAATACAAAACAGGAAGTAGTTAATGAACATGATCTTCCATATCTTGACATAATCATTACTCATAAAAGAACTGTTATTATAGAATACATTTAGATGTCTAGTGCAGGGAAATGGAGGTTTGACTGCCCGATAAACTGATGTATGCAGTTTTCACAATCGGTTTTTTGGCTTTGGTTAACTCTATTTGTTGCCAAGATCTCACATAGTTCCACATTAAAAATCGTTTGTTTCTTTCTTGTTATTGGTTTTAATTTACTACGATGTGAAATATTCTTTATAGAATGTTTTATGCAAGCTGTCGCGAATCCACGTTCCATGACTGATTTTGTTTTTATTAATTTGTGGAAAAAGAATTAATTTAAATTGCTGAATGTCTATATTTCAAGGACACATGACACAGTGGATAAAAGCGTAGGTTAGATCCAGTGACAGGACCCAAAGAGTGTGAGTTCAATATCCGGTTAAGACAGTGGAGAACTTTCAGAGGGAAATTAACAGGAGATAACTGATAACTGCCATCCATTAAACATGGCACGTGGAACTAGAACAGTCTACCCCAGAGAGCGAAATAAAGCGTTCAGTTCGACATTCCAACGAACTGAAGAAGGCCGGAGCGTACAACGGCTGAAACGTTGTAATAAATAATACGACAAAGATGAGGACAATAGTCCGAATAATATAAATAATGAACTGAACACTTACGCTGATGAAATAATTTACCACATAATTCTCAACACTGAATATTATGGGATGCAAATTATATAAACAAACAAACAGATAATACAGAGTTGACAACAATAATTTTCAGTATGTTGTCATGCTATCAAGTATGTACGGCTGGAGTAAAGAATAGCGGCTAGGAATGAGAAATTGCAGATTCGAATGCCAGTCGGGTACGATACCCTTATTAACGCACAAATAACCTTACTAAAGGTATGAATATATATCCTTCCCTACTTATGCGTTGAAAATAATTATTGTTATAAAACTATTTTTAATGCAAGTTTCAAGAGAAACAATTCTTACAATAAGAAAATACGAGGTCTAATACCTGGTGGTATGTAAAGAAAACTGATACATTTATAAATTCGACATCTTATTTCTTTCGAATTATTCCTCTTCTACGGTCACCCAGTTTATCCATTTATTTTATTCATCTGTTTATTTTCATTTAAGAAAGCATTCCTGGAAGACATTTCCTTATAGCCAGCAGCTAGGTTGTTTCATTCTTATTGATTTTCTCAACGTTTTGAGATCATGTTTCTTTCTGGTTGGATTTTATTTTCGAAGAGTAAAATTTCGCATGGTCAGCGATATGGGGAATATGGTGTTTTTTGGACGTGGGGAATGTTGTGCTTGACAGGAAAATGTTGTAAAAGTCATGGTCGCTGATTGAACCTCTTTTGTGTGGTGGGATGACCACACTCTACACACTTTCCTCCCAAGCACTGCTGTAAACAACAGAAGTGAGCTAGAACGTTATAATGTAGTGTGCATGATCGACAGGGTTCAAGGTCAATCTCTGTCAAGCGGATTCACTCTGCGTACTTTAACTCAGTTATCATAGCAACAGTTCCGATACTTTTCCATAACACCTAATATATCTTTAAATATATTTCTTTAAATAATACAGAAAGATTTGATAAACTGTAAAAAAATCAATAAATAAATGAGAGCACTATCAAATTATATCAGAATAACTATTGTTAGTCTGCATTAAGCCATAAGGTCTAAATTTTTTAACTCAGATTCATAAGTAATTTAAATATCAAGGCAGCGAGTACCGTATCGCATAAGCAGTATTGGGTGCGTCTAAGGCAAGTCAGCCTGTGAGAGCCTATCTTTCCTGACGCTGCTTTTGGTTGCTCTTCTCCTAGACCGGCTGCCCTCCAAAAACTAGTGTCTTGTTTATTTCATTTATAATTATAATTATATATTTTCATCTCGAATTATTCTGATTTTTTTAAACCAGTTTTATTTTATTTTATTTTATCCCGGTCCTGTGGCGCGTCAAGTAAAACGAAGTGTTGATATATTATTATGATGCTATGAGATGACAAACGTGCGTAAAGTGGAGTTGGCTAGACGGAATTCTTTGGAAGAGAGCGAAATTCAGCGGGTTCAGTTCGAAATTCCAACCACTTGAAGAAGGCACAAGCGTACAACGGCCGAAACGTTGTGATAAATATAGCAACAAAGATGAGGACGATAGTTTGAACAATGTAAATAGTGTTTTTGGAAACCTTCAATAAATTGAAATATCACGATCGCGAAACCTGTAAAACATTAGGGATTTAGGGCAACCATATGTAAAAATGCTGTAGCTGTAATCACTTCATCTAGGATAGATAGCATGAAAGACTGCAAACTTCTCGACGTTGGTTTTGAATACAGAGTAGCTCTTTTAAAGTAGCTACTCTTCTAAAATCGCAAAATTCTGTCTGTCCAATTAGTATGCTAGAATTATTACGATTTTTTTCGGTTATAATCTATCCGGTTTATCTTGTGTGCCTTGTAAGAAATGTTAAAAATCTCCTGAATGCTGGTTATTAGAACACAATTATTGATATTTTATAATACTACGAGTTGACGCAAGTTAGTCAGGGAAATGAAATTGTTTAGAGACCGTTGATGTTTTGCACTAGGGCGATGAAAATTCCAGTGTTTGGCAACACGCTTGTGTTGTAGAAGATGAGTATGTACAACGGCCGTAGCTGAAGTGGGGTATATTTAGAGGAAGGTAGCCTGGCCGTGAACATTTCACAAATCTGGTTTTTAATCCAAGCTTGTCCTCGACTGGTTTCTTTGTTAAGACAAAAAAGAGTGATCTGTGATGCTATTTAAATCGTAATGTTTTAAAAGGTACCTTAATACTAAGTTAGTGAATACGCGTCGGTCGCAATTTGAACCCCGCACTTCGATTGTACTGTCTGCGTCGAATACCGGTACACACGCACCCAACAGTTAAAGCGCGTATTAATAATTCTGTATCTGTCTATATTTCAAAGATGAGGTATTAAGTACACTATTTACATTATTCGGATTATTGTCCTCACCTTTTCGCCATATTTATTACAACGTTTCGGCCGTTGCACGCTTCGAACTGAACCCTTTATTTCGCTCACTTAAATTGTTCTAGTTCCATGTGCCATGTTTTAATGGATGTCAGTTGTCAGTTATCTCCTGTTAATTCCCCTCTCCAAGTTCTCCACTGCCTTAACCGGGTGTTGAACTCACACCCTTTGGGTTCTGTCACTCGATCTAACTAACGCTTTTATCCACTGTGCCATGTATAAGTACACCTGGCACAGTGGATAAAAGCGTTAGTCAGCGAAACGTTGTAATAAATATGGCGACAAAGATGAGGTCAATAGCCGAATAATGTAAATAGTATCAATAATTTCCTATGCTGCAAAAACTGAATTTTCTTCAGAAATATTCACTACATTTTTTTTTACAGTAAGGTAAAGCTTGTACAAAGGCCGGAGCCACTCAATGTAGAGGCAGTTTATATGGATAGGAGAGAAAGATAACTGTTTAACCTAGAGTTGAACAGGTTAGGATTTTATTGATCGGGAAAACATCATCTTGGGAGTCGGTTTTACAGATGGTTCGCGGGAATTATCTGTTCCAGTGAAACTTACATCTCTATCGATGGAATACAGGGGGTTGATACAATCTAAGTGGCATGGTGGGTCTTAGCCGCGAAGGTTACAACTGACTGAACCAAGAAATGCATTTCCTCCGAGCACTTTCCATGGAAATAGCAATGGAGCAGTGAGGAGATAGTCACATACCACCTGTGACAGATAGTTCGGTGGATGCAAAATAATTTGTCACCCACGCAAACATCAGAGAGACTTTTGGACTCTGTCGTGACTGGAAAGTGAGGACTGGGTATCTTCCACTCAAATATGGCAACAGTACTCCATTTCCGGCCTGCTCTCGCTCTTGTGAGAGTAGAGGATAGTATGATGTCATGTACTTAGTGGAGCTGTACAGAGAGCCGACCATTTTTCATGCATCTTCAGCCACTAATCGTATGTACAAGTTCCATTCAGAGGTCAGATGTGTATTTAATGCCTAATAGTCTCTCAGACATGAAGTTCGATCAATGTGATTAATCGTTAGCAATGAACTGAAAATAGAGATTATCTATGAATTTCTGAGATGAGCAGTTATCGTTATTTAAATAATTCACAATGGATCTCTTGTCCTCATCTTTGTTATTATAAGCACAACATTTCGGTATTTATGCTCTCCGACATTTGTCAAGAGTTTTCTAATATGTCGCCATTATTCGACTAAGGCATTGAAATCAACATTAATATGTTAGAAAATTTTAATGAATTAATCCACTGTAATATTGTATTGTGGGACAATCCTGACTTTACAATTTGGGGGTTTAAACCTAATAAGCGTCATGCGAGACTGCAACTGTTGTCTGGAAGTCTTGACTGCATTCATCGAAGTTTCTTTTTCTTGTGGATCCCGTTGTCGTAGTTTTGTTATCATATCGCTTTATTTATTAACGTTTCCCATGTATGTCTCTCTTAGGCATAGCAGAGTAATAAATACAATATAAGAGTCTTTAATAAATACACAACTGTGACAGTAAATCTCCAAGAGTAGCAGCAGTAAGAATGGTAAAGCCTTAATGAATACAATTATGTTTAACAAGGAGCAGCAAATGCTATCTCAGTGTACCAGAGCAATCAATCACTGAGAAGTGCTAAATGAGAACTAGACGAGATTTCCTACGATATGGCGAGCGGAACAACACTAATATAATTCCTTACATTAAAAAACAGGTTAAGTTCGGTAAGAAACTGTTGAAGGTTGAAGGACACATGGTCGAAACATTGTGATAATAACAACAATTATGAGGATATTAGTGTAAATAAGGTAAATAATAGTGGAGATTACATTGATTGCTTGCCGTAAAGTAAATGTTTTTTTTTTTACTTTCACGATCAGTTGAGGACTTATCTATCTATCTATCTATCTATCTATCTATCTATCTATCTATCTATCTATCTATCTATCTATCTATATATATATATATATATATATATATATATATATATACATACAAGTATAGGTTTGGTGTATACGGAATAAATTCTAATGATTCAAGAATACTATTCTTAAAAGTGTGCTCAATACAGAGTAGAGCAAATATAATTATTTATTCAAATATATATATATATATATATATATATATATATATATATATATATATATTAAAACTACGGTGCCTTCCTTCGTGAATTTTATCTTAACATCAAGAAACTGATTATACAATTGAAATGGATCAGTAGAACAATAAGTAGGCACAATATCTCTATACTATTCAATGATATATATATATATATATATATATATATATATATATATATATATATATATATATATATACATATATATATATATATATATATATATATATATTCATGCGTGTGTGTATATGTGTATGTATGCATATATATTTTCCACTAAAGGCTACATGTTATACTCGATTATTTTGTCTTTGTCACAAAGCAAAATTCATCAGTAAACAGAGTTTAATGAAAATAATATAATCAGATATAAGCTTTTGTATATGAATCTTTTGCTTAGTAATCAAATACACTTTAGAGAAATACCTATAGATACGTCACTGGACCATTATTGATTGCCAAAATAAATATCTTAGAAGTCCTTAACTATTTTTCCGCCAAAATATTCTTTTATTGTTGTAGCTTTTGAATCTGTTTTTAGCTTTACATGTTTAAAACGATTTTATTTTTAGACGAATTATTTGACAAAATAATCTATATAAATAAAGCGCAGTATACGTCTGTCCGTCTGTTTTTCCATCTGGGCTTAACAAGTAGTTGTAAATACTGTAGTTATACACAATTGGATATTACTCATTTAAAGTTAAATTTAAGTATCGGAGAGAGACAACGGTTTAAAAAACAAATCTTAATAAATGTTTAGCTTTAATTTATTTTTCGTCGTATGTAATATCGTTTAATTAATCCGTAATTAATATTTAAGCGGGTCTCTTATTTTTTAAAATTTTTTCTAGCATGCGTACATTGACTTATAAGAAATATAACACAGTTTCGTGTATTTTAATCTCTTTTAAAAGACTATGTATTATCTTAAAACATGGAACTACACACGGGGATGATATTTTGCAACATGCATATAGGTAACTTTGATACAGGTAATTTTCCTTTGTAGCAAGCGGATACTACAAAATTTTGAAAGAATAAAGCTCTAACTTGTTCGTAGTACAGAACTGTTTACTTGTAGATTCAACAATATACATTGTGACAGCAAACTGGTTAATACACACACACACACACACACACACACACATATATATATATATATATATATATTTATATAAATTAAGAAATAGACAAAGTCCGACAATTATTTAAAGTCTTCTTTTATAATTTTTTTTTTAATTGTCTTAAATTATTTAAGACAATTATTTAAGACATTTAAATGTCTTACATAATTCTCGGACTTTGTCCATTTCATAATGTATGACGTCATTTCTTTACATTTGGATACACATTGAGCAGATATGAATGAATGAGAGAAAATCATGGAGAATCATTAAAAACAGTAAAATCGACCTTGCTAACTGATCGCTCCTCGGTGGCCTAATCGGTTAAGGCACGTCAGGCTTATGACGAATCCGTATATGACGGAGGTTCAATTCCTGTCGGAGAACGCAAATTTTCTATTTCTCGGACATTCAGGCCGATAAAAGTTGTTAATAATGTTTATTATAAGCAGAGCATTTACTTAAATATTTGTATCGATAAAAAGAACGTAGAAGCATTAAAAATGTTTTAAATAATTGTCGGAGTTTGTCCATTTTATAATTAATAAAAATAAATATATATGTGTGTGTGAGGTCTGTCAGTAAAGGATCTTGGTATACTTTGTGTGCCATGAGTAAAAAGCGATAAGCGGATTGTTATCATCTAACTTGATATCTTGCCATATTTTAACTGTAATCTTAGCTTTTTGCAACCATTGCTATTTTTTCACATGATTTTGTGGCAGGATATATCGTTGCTGCTTCACCACGATTTTACCCTTGCTCACAATACCCTGAGCATCCGACAGTTCATGGTCGAGAAGAACATCGCTGTACTTAAACTTCCCTATTCACCTAATCATGCTACGTGTGACCTTTTCTTTTTACTACGATCAGTGGGGGCCGTTTTGAAGGTGTAGTGACCCCTATGTGGGCCGTAACTACGGAAATGAGGGCCATTCCAGAAGTTCATAAGGGCGTGGCAGAGAAAGATGGAGCACTGGATTAGGCTCGAGGCGGGTACTTTGACGGGGAAGCCATGTAGTTTGCTTATTTCACCAGATTCGTTACGTTTCAGACATACCTTATATATATATATATATATATATATATATATATATATATATATATATATATATATATATATATATATATATATATATATTGTATTAAATGTTTCAGTAAGTCACGTGATTTCTTACTCTGGTACAATGTTTGCTAATAAATTTGAGGTACCCTCTTAATTATAGATTAGGCTTCACCAATTTAAGCTCGATACTAGATTGCTAGTAAGGTTTCATAATTTAGCTGCTTAAATTACTAATAGTTTCTTTTCTGGCACTTCTCTTTTGTGAAACTCTCTTCCGGCTTCTTGCTTTTATGTCAAAAATTAAAATGACAATTGATACCTCTTTCTTTGAAACCAGTTCTTTTTTTATTGTCCTTTTTGTTTATTTCATTCCCAATTTCCCCTTGCATTTTATCGAATTGCTTAGGATTAAATAATGGAGAAAATGATTTCGTTCTGCAAATCATCCTATCCCTTGTTTCCCAGATCAGTTTTTCTACTTTTACTAAAACTCCTGCCTGCTATCCGATCATTAATTTACACACGCTCGTCAGGTAGGTGGCCCGCTGACTTTCCCTATCGCTCATGTCCACAATATGGTTTGTGAAGGTTATGTTTCCCAAGACTTCCTTCCTCATTTTGTGTATTTCAGATTCTGAGCATTAGCGTTCTTTTTGCTATAATTTTAAGAAAACTGCTGCAGCACTTAGGGAAGATAGTAAAAGAAAGGGGCCTAAATAAAATCACCCTTAACTGAAGATTGAAAGTATAACCCAGTAGAATGAAGAGTGTATACAATTTTTACTATCTATGGGTAGTGTTACGGACCAGCAGAAATATGACAGAATAATAGAATAGCGGTATATACATTCCAGAATAAAGAAAATAATATTAAGTTATGTCGTCTTCTATGGCAGTGAAGAAGGGAACCGAATCGACAGAGATCAAATTCTACAGACGGGTGATGAGAATACCATGGAGGAATCATGTGAGCAATCAGTAAGTTTTAAAGAGAGTTGGAATGAAAATGGGATTTATACATAAAATCAGAAACGGATAGTTATAATTGATTTTAATCCTAATCAGGAGAAAGAGAGAGAGAGAGAGAGAGAGAAAGAGAGAGAGAGCTTATATTAATTAAGGCGCATGGGAATGTAGGAGTGATAAAGGAACTAGCGGGTAACGTACCTCATGAGGTTGTTTGAATGGGTGGTATAGCGGGGGCAAATGGAGATGATAAGGGGGTAAACGCAGTTTAGAGTAACAACAGTCTCGTGAAGAACCATGATCCGAAAATCAAGTCATACTAAAAAAGAATATGTTTCTCTTCTAGCCATGTTCAAGTGGTCATTTTATAAGCGTAGCTTCGATTTGGCACAAGGCCGAAAGTATGGGTATCTAGTGAGGATAGAACTTACTTTTCAGTTGTAACTGCTCTAGAGAGACAAGCTTGCTAACCATTACACTACGTCAAGGTTCCCATAGCCATGTTCAAGTGAAGATATTCACTAACTGCCCCACGCCATCGAATGTGGCACAAGACCGAGTTTATTCTCAGGTATCCGAGCCCGTAGGATCGGCCAAAAATTCGTCGTAGACCCGTAAAAAACGGGGTCGGGTAGATGTCTACCACTCCAGATGAGACTCTGCCCTGCGGCACAATCTTGTCTGCGTTCCTCTCTACACAGATGCAAAGAGTTTGACAAGCCCGCTGTGGAAGACCACATGTTCACATGAAACGGGTTTGTGGTGCACGAACAGTTATTTATTTATTTTCCTCACTTGTTTCATATGTGGCGATCACTACATCTTTCTTACTGATTTAGTTGACCAGGAGAAAACGCAGGTAATTAAATTCCATTGGAACGAAAAAAACTCTCCGTTTTGTTACATATTCCCAGTGTTGTCCCATCTTTGTAATCTCGCTCTGGTATCGTCTAGGCTTGTCACTTTCATTTGACAACTATATTTATCGGTTATCGTCTGGGACACAATACTCACGATACAACTACCTAATAGGCATTTTTAACAATACTCGAGTAATCTCATGTTCTGCACCGGATTGACTTCATCAGTTATTTTTCAGATCATGTAGCTACATTCCATCGCCTGCGAAAGTGGCCATTACGTCATATAGTTTAGTTGCGGCATGGATGTCATAAATAGCGTCCACGTCATTCGGAAATGTCAAAACTGTCAACTGCCCGGCCCGTTTAGGATCAGAGTGTAGTATCTGTGCTTTGTGATCATCTGGGCTGGCTTCTGTCGAACTCTCTAATGCAGAGAGGAACTCGGAGGAAGCTTTGCCGAAGGGCAAGGTTTCCTTTGGGGAGGTAGACAGGCCCTGAACCCGTCAAGGCGGGTTCAAAGGTCATATTTTTGGCCGAGCCTACGGGCTCGAGGGCTACCCACATTAAACCGGCCTTGTGCCACATTTAATCCTCGTGGGTGGATTAATAAATACCAAACTGTCAACTGCTTTATCAGATCAATAGTTAAAAATAGGTTCAAATGAATTAATCCTATTATACATAAAGTATACAGTTCTTCAGCAGATTCTGCAGACTAGAACTACAAAATGAGAATGGTTTACCAAATGACAAAAAACGGCATCAATCGAACATTTGCAAGTGCAACAACTGCTAAAATTAATAGCACCTGTAGCTAAAAATAGAAAATTATATAATGAAACTCATAATATTATTAACAAATCCAATAAATTTGGAAGAAAACTCGCACCAATATTTCAAAAATCTGTAAATATTTTCAGAAAAATATTTTTTAAATTTCACCCGAGTGTAACACGAACTGTTCGGTTAAATAAATCCTGAATGTTTTCCGCAAAGAAATATCAAATTTGGCCATTTCTATTAGCATTTGTATACAATTGTAGCAGTTTGTTTTTTAAAAACAAGAATATGATGAAACTATAGCATGTCTTATTTTACGTCGTATATGTAACAGTGGAATGAGTTTTTTGACTAAACTAAGTAACTAATTCATTGACTTTAGCAATTTACGTACACTAATAGATTGGCAGCTAAGTCTCATCATTCTACGCTTAAAATTGCTAGGTTCTATTTTAACAGTTTCATTTCTAGCACTTCTCGCTTCTGGCCTCTTGCTTTCCACTGAAATTTAATCTTCAAAAATATAAATGCAATGCTATCTTATGTCTTTTTAATTCCTGATATTTTATTATCTACTCTCCTTAACCCCTTGCCCGCCAATTATTCCGGGAAAAATTTTTCATTTTTAGACGAATATTTTATTTGTTTTTAATATAGTAATTAAAAAAGCAAGTCACCTTGAAGTAAGTGAGTGGTGGCAAACAACTGAACCAGACGTATGAGTTGACAATTGGACTCTTTTAAAGATCAGAATGACCTAAAAAGAATCAAGATTGTCGTATAAACATGTCTGTAGCTGGGTTTTGACCGTTATGGTTTGAACGTGTTTATTAGTCTATGTCTGATAAGATACTTTCGGCAAATAACGTATATACACGGAGAGATTAAAATGTTTTTTTTTTTACATGATATTATTTCACACACAGTACCCCTCTGCGTCTTACTTGTATTATTGACTTGCTTGGAGTTGTAAAAATTTAGAAAAGGAAAAAAAAAAAAATCTGTAAACATGTTTTGATTGTTTCTGAGAAAATGCATATGGCGTGTTTTTTCACTTGATACCAGTAGGAATTTATATATTTGCTTTCAGTGAAATTATGGAAAAAGAAAAACATTTAATATTTCTTCGATGCACTTGATGAACCTATTAGTTTTATGTGACTTTTCCCTTTCAGATAATTTAGTGCGGATTACTTAATAAAAATAAAGAATATTCCAAACGCTTCTTTTAAAAAGAAAAAAAAATATCTTGTGCTTTTCCGTAGGGGCGTAGCCGAATGATTAGAATATTTCGAGAAAGAATTCCAGGTTCGAATCTCGCCATAGTCGATTTGGAGGTAACCTCCTTAAGAATATATATCTGTCAAGGCGATTCTAGTCTGCAGTTATTTAGACAGGATCTGAAAAATATAACACGGCTTGTCCCCAAACTTGGTGATGAATATTGGGTGTTGATAGAAGTGCTACGAATACGTCAGTAGTAGCGCTAACACACGGTATTTACTCTATCCCCCCACTAGGACGAGGCTTGACACAGGGTTTATATTTAGGTGGAGACCCGAGTGTGTACGCCCGGGACAGAAAACAAAATTTCCCCTCAGCCCCAGCAACCGTCGGTTGCGCTGGCCTCGGTGTGAGCACCGATCCCTCCCTCTGGTGCAATGGGAGGGCGCGGTCTCGGGCAGCTGTTCCCCAGGACTGGACACCTCTTCAGTATTATTTTCCTCAGTTGCCCCTCTGTCTTTTGACAGAGAAGCCCCTGGGTCTACTCTGTCTAATGACAGGGACGCAACCGAGAGATGATAAGTAAACGTGTACTTACTCAAAAAGAGTAAGGTACACTCTAACACACAGTAACAAAACATCGTGACCGAGATTTACCGGTGTACTGGCTTTGTTCAAAAAGTTGATCACGTTAATTTATTCATTCCCTCCCAGAAATTGTAATAAAATATCAGGTCATCTCATAAGTTCTGTCCGAATTTTGAATAAATAAACAAGTGACTAAATGTCACATTTAATTACAGATTCAATCAAGAATGTATTTTCCCTGATTATCTATCACTTTCTTTCCATCTATTAACAAGCTCACTAATTCCATTACTGTAAAATTCTTGACTTTGATTCGAAGAACTCATAAATGTCAGTTTTAACCTCTTACTGTGTTGCAAAAGCTGTTTCTTCCAAATGATTCTGTAAGCTACGAAACAAATGGTAGTCTGAAGGAGCAAGATCGGGAGAATAAGATGGATGAGGAATTTTCTCCCAACCAAGTTCTTTGATCTTTTGTGGCGTGATTCTTGCTGTGTGGGGTCGCGTATTGTCCTGATGAAACATCACCTCTTTTCGATTCACTAGAGCAGGTCTTTTTTTCCTCAAAGCTTGGTTCCAGCGCTCTAATTACTGACAGTATATTTGGGCATTAATTGTTGCATTAGGTGGTAAGAATTCAAAGTGGATTATTCCAGATTGAAAGAAGAACATTTTGCCCATGAAGTTCCCTTCTCGGCTGTGGCTGGGGTCTTTCCCCTTTACCAAGCCACTGTCTACGACGCTTAACATTTCGACAAAAGATCCATTTTTCACCACCAGTCACAAGTCTATCAAATAAAGGTGAAACAAGTTGGCGAGAATGGAGAGAAGAGCAGATGTCAACTCGGGATTTGAGGTTGTTTTCAGACAAACCATGTGGCACCCATTTTCCAAGTTTAGGAATATTTCCAAGTTGTTGAAGATGACGATGAACACTTGTATGGTTTGAACTGAGAACCACTACCAATACATCAACTGATAAAGCAGGGTTTTCTTCAAGGGCTGCTTCCTCTTCATAAACTGAGTGAATGTTTCTTGCCCCTTCGGCTGCTGAGTTCCCTTTCTTGAACTCATAAAGCATTATGTGCCTCAAATGATTCTTGGGTACTGCTAACAAAATTTAATTTTATTGTTCTCTGAAATACAATTTGATCAGTTTAAATGCATGTAAACATAAAAATAATGTTCAGCTCCATTAGACATTATAAAATACTCTTTAAATTTCGTTCATTTTATCAGAAGGTTAAAATTCGGACGGAACTTATGGGATGACCTGATAGTTATAGCATAAACCATTTTTGTCTCTGTTGGTGTTGAAGAAACACAAATGCGTTTGAACAGCTGTCTGCTCCAGAGGGCATGGCTACCTCCCTAGCAATCAGGAATACTCGGACACGAATTGGCGGACATACTTATATTTGTTATCGCCTCTGTCCCTTTCTACTAGCCTTGTACTTTCTTATTGATTCGTTTAGAATTTTCTAATGGATAGGCGATATTGAAATCCGAAGGCGCATAGGAATAATCCAAAGATGCATTACAAAAGCTAAGTAGAATAGTAAGAAACGATATTGGACAATCTCCTCACAGATGAAGAGAATGTGAGCGTAATGTGATTATGCAGGAGGATGCTGAGGATACCATGGACTGATCGTGTGAGCAATGACGAAGTCATAGAGAAAATGGAAACAAAAAAGTAAACTTAAATTAACATCAAAAATATACAATTGAAATTTCTAGAGCACATAATGAGGAAAGAGGGCTTGGAAAATCTGATACTCACAGGAGAGATTAAAGGTAAGAGGGACAGTAGAAAACAAGTCATAACTTACTTAACGAGTTTGACTAAATGGAAAGCGTGATAAGGTTTACGAGAATTAACAGCATTTATATAGGGCTACAAATGACAGGGAATTTTGGAGATCCCTGAACTCTTGCTTCCTAAAATGACATGTCGCATAGATGAAGAAGGTTACTCGACACTCTATTTTCAGCCGCACACTGTAAATAGTAACAAAAGATATAGTAGGTTAATATTTGAAACAAGTGCAGAGCTTATATTACTTGCAAATATGGATTCTATTTTCCTGACTAACAATTAGACAAATTCCTTATCGATTAATGATCCGCGCACGCGTTGTTGTAGCATACATACGGACAATAATGGGTATGTCTCCATTCATATAAATACAGTAGTAAATACTGCAGGTGGAGATTTGTCTCCATCTGTGCTGGTCAAGCAGAGAGGATCCCCAGAGGAGGCTATGTCAGAGGGAAGATTCTCGTCTCAGGAAACAGCTACTCGACCCCGTTTTATACAGAGTCTAAGGGGAATTGTTGGTCGAGCCTACGGGCTCGGATATCCCACATTAAATTCGGCCTTGTGCTACACCTGACCGCGTGGGGAGGTTGGTAGATATCCTAGAGTTGGAGATTCATTGTTGAATTCAGTTGACTCACTTGTAGCAGTTGACTACTTCTACGCGCCGCTGGTGAATCTTATATGTGTTGTTCGTGTCCTATGTATAATCGTTCATTACCAACCTTTACTTGATTACTCTATTCAGTAACCTTCCCTAAACTATAACAGGCGTCGAGGAAATCAGAGTGAAAGAAAAAAATATGTTTCCGAAGATTAAGAAAACATTGAAAAAATGATTCCTGAATAAATGATATGAAAAATTATCGAACATTTTCGAAATAGTTTAACGGTGTATTTTGGAACGTTGAATCCTTGTGTAATGGGATTAACAAATAGAATTTTACCTATTTGCATATGTTGCTTATAGGAGAAATAAAGTATAGCGTAAAAACTCATATGGGGTGTAAGTTACCTACTGATCAAGTGTCGGAGCACAACACTATACAACATTTTGTCACTATAAAATATTGCGTCTTCGATGAGGCGTTTTAGTCGCATGTATAAACCAGAATTTATTGAGGCTTGGTCTCGGCGTTCTGCAGCTTAAGCAAGAGCTAAAAATTAAAATACAGTAAAGCAAAAGGGGAGAAAATGAAATAACCGATCTCTTCCCAGAGTCGGCAGGTTGTAACGCAGATTAATAGAAACTATCAGATTCTGCGAATATGAGAAACTAGAAGACGAGATTTTAATATAGAGGAGAAATTGATTGAATTGCAGTTGATTGAAGATATGACTGATATATTTCATAAATATAAGATATAAGAACAATTACAATTGAATATTTCGTATCCAACTGCATGTGTGCAAGATATTATAAACTTTGTGCTAATAAGATGGTTGAAGTAATTTTATATAGCGATATTTATAAGAAACCTTTTCCAAGAAAACGACTCAAAAATTTAAATACTTTTTTTTTATATATATATATATATATAAGGCATAGAAATTCGTCCATTAACAATATATGTTTACTTTGATTAAAATTTCAAGGAACACGATCATTTTAAAGACTAAAATATGTATTTTTGGGGGTATTTGTTTACGTCATGCGTTTAAGTCATTGTTAAATTTCCAATTCAATCAATTGATTTTATATACACTTACATTTTTTTAAAACACGATAGAATTTTGAAATTCAGTTTAGAGCTCTGTTTATTAATTTAAAATGATATATGATGTACCTCGGGGGTAAGATAGTTGTTTATTTCTGTCTAGTGACTCTGACCTGAGTTTAAAAAAAAAAAACAGGTAAAACCTAGGTTTTCGGAAGCCGATTTTCAAAATGTGTTTAGCCTGACACCAGACTAGAAATTGCAGACTATGAAAGAAAACAAGTGCACTAGCAGTACAACTGCTGTTACTTCCGGTCGCCGAATGGAAAATCACGGGACTGCACACCTAAATCCTGTTTGAAAGCCTGGGAAATATTTCCGATACAGGCAGTTAGATAAACGTACGCTTCAAGAGAGGAGGCGTGTAATCCCACAAACATCTCAGCCAGAATGTGATGTCAGGGTAACGGATTAGCTCGCCGTAGTTGGCGTAGAAATACACGATGTTAGTTGACGAAGTCTGTAGTTGAAGAAACTGTAAAGCTAAATATGAAAGATTAAAGTGTTGTGTTATTGTTCTGTCGGCATGACATCTTTAAATCATGTGTATACTGTTTCTTTTTTAAAGGATGGCGCTAAAAATTACCTCTTTCTCTTCATCAGTCTCATTCATTTTGATACTTCATACGTTTTCAGTGGGATTAAAATGCTGAGTGTTTGCTGGCCAGTATATAACGGCGACAGTCTTGTTTGCAAACCATTCCTTGCTGACATTAACATTATTAATATCAGTGTCATCCTGCTAAAATATAACAACTCTTTCATGGCGGTGATCGGTTAATGGGACAAAAATCTGATATATGATGCCGGAAATTTTGCCTGCTTTCGATTGCCATCAGTTCAACTTCAAATTTAACTAAAATCTCCTCAAATAATAGCAGGTATGTCTGTCAGACCGATGGCTGGAAAACTCATTGACATCCGTCCATTCATAGCGTCAAACCTGGGAAGCCAAAGAACAGTAATTTCTTCCAGTGTTACTTGCTCTAAGTCAGTTCTTCATTTGTCCATTGAAAACACTGTTTCTTGTGAGTAGTAGTCAATTAGTTCTGAGTATGACGATAAACTACATCCGGCAGTAAGGCCGTTGATCGGGAGAATGGAGGTTTTGAGGAGCGTGGAGTCACCACTTAATTGATGTTCTTCCCAAGTCCATCTGGTCCGGGGTGGTAGCACCTGTTAAAATCCTTGCTATGGGCAAATACTGAAAATACAAAAGCAAAACACTATGGAACTATAAAAATACATTTCTATTGTAAAAATACCAGAAATATTTACATTATATGAAAAACTACCATTAACACATATTTATAGTAACATTACCTACAATAGAAGTTTTAAGTAAAATGACCAGCAATACATTTTATAGTAGAATTACTATCAGTATATTTTATGGAAGAAAGAATAACAATACAGTTTTTTTATTTAGTTGAAGGCATACAATTGCGTACAATACATATTTATTTGAAGTCATAAAATTGTGTCAAAATATTTCAATTAAATTTCAGCATTATATGACTCATAAGGAGTTGATATGTAGTTAAACAAACAAACCAAACAATCAATAGTGAAAGCGGGAACCTTCTTCCAAAACACAATATTACCCAATTCAATACTTATATGACGTACTTTTTTGACATTGATATTAAGATCAGTTATATTTCAAAGGGCATTAAATCACGGTTTCCCTTCCAATGCCTCTCGCAGAAAGTGTCTACACCCTAAAGCGGTCGTGTCTTAATTCCACAAGATTCAAAATTCTTTAGATATTGCTACTGGCAGTGAGAATCCTATTTGATTATGTTATTGCAATAATACCTTTGGTCATAATCAACCAATATTTTCCTCTTCCCTTCTGAGAGAATTGTCTCTTTCGAAGAAGAAAATAAAGTGTATGTAATGCTGGCAGAATTCAAAATAAAACTGACAATTTTTAGATTCACTCGGAACGATATTATATTAATAGAGCGTTGTAGTAAAAATGCGAATAATAGGAGAAAATAGTGATATAAAATGATTTACCCATAGCATAGATGTCGAAACATGTACGTAATACCAAAATATTAAACAGGATTCATTGCAAACTTCTTACAATTCTAGAAGCCATTATAATATAAAAGATACAAACCACATATGAAATCTATCTCCAGGATACGGTATATTGAAGTGAAAATATTTCATGTGAATGATATATGTCATAAGCATACAAAATAAAATAACATGTATAAATATTTGATACATACGTTTAACATTGTCACTTTGAATGGCTTCTAATTCCAATTCCAGTGATCTAAAAACTCCAGCTTGTAGCAAGAAAAATTGTCTTATCATACTGCCAATACCCAGTTCTTCACGAGGAATGAGATTATCAAAAGTACTTGAGAAACCAAAACCAAGTAAAAACGTGAAATTTGAACAATTGATTTATAATTGTAATCCCGATATACATTTCATTCAGTAATTGGAAAATATAATAAAATATGAGACTGGCTTTGTTGAGTAAATTTAACAAAATTTGATTGGCTGAATTCGTAATGCCTAAAACTCCACCTGATATATATATATATATATATATATATATATATATATATATATATACATACAGGTTGTCTATAGAGTTCGTGTTCACTTTAAAAAAATTATAACTTTATTTGTATTTGCCATGTAAATAATCTGTAAAAAATGTTATAAACTTTAATGTACCTAGTTTTAAGTATAGCTAAAATAACTAATGTGATTTCAAGCATTACTAGAAATCAGTTGGTCAATATATATATATATATATATATATATATATATATATATATATATATATATATGAGTGTTGACTTCAATGTTCATTTTTATATTTACATTTACATACGCTCTATCTCTGATATATATAATCAGTAAATTCTCATTTGGGCATGCCTGATTGAATACTTTACAATCATTATGTCTGCTATTTTTATCATCATCTTTTCATATTCACGCATATGTAATTGCAATATAAGGAAAAGTATTCGTGCATATGAAAGGATTGTGATAAAAATAAGCTGACATATTGTTTGTAATTTCTTTAAATTATGTGTGTGTGTTTGTGCGTGCGTACCGGTGTGAACTGAAACGTTCATTGACTGACGATAAATTAGTGATATAAGAATTGTGAGATCTTACATGCAATAAATTCATATCTTAAATTCATTGTATCATTCAAGGTAAACTGACATGTGACAGATCAAAGAAAATTTTTCACCCTGTAGATAAAAAGTAAACATCTGCGGAATTAACGTCATCATCTCTGCAATAACGCTTCCCAGCAAAGTGTTTTTTTCATGTTGGCGGATAGATTATAGTCAAATCATGAGAATAGGGAGGGTGATCATCAATTCAAACACACAGTCAGACACAACAGCCATTGAAACCAAGGATCTGTGTTCTGTAGCATTGTTCTGATGAAACAGGACCCAATTAAACACTCTTTCTGGGAGTTCGGATTTGATAACCTTTCGTAACCGCTTCAGCAATTTCGTATAGTACTCCCTGGTCATGATGTGGACATTTTTTCCAATAAACACAATGCTATTTGTATCCCAGAAAAGTTCCCTGCAGGTGAAATACCCTTTGCTTTGTTTGAAGGAGGTGATGAAGAGTGTTTCCATTCATTAGAGTGTCCCTTTTTCTCTGGCTCAAAGAATGAACTGAACACATCCTGGGTTAGGAATCTTTCATGAAAACAAGCTTGATCTCTTTCAAACGTCATATTTTCCCGAGAAATGATGAGTCTGGTGCACTTTTAGACCAGGTGTCAGAACATTTGGCAATGACGAGCATGCCAATTTCATTGTGCAGAATATAATCAACTCTCTCACGAGATATGCTAATAGCATTGGCTATTTGATTTATAGATAATAGTCAATCATCCATCACCATGTGATAAACACGATCAATGTTTTCCTCGGTAGTAGCAGTTGCAGGACGTTCAGACATTGGGTCATCTTTTAGCCTCTCTCCTCCCTTCCTAAATTCAGCTGTCCAATGTTGCATTGTTGATAATAATGGAGCGTCATCCATTAATGTAGCAACCATGCAGCATCAATGTCCTTGGGGGCAAACCCTCTTTTCTACACGAATTTGATACCACCACTATGTCAGATTGTGTCCATTTTCAAGAGAAAACGTTGTTAGTTACTTTTGAAGCTTTATTTGAACAGCTAAATGTCAATTTACCTGGAAAGAATCAATGAATAGATGAAAATAATGCATGCAAGATTTCCTTGCTCTAGAGCAAAATCTTGTAGATGGAGTATATCTGTAAAAAGACACTATTAATAAGACAACAGAAAACTGATCTTATCCGACCTGTTTTGTCCTCTGAGAAACTTTATTAAACAAATGTAAGTATTTTATTTTGGAACAATATTTACGTTATAAGTTTCTCAATATTTTTGGCGTATGTGTACAGATGAATATTCATGAGCGGAAAAGTTAAGGAATTTCAGAGAGGTATGGGGATTTTTATTTATGCATATATATGAAAATTAGAATTTAAATGACGCAGCAGATAGTGTAATTAGATGACATCACACTTCAAAAATTATTCACTGCATTTCACATGTGTTTTACGGATACTTCACAGTTGCTGTTTTTAGTCACCATTTGTAGAGCCAAATATTAGTAAAGAATAATAATTTTCTTGAAGGTTCTTAGAGACACATCGCAGTTGTAAAATGGTATCACATTAAAGAAGATTTGCGCTTTTTAAATAAATCTTTCCCCTGAAAAACGACCTCCGAAATTTGTTCTAACATTGTGTATTATATTCTTATATTTTGTAATGAAAATTTGTTCAAATACTATTTATATCAGATGAATAAAATGTCTTAAAAGAATATTAATTTAAATAAAGCAATTTATTCTAAAGTAAATGATATTTAAAAAGATTATATATACATATTTGTTATTTTTTCTTTACAAATGTTTATCCTTATATATATATATATATATATATATATATATATAAGGTATCATAAATCTTTGCCGCTGGGCAAACAATTTAAGAATCCTGCTATAATTCCGCTGAGAGTATTTGATTAGTAATGATAATATGACACTATACAATTAAATGCAAACATTATTCAATAGTATTAAATGATATTGTATATTTCTCTAAGATAAAGCTGAATAATGCAAAAGATCAAAATGTAAAACTATACATAATTCGAAAATAAAATATCTTTCACAAAAATACCGTATAATAATATAAATATCCAAATTATATTCAATAACTTTAAGCTCTCTAAAATGACTTCATTAATCAACATTGCTTGTGCCGTATAACAATTATTGTTTCACATGCAGGCTTTCTACGACAATATAAAATGTTGGCCATTGATAAAATATAAAAGTCTGCATATTTTGTTGATGGTACAGCGATTGCGAAATATTGGACTGTGATAGACTTCTGGTCACCTGAGTTAAAGTCCCAGTTTTGGGAGACTGTAGCGTTCGTCGATAGCAAGAAAAACCTGAGCCTATGGATTTAACCAGTCAGCAGAGTGTGGCTTAATTTGTTCATTGTTGTGTAAATGGATAGGATTTATACTGTTCGATTTTGCAATGGCGGAAATCAGTGTTGACAGTGGGATACATTTTTATTAAAATTAACCCAATACAAGACTTAAGATATAGGGTTACTGAATCAAATGTGTCATATGAACCTAAAAAGAGGAAGTGATAATTATGATTATATGGTGTGTAGATATTGATTTATCCTAGACATGAACAGCTGAAAACTCAAGTATAAAACGGATCAATCCCTTCCTTTTAATTGATTCTTAAAACCGTGCAAATTGTCTTGAAGATTAGCCTGTGCATTGTCTACATATTTAACCCAAAATTAAACTCGACAATTATTTACATATAGCTCAAGTACAAATACAGTCATTTTTAACATTTTGACCCAAGTAGAAATTATTTTTATTATCTCTAGCATAATCATAACCATTGCTTACCTTTTGTTCATTATCTATATTTTCACTAAGCTATAAACTCATTATTTACATTGTCACAGGTATAATCCTTACTGTTGTTTACATTTTGACACAAGTATAATCCAGACTGTTTATATTTTCACTAACGCATAAACTCGTTCATCGTTATTAACATTGTCTCAAGTATAATCTTAAACATTTTTTACATTTTGTCTCATGTAATATCCTGATCATGTCTACTTTTTCACTAAGCTATAAACTTGATCATCGTTATTTACATTGTCTCAGGTATTACCTAACCAATGTTTAGATTTTTTTCTCAAGTAAAATCCTGCCCATTGTCTACATTTTCACTAAGGTATAAACTCGATCATACTTATTTACATTGTCTCAAGTATAATCATAACCATTGTTTAGATTTCCACTAACGTATAAACTCGATCGTCGTTATTTATATTGCCTCAAGTATAATCCTAAATATTGTTTACCATTTGTCTGAAGTATAATCCTGACCATTGTCTACTATTTCCTTAAGGCATGAATTCGTTCATCGTTTTTTACATTGTTTCAAATATAATCCTGACCATTAAAATATTAAATTATTAACATTTTTCTAAGTATAATCCTCAGCAAGAATTACATTTTAACTGAAGTATAAATCTGACCATTTCTACATTTTCTCTAAGATATAAATTCGATCATAGTAAAATCTTAAACATTGCTTACATTTTGTCTCAAGTATAATCCTGATCATTGTTTACATTTTCACTAAGGTATAAACTCGATCATCGCTATTTACATTGTCTCAAGTATAACCCTGTCCACTGTGTATAATTTTCATTAAGGTACCAGCTCAATCATCGTAATTTACATCGTCTCAAGTAAAAACTAACCATTGTTTACATTTTGTATAATCCTGATTATTTTCTACATTTTCACTTAGGTATAAACTCGATCATTGTTATTTGCTTTGTCTCATGTATAATTCTATCAATTGTCTACATTTTCGCTGAGTTATAAACGCGATCATCTTTATCTACATTGTCTGAAGTATAATTGTAACCATTGTTTACATTTTAACTCAAGTATAATCCTGATCATTGTCTACCTTTTCTCTAAGCTATAAACTCGATCACCGTTATTTATATTGTCTCAAGTATAATCCTAAACATTGTTTTACCATTTGCCTCAAGTATAATCCTAACCATTGTTTATATTTGGACTCCAGTATAATCTTGACCACTAATTTTTCACATTTTTCACTAATCCCGATTATCGTTATTTACATTGTCTCAAGCCATTTACATTGTCTCTTAAACATTGTTTAGATTTTGTCTCTCGTATAATCCTTACCATTGTCGACGTTTTCATTAAGGTATAAACTTGATCATCGTCATTTCCATTGTCTCAAGTATAATCCTAACCATTGTTTACAATTTGTCTCAAGTAAATTCCTGACTATTTACTACATTTCCACTAAGGTATAAACTCTATCATCGTTATTTACATTGGCTCAATATTATTCTAAGCATTGTTTGCATTTTGTCTCAAGTATGAGCCTAAGCCTTGTTTACATTTCCATAAGTGTTAAAGCCGATCATCGTTTACATTTGGTCTCAAACAAAAACCGTGGCCAATGTTTTGATTCAAGTATAAATTAAACTATTATTTACATTTTCACACAATCATAATAAGAAATATTATTACACTTACTATTAATATATCGTCACATCCACCAACTCATTGCAACTGAAGAACTGCGTTTCAATTCATATTAATAGTTATGTCGAATCTTTAAATTTTGTAAAAATAATATAATGATAATTATCATTATATATTAATAATGTAGTAATATGGATGTTAACAATGCTTTTATGTTTTATGTGCATTCTTAGGTGAAGGTGTTCAATATGTAAACAAAGAAAGTGTAGAAGAAGCAAAGAGAAAAAAATCGAGTTTCTGTTATGGATGATTATTCATTTTTATGCTAATTGTATTGCAACAATCTTAAAGTTCTCTTCAGTATGTTAGAAATGATTTATGCGTAATATGGATAGGAACGGGTAAAGACGGTCGAGCTCAAGTTAGCAAGGCGCTGAGTTGCGATGGGTGAATCATTACTTCAGAAGTAGGGCTGCTGAAAACACGTCCAAGTGTGTGAGTGTGTGTAAGGTGGGGGTCACAGATATTACCAGAAACAATTTCCAGTTCCTTTATAACTTGCATCATGGGAAAATTAATTAATTTATTATTTTATTCTTTATTATTTCATTTTTTTCACCGTAAAAATGTTGCAATCCTGATGTGTGATTCTTTGTATGTTCTCTATATGTTTTTAATCGTAACCATTTACAAATTTTTGTTATGACGTGTAGCAGATATTTCAACTGGCTCATTCTGATTGTCAATGGAACTCAACTTATTGTTCCTGTTTACCTTCAATGCACACACACACTTATATATATATATATATATATATATATATATATATATATATATATATGAATACCATATTTCAACAGGCCAACAGGTATAAGAGCACCTGATTGCACCCACGATACAAACAATGACATATTATCGACTACGTTATTGTACGACAAAGGGATATCCATGATATTCGACTAACAAGATTAAAGCGAGATGTTGAGTGCTGGACTGACCACAGGCTTGTTAGGAGCAAAGCTTCTCTCACTGTATACTATACTCTATACTGAAACCTTCCCGTAGGCTCAACATTTCAGGGATCAAGGAAAGGCCGAAACATCAGAAACTATTGAGGAAGCAGCTCTCCCTGATGAGATAATGGACATTGATGTGGAAGCGGCATAGAAACAGCTCAGAGTTGTTATTTATTCTGCCAGTGCAGATGTTTTGGTTCTTTGTCAAAACGCAAGCACCAAGACTGGTTCAATGAAAACGACAGATCTCAGAGTTTTCTACAAAAGACGCACAGCGCTCCAAAAAATCCACATCGACGATAAAATTTCTACTACTAAAATTTCATCGTACCTCAATGCAAAGTTTACTGTACAGAGAATGTTGAGCCTGATTAAGGACTTGTGGTTGGATATGAAGGCGAAGCAGCCCCTGGAAGCTGCTGATGAGAACAACACCAATCTGTTCTATGAAGGTCTCAGTGTTGATTACGACCTCAGGACCAGTGGCAGTGCACCAGATTATTCATCCGATGACTAGACACAGATAACACTTCGATTGTCACGTTAACGCTCTTCTGAATTGTCCTTCATCTATGTCAGATGAGTCCCTAGTGTCTATACCCTACAGACAATTACATGAAGAACTATACAATCTCCACTTCTTTAGATGAGGTTGTAAAAGCAATCAAACTGATCTCTAGTGGGAAGTCTCCTGGCGTAGATGGTATCCCTGCTGATATATTCAAGCACGGAGGCATTTCACCAGACAAAGAAATTCAGGTAGCTGTTCTCTTTGATCTGGAAAAAGGTGTTGTTCCACAGACCCCTAAAGGGTGCCTCCATCGTTCATCCGGTAAGGTAACCAATTACATGTGACAACCGCAGAGGTATATCTCTTCTATCAGTCGCCAGGGGGAAACGCGCGCGTGTTCTTCGAAATAGGATCTTGAGTAAGGTGAAGAGATCCGTATACCTAGAATCGTAGTGTGGCTTCAGGTCTGGAAGAGGAAATGCAGACTCGATATTATCTATGAGGCAGATTCAAGTGCAAAGAACTTGGACCTCTACATGGTCTTTATCGATCTGACTAAGGCATTTCGATACAATCAACCTCAGTGGCCTTTCGACGATTCTACATTCTAACTCTTCAATCTGAGATTATTTCAAGCCCGTACAAAGACAATTAGAATGCGGATTTATCAGCTACTTTATTCCGACGACTGAGTTCTCGTGGCTCACTCCCTGGACGAAATCCAGTTGATAACATACATGTTTTCTCAGGCGTCAGAAATATTTCGCTTGACTATTAACATAAAGAAGACAGAGGACATGTATCAACCAGCTCCTCACAAGAGTTACATCAATCCCTTTGTCTATATGAACTCCATTCTTCCAAAGTCAGTAGAGAATTTCTGTTATCTAGAAAGTATTTTTTCAAACTTAGTGAATATAAATGACGAGGTCGCCCAATGGATTGCAAGATCAAGGAGTTCCTTGGAATGCTTAGATGAACATAGTGTGAGACTGAGAACCAAAAGAAATGTTTACAAACCTGTGATAGTCAACACACTTTTGTATGGTTGCGAAACATGAACAGTCTATCGTCGCTATATTAAGCTTTTTGAGTAGTTCCAGCAACGCTGCCTGCTGCGATACGTCTGAAGAATTAAATGGCAGGATAAAGTCTCCAAAGTAGAGGTCCTAGAACGATGTGTTGTAACCAGCATAGTATGTCAGATAATCAAGGTACAACTTCGTTGGGTGGGGCACGTATATCGGATGGAAGACTCAAGAATTTCCAAAGCAATCTTCTTCAGTGAATTAAAGCACGGCAACAGACCACTAGGCAGACAGAAACAGAGGTACAAGGACACTGTAAAATACATTGTGTCATCGGTCTTGATAGATGGGAAATGACTACACAAGGCCGTACTATGCAAGCCCGTGCAACCTGAAGGATGAACTTGCAAAGAGGGCATCGATGTTTTGAGAACAGGCGTACCAGTCTCATTGAGTAACGCGCCAAGAGGAAGACTCATCGATAATGTGTCGATGGGTTACTCATGTTTTGGATCACGATATATATATATATATATATATATATATATATAAAGTTTCAAATTAAAAAATAATAATGTTTTTTCATCAAAGTATTTATTTATTTATATTTGATATTTCAGATTGACCTCAATCTTTCTTCAGAAATAACTGTTTGTTTACAAGCAGCGGCCGTCGCGTGATATGGAACGGCAGTGTGTTCGAATATTCTTAACGTTAATATATATTAAGTAATGGACAAAGTCCGACAATTTATTTATTAAAGACATTTTTATGTTTAACGCTCTTTTTATAGATACAAGTATTTAAGTAAATGCTCTGTTTATAATAAACAGTATTAAATAACGTTTACCGGCCTGAATATCCGAGAAATTTTCATAGAAAATATTCGTCCTTTGACAGGATTCGAACCTACATCCTATACGGAATCGTCATTTACGCTGACGTGCTTGACCGACTCGGCCACAAAGGAGCCTTTGGTAGGCAAGGTCGAATTTACTGCTTATAAACTTCAATCTTCCATGAATCTCGTACATTCATAACTGCTCATGGCGTATCAAATCTAAACAAATGACGTCATACATTAAGAAATTAAGGTATATACACTTCAGGAAAGAAAAAACTTATATAAGAATTGCAAGACTAAATTTATTAAGATATTACGAGAATAATACAAGTTACGTTTGAACACTAGAATCACAAGAGGTACTGAAAATGGTGGCCTTTGGACACTAGACATTTATTAGTACAGCAAACTGCAGATTGGGAAAAGTTGGCCAAAGTGTCCTGTGGGATTGCTGCACATGCATTTCCAATTTCTTGTCTAAAGGCCACCAATGTATTATGTCTTCGGCGATAAGCAGCATCATTATGGTTTCCCATACTAAACAGTATTATTACAATTTGATAAAGCTACGTTTTTTTTGCACATTCTCTCTTTCTCTTTCTCTCTCTCTCTGTCTCTCTCTCTGTCTCTCTCTCTCTCTCTATATATATATATATATATATATATATATATATATATGCGTGTGTGTGTGTGTGCGCGCACGCGCGTGTGAGTGTGTTCGTGGGGGAAAGAGAGAGAGATAAAGTGATTAGTATCTCCTACAAAAATGATTTTGTTGTTGTAAAGGCTTGTATAGAATTAACCACATTTTTCGGGGGAGCAGAAAATATAGAAATCGTGCACAATGTAGTACGAAATCTCCAAAATCCCCTCCTCAGGTGTGAATTCAGATTTTGCATTTTCAAAAACGGGCTGTCACGCAACGATCGTGAGCCAAGACTGGCCTGCGTATTAAATATCAACATGGTGTTAGATGGATTTATGGAAGGCTTAGTAAACGAAACAACACTGTCCGCAACTGGAATCCAACTCGTCAATTCTACTTTCCACGTCAATAACCATAATACTACACTAAAACCCAACTACACTACAATATACTCTCTATAATTTTGCACGTCTCCTAGAACATTACAAATTATCTGTTCACATTGTCTCAAGTATAATTCTGACCACTGTATATAATTTTGACTAAGGTATAAACTCGATCATCGTTATTTACATTGTCTAAAGTATAGCCTCACCGTTGTTTACATTTTGTCTTAAGTATAATCCAGACCATCGTCTAAATATTCACTTAGATATAAAATCAATCATCATTATTTGCATTGTCTCAGGTATAATCCTAAACATTGTTTACATTTTGACTCAAGTATAATCCTGTCCATTGTCTACATTTTCACTAAGGTATAGACTCGATCATCGCTATTTACATTGTTTGACGTATAATTGTAAACATAGTTTACATTTTGTTAGACTAGACTACAATACACTCTCTATAATTTTGCACGTCTCATAGAACATTGCAAATTATCTGTTCACATTGTCTCAAGTATAATTCTGACCATTGTATATAATTTTCACTTAGGTATAAACTTGATCATCGTTATTTACATTGTTTCATGTATAACCTAAACATTGTTTATATTTTTTACTTAAGTATAATCCAGACCATCGGTCTAAATATTCACTTAGATATAAAATCAGTCATCGTTATTTGAATTGTCTCAAGTATAATCCTATAAATTGTCTACATTTTCTCTCAAGTATAATCCTGTCCATTGTCGACATTTCACTAAGCTATAAACTCGATCATCGCTATTGTCTCAAGTATAATCCTAAACATTATTTACATTTTGACTCATGTAGAATCCTAAACATTGTCTACATTTCCTCTTTAGTATAATCCTGTCCATTGTCTACATTTTGACTAAGCTATAAACTCAATCAACGTTATTTACATTGTCTCAAGTATAATCCTAAACATTGTTTACATTTGGTTAGACTAGTCTATAATACACTCTCTATAATTTTGCACGTCTCATTATCGGTTCACAAGCAAACACCCACACGTGTGTTACTGTATCAGACGAATCTCTGAATATTTTATGGATGCTGGAAAGTTTTCAGCCACGACTAAGAATCAGTTAGAAAATATATGTTCATTAATTTATTCAGATTTTTTTTTAAATCTTTCAGCCTCGAACTTTTCAGCACCCCATTACTTAACTTGTACCTCCGTATTTTTCATTTCTTATATTCTGTTGGAATGAGTTTACATGCTTATTTTTCTTTACTTATCTAGATGCATTTTTTTTCATGCGCCGTACGTATATCTCAAACTGTCATGAGTTGTACTGAGAAACTTCAGCAATAATATTTATTCCTGATTTCAATCGTGGTTTAGGGCATCTAAAAACAGCAGACCTCCTCTCCCAGGGTTATTCAGGGACGATCGCTTCTCCCGTGTTAGTTTTCCGGACTCTCTCAACCAAAAATAGGGATTGTGGAGGCATATCATTGTTGTCATATCCTTTGGCATAGCTAGTCATAATCATTGACCCAATCACAAATTTATTTTCCGAGAGCCAAACTTTTGCATTTATACTTCTAGAGAACCATTTATTTTCCAATTCAACATGGCTGAGGTTCTTATAAGAGCAAATCATTGCGCTATCTTGTTTTCTACTGACATTTTGTGGAGCAATTATTTTGAATCAATTGTTAGAAAAAAAAGTTGTTTCATAGTGTCGTCTCAGACAATTTTTCTCGTTAAAATACATCTTTTACATTTATAAATCTACCATGCACTGAATATTGCTTTCATCGCTGCTCTCTTGTTCCAGCTACATATCTCCAGATTGCTTAACTTCGGAGATCAGATGAGAAAAAAGTTAATAATAAAAAGTTACGGCCATATTAATATGGCCGTAAGCAATCGCTGACCAAATCATTTAATATTATTCCATTCACAAAAACCTCGCATTCTTACTTACCATTCTTACGATAATCCCAATAATGCAGCAATTTCTTTATGGGGGTCCTAACTAGCCCCATATGCAGAATTTTGTTTGCGTTGGTGGCGGAGATAAAAAAAAACAAAAAAAAGCGATAAGAATATGCGAAATTTTGCACTCAGCTGACATTGGTGTGATTATTTCATTTCAGCCAATGAAAACTGGTTTTACATTTACTATGGTATCTGTCTGACTATTTATTGTATTTGATTTTCTCCCGCTAATTTTGCTTGTTCCGCAGTGCGGTATTTATCCACGAGGCTAGTATTTGACAAAAGGTTGATTTTAATTTGGGGGTAAGTTACTATGTCTTCTGTTTATCTGTAGTAGTGTAATTTATTTCTACCTTGCATGGAATATTACTGTCATATATGGTCTGGTGCCTCCGCTATACATCTCGACCTAATCCAGAGACGAATATACAATGCTATAGGTCCTGATCTGGCATCTCGTCTACAGTCGATTTCTCACAGACGTGCTATGGCTTCTCTCTGTCTCTTCTACGAGTATTTTCCCGCCAACTATTCCTACGACTTACTTTCGCTGGATCCTAGACTGCATGAATTTAAACGAGCTACTGGGTTGGCATCTCGGTCCCACACTTTCCCTGTCGAAACGGTTAAATGTAACCGTCTCTTCTACTCAAACAGCTTCTTCTCTCGCACTTCTCGTCTGTGGAACTCCTTTCCTCTTGCTTGTTTCCTTGATAACTATAATCTTCAAATATTCAAGTGTAATATCAATCGACGTCCTCTGATACCTTGATCTTGTTCCCCGCCCTTCTCTGTATCCTTTCCTCAAAAACGGTTTTTTAATCTTTTTCTCAATCCTCTGTAACCCCTTCCGTGCTAGTGACACTCCTGCATTGCTTGGGGTGAATAGCTTAAAAAAAAATTAAATTGTATTTATTAAAATCCGTATTATATATGGACATACGTAAGTGTAATAATATTAACGTGATTTGTGGGTAATATTACTGAATATATGTGAAAAAAATCAAGAAAACGGCCTATCATTTTACCTAGCAATTGGTCGTTGCTAATGTTTAGAGACTATTTTGAACTTAGTGGATAGTCATTTACTTAATTTGAGTACGCTTTTCGGGGTTTTTTCTAAAAGTAGCTTGCTTTGTGCATTCAAGATATCATTGTGTAAATAATTCGATTCAAATTGTCTGTCACCCTCAGAGCAAAGAAAGGTGGAACTTGCCACAGTTTTCAAGAGTCATTTCATCAAATAGTTGCACTGACTACGCATCAACTTGTTCACTTCAATTTCATAATGACCATTTAGTATCTTGTGTACTGGCGTCTTGATTGAAGTGATAATTTATAGATTTCGCCGGTAGCGAGATTGAGGCACGGGACCTGGGCTAACTACAAATAGTCAATATATATTGTATTGTGTTGTCCATGTCGAATAAGCGTTGAATATCAATGTGGAAAACTAGTGTTCTTTTAATTATTTAAAATAAAATGTATACGTCTTTTTTTGTGTGTAACTCTAGAAGAGATTATCGAGAACCGATATCAGGATTAACATTTTTGCAATGACGATGATAATAATAATTTACCTGGAATTAAAAACAAAACTTCCTCAGAGTGACTTTAACTGGAGATTACATTATAGTAACAGAAATTGTTAGCTATGGACAATATAGGTACAGATATGGAGTTATGTGTGAATTCTCAATACTGTTTGAAATAGCGACTTTATCTTGAAATAAAAATCCGGTAATTGAGATTTAATAACTTATCTAAGATGTTCATGTTGAAGATAAACATTTAAAATTTGTTTGGAGCTAAAAAAAAAAAAAAAAAAAAAGAAACAAAAGAAGATCGTTTTTGAATTCTTTCACCAGACAATTTAATCCACATCAACCTCGATTCTTTGGTGCTATTACACTATCGCCCCACCCCCATAGCAGCAATCAGTATGGACTGCATTTCTTGCAACAACCATTGTAAGGAAGAGTTAATGTCTGCCGGAAGTCAATAAGCCGTTGGAAGAGGCCGAGGACCAGCTATTGAAACACTAAGAAAGGATTTGAAAATATCCAACCGAAACACTGTAATTGACTGGAATCAGTATTGGCCTGATGTGTGCCACGTTGAGTAATTCATTAAACACCATCCGAGTGATAAAGAAAAACAGGAAAAAGTTTAAAAATTAGAGTTTGATGTACTGAACATGATTCACAGGAAATAAAGAACAGGAATAATAATCAAATAAAATAGTCGAAGAAAAAACATGGCGGAGTCGGGAGCGAATGTGTAATAAAATCTGATTCTTTTTTTGTTGTTTTTGATATTTTTTATTATTTTCTTTTTTTTGCTGTTCCTTTTATTCCGGTATTCGTTAATACGGTGCTTCGATATTTATCTACAAATTCTTTGCATTCAACCTCTCATTACTGGCTCAAGATATACCAGTCATTATTCATGCATTTCTTAATTAAGTCCTTATATTACGTCACGTTTTTCTCGTAGCATATCCTTCTCCCTGTACTACTGTACCAAAATGGCATCGCGCCGGCAAGTAAAGGTGAATATTTTCTTTTTCAAATCATTTTCTTCAGATTCTACAATGGTATATAGATGAGAAATAAAAAAAAAATACGTTAATTTGCAGTTTCGCATTAAAAAATTCCAAAATAATTTTATATGCAATTGTAAATGCTTCATTCGAATCTGGCCTGGGATAATTGATAAAATCTACCTTTATCGACAGTAAAATTTCGGACTCATTCGCGTCGCGGGCAGCCATTACTCGCGTTGTTTGCATACATTCGCTGTAGAACACCTATCACTGTAGTTATTACTTGTCTTAATTATTACTCACTGAGCGTGTGTACGTAAATAGTTCTCGTTTGCAGCAAATGAGACAAATTTATACAAGAAAGATCAGATACCCGCTTAGCTTTCCGCAGTTCCCGCGTTTAGATTTCCGCAGCGAATGTATGCAAACGACGACAGCAATGGCTTCCGCCAGCAACGCGAATGAATTCGCACTGTTACTGTCGATGATTCCGAAACGGTAGATTTTATCAAATTCATCAAGCCAGATTCGAATGAAACATGTAAAATTACAAATGCAAATGGGCAAAACTCAGCGCGGGTGTTAAAGTGCAAATTAACCAAAATATATTTAAATATGACTATTTTTTCATATACAAAATTGTAGCAAAATTTGTAAATCTAAAAAAAAGATGACGAGAATTGATAAATTTGACATGCTCTCGGGAGTTCACATTTGTATAAGAGTATCCTTCTCCCTTGTTCAAATTATCAATCACATCTGACATTGACGGTTCTATTATGCATCCGCCGTCAAATTCATATATTTACTTCCTATATATTGGAAGTTGTATTATGATGTTTAAATTGAAAGTCTGGAAATTATTTGGTATTCAATATAGAACATCCGCATCATAAATGCGTGGTCAATTTTGTACAAATTCAAGAACCAGTTTAAATCAGGACATAGATCCATTGCGATTTGATGCCAACATTGATCAAATTTGGATTCTTCGAATATTTGATTCAGCATAAATACTGAAAATCAATCATCTGTCACATTACGGTTTGTTGGTCGATGCCTTACTTTGATTATTGATTTGAATCTTCCAATCGAATTGTAAATGCGCCAGTGTTCAGCGGGACAAATGTATAATAACGCCCAATTTAGATCATATATGGGCTAAGAGCTGTTTCGATAATGAGTTCTGGGAATTTCAGTTGTTCATGCAGATCGACTTTAAACTGTCAATCGAGTGCAGTTTTAAGCACGTCCTTTCATATCATCTTGTCTTTTTTTTTGTATTCAGTTTTCACAGAATTAATTTTCCTTCGTTGATATTGGTTCTTGCCATACAATCGAACTTAGAAGCTCATTATGGCACCATATCGATAAATTTTTACCATTACACTCGTCGACATTATTGGCATAATGTGCATGATCAATCTCGATATTAATAAAGACAAAGGGAGGCTGGCATAAAGACACTCTCCATCCTTGCGTTCAAAAGCGTCTCCGAGATCTTATATATGGCGAATTATATTCCAACATCTCCCAATTTTGGGTAGGAGCTGGCAAAACCTCACTCACCATCTTGTGTTCAAAAGCGTCACTGAGCTGTTATATATGGCGGATTATATTCAACCATCTCTCAATTTTGGGTAGGAACTGGCAAAACCTCACTCTCCTTCTTGTGTTCGAAAGCGTCACTGAGCTGTTATATATGGCGGATTATATTCAACCATCTCTCAATTTTGGGTAGGAACTGTCAAAACGTCACTCTCCTTCTTGTGTTCAAAAGCGTCACTGAGCTGTTATATATGGCGGATTATAGTCAACCATCTCTCAATTTTGGGTAGGAACTGGCAAGACTCACTCTCCATCCTTGTGTCAAAAGCGTGTCCGAGCTGTTGTATACGGCGAATTATATTCCAACATCTCCCAATTTTAGGTAGGAGCTGTCAAAACGTAACACTCGATCCTTGTGTTCAAAGCGTCTCTGAGCTCTTATATATGCCGAATTATATGCCACCATCTCCCAATTTTGGGTAGGAGCTGGAAAGAACACATTATCCATACTTCTGTTAAAAAACGTCTCCGGGCACTTATATATGGCTAACTATATTCCATCATCTCTCAATTTTGGGTAAGAGTTGGCAAAACCTCACTCTCCATCCTTGGTTGCAAAAGCGTCTCCGAGCTTTTCTTTATGGCGAATTAGATTCCAGCATGTACCAATTTTATGTAGGAGCGGGGAAAACTTCACTCTCCATCCTTGTGTTCAAAAGCGTCTCCGAGCTGCTATATATGGCAAATTATATATAATATTCTTCCAATATTGGGTAGCAGCTGGCAAGACCTCACTCTCAATCCTTGCGTTCAAAAGCCTCTCCGAGCTGTTATATATGGCGAATTATATTCCATCATCTCCGAAATTTGAGTAAGAGCTGACACTCTCCATCCTTGGTTTCAATAGCTTCTGCGACCACTGATATATGGTGAAATATATTACAACATCGCCAAATTTTGGGTAGGAGCTGGCAAGACCTCACTCTCTATCGTTGTGTTCAAAAGCGTCTCCGGGCTGTTATATATAGCGAATTATATACCACATTCTCCGAAATTTGAATAGGAGCCGGCAAGAACACATTCTCTATCCTTGGGTTCAAAAGCGTCTCCGAACTCTTATATATGGCGAATTATATTCCACTATCTCCCAATTTTGGGTAGGAGTCGGCAAGAATAGACTCTCGATACTTCGGTTCAAAAGCGTCTTTGATATATGGCGAATTATATTCCATCATCTCCCAATTTTGGGTAGGAGCGGGCAAGACGTCACTATCCATCCTTGAGTTCAAAAGCCTCTCCGAAGTGTTGTATATGGCGAATTATATTCCACCATCTCCCAATTCTCGGTAGGAGCTGGCAAGTCCTCAAGTTCCATTCTTGGATTCAAAAGCATCTCCGAGCTGTTATATATGACGAATTATATTCCACCATATCCCAATTTTGTGTAGGAGCTGGCAAGACGTCACTAGCCATCCTTGTGTTCAAAAGCGTCTCCGAGCTCTTATATATGGCGAAATATATTCCAATATCTCCCAGTTTTTGGGTAGGAGCTGGAAAAACCTCACCATCTCCAAATATTGGGCAGGAGCTGGAAAAACCTCACTCTCCCTCCTTGGGTTCGAAATGTTCTCCGATCTCTTAATTATAGCGAATTATATTCCACCATCTCCCAATTTTGGGTAGGAGCTAGCAAGACCTCACACTCCATCCTTGGGTTCCAAAGCGTCTCTGAGCTCTTATATATGGGGAATTATATTCTACCATCTCACAATTTTGGTTAGGAGCTGGCAAGACCTCACTCTCCATCCTTGTGTTCAAAAGCGTCTCCGAGCTCTTATATATGGCGAATTATATTCCAACATATCCCACTTTTGGGTAGGAGCTGACGAGGCCTCACTCTCGATCCTAGTGTTCAAAAGCGACTCCGAGCTTTTATATATGGCGAATTATATTCCACCATCACCCAATTTTGGGTAGCAGCTGGCAAGAACACATTCTCGATCATTTGGTTCAAAAGCGTCTGCGAGCTCTTATATATGGGGAAGTATATTCCACCATCTCCCACTTTTGGGTAGGAGCTGGCAATACCTCACTCTCCATCCTTGTGTTTGAAAAGCGTCTCCGAGCTCTTATATTAGGCGAATTATATTCCACCATCTCCCACTATTGGGTCGGGGATGGCAAGGCCTCACTCTCCATCCTTGTGTTCAAAAGCGACTTTGTGCTCTTATATATGGCGAATTATATTCCACTATCACCTAATTTCGGGTAGGAGCTGGCAAGACCACACTCTCCATCCTTGAGTTCAAAAGCGTGTCAGAGGTGTTGTATATGGCGGATTATATTCCACCATCTCCCAATTTTGTTTAGGAGCTGGCAAAACCTCACTCTCCCTCCTTAGGTTCGAAATCTACTACGACCTCTTAATTATACTGAATTATATTACACCATCTCCCAATTTTGGGTAGTACCTGGCAAGTCCACACTCTCCATCCTTGAGTTCAAAAGCGTGTCCGAGGTGTTGTATATGGCGAATTACATTCCACCATCTCCCAATTCTGGGTAGGAGTTGGCAAGGCTTCACTGTCCATTCTTGTTTTAAAAAGCATCTCCGAGCTGTTATATATGACGAATTATATTCCACAGTATCGTAATTTTCTTTAGGAGCTGGCTAGACGTCCCACTCCATTCTAGTGTTCAAAAGCGTCTCCGAGATTTTATATATGGCGAAATATATTCCAATGACTCCCAGTTTTGGGTAGCAGCTGGCAAGACCACACTCTTCCTCCTTGGGGTCGTAATCGTCTCCGAGCTCTTAATTATAGCAAATAATATTCCACTATCTCCCAATTTGGGGTAGGAGCTGGCAAGACCTCACTCTCCATTCTTGGGTTCAAAAGCGTCTCCGAGCTGTTATATATGGCGAAATATATTCCACCATCTCTCAATTTTGGGTAGGAGCTGGCAAGACCTCACTCTCCATCCTTGGGTTCAATAACGTCTCCGAGCTCTTATATATGGCGAATTATATTCTACCATCTCACAAATTTGGGTAGGAGCTGTCCAGACCTCACTCTCCATCCTTCTGTTCAAAAGCGTCTCCGAGCTCTTATATATGGCGAATTATATTCCACCATTTCCCAATTTTGGGTAGGAGGTGGCAAAAAGACACTCTCGATCTTGGGTTCAAAAGCGCCTCCGAGCTCCTATATATGGTGAATTATATTCCACTATCTCCAAATAATGTGTAGGAGCTGGCAATACCTCACTCTCCATCTTTCTGTTCAAAAGCGTCTCCGAGCTGTTATATATGGGGAATTATATTCCATCATCTCCCAGTTTTGGGTAGGATCTGACAAGGCCTCACTCTCGATCCTTGTTTTCAAAAGCGACACCGAGCTTTTATATATGGCGAATTATATTCCACAATCACCCAATTTTGTGAAGAAGCTGGCAAGAACACATTCTCGATCAATGGATTCAAAAGCGTCTGCGAGCTGTTATATATGGCGAATTATATTACAACATCTACTTTTGGATAGGGGCTGGCAAGAACACACTCTCAAACCTTGGGTTCAAAAGCGTCTCCGAACTCATATATAAAGCGAATTATTATTCCACCATCTCCTAATTTTGGGTAGGGGCGAGCAAGTGCTCACTCTCCATCCTGGGTTCAAAAGCGTCTCCGAGCTGTTATATATGGCGAATTATATTCCAACATCTCCCAAATTTGGTAGGAGCTGACAAGACCTCCCTCTCGATCCTTTTGTTCAAAAGCGTCTCTGAGCTCTTATATAGGGCGAATTATATTTCACCATCACCCAATTTTGGGTAGGAGCTGGCGAGACCTCACACTCCTTCCTTGCTTGTGTTCAAAAGCGTCTCCGACCTGTTATATATGCCGAATTATATTCCAATATCTCCCAGTTTTAGGTAGGAGCTGGCAAGACCATACTTTCCATCCTTCTGTTCAAAAGCGTCTCCGCGCAGTTGTATATGGCAAATTATATTCCACATTGTCCCAATTTCGGGTAGGAGCTGGCAAGAACACACTCTCCATCCTTGGGTTCAAAAGTGTCTCCGAGCTGTTATATATGGCGAATTATAATCCACCATCTCCCAAATTTGGGTAGGAGCTGGCAATACCACACACTCCATCCTTGTGTTCAAAAGCGTATTTGAATTCTTATATATGGCGAATCATTTTCTAACATCTCCGACTTTTGTGTATGAGCTGACAAGATCACACTCTCGATCCTTGGGTTCAAAAGCGTTTCCGAGCTCTTATATATAGTGAATTATATTACATCATCTCCCACTTTTGGGTAGGATCTGGCAAGAACACACTTTCGATCCTTTGGTTCAAAGGCATCTCCGCATTCTTATATATGGCGAATTATTATTCCACCATCTCCTAATTTTGCTTAGGTGCGGGAAATACCGCACTCTCCATCCTGGATTCAAAAGCGTTTCCGAGCTGTTATATATAGCGAATTATATTCCACCATCTCCCAATTTTTGGTAGGACCTGTCAAGACCTCACTCTCCATCCTTTTGTTCAAAAGCGTCTCCGATCTCTTATATATGGCGAATTATATTCCACAACCACCCAATTTTTGATAGAGGCTGGCAAGACCTCACACTCCATCCTTGTGTTCAAAAGCGTCTCCGAGCTGTTATATATAGGGAATTATATTTCATCATCTCTCAATTTTGGGTAGGAGCTGACAAGGACTCACTCTCTATCCTTGTGTTCAAAAGCGACTCCGAGCTTTTATACATGGCGAATTATATTCCACCATCACCGAATTTTGGGTATAAGCTGGCAAGAAAACATTCTCGGTCATTGGGTTCAAAAGCGTCTGGGAGCTCTTATATATGGCGAATTATATTCCAACATATCCCACTTTTGAGTAGGAGCTGGCAAGATCTCACTCTCCATCCTTGTGTTTGAAAAGCGTCTCCAAGCTGTTATATATGGCGAATTATATTCCACCATCTTCCACATTTGGGTAGGAGCTGGCAAGAACACACTCCATCCTTGTGTTCCAAAGAGTGTCCGAGCTGTTATATATAGGGAATTATATTTCATCATCTCTCAATTTTGGGTAGGAGCTGACAAGGACTCACTATCGATCCTTGTGTTCAAAAGCGACTCCGAGCTTTTATACATGGCGAATTATATTCCACCATCACCGAATTTTGGGTATAAGCTGGCAAGAAAACATTCTCGGTCATTGGGTTCAAAAGCGTCTTATATATGGCGAATTATATTCCACCGTCTTCGAATTTCGGGTCGGAGATGGCAAAATATCACTCTTCAAAAAAAAAAAAAAAAAAAAGAAAAACTTCACCGTTATTGGGCAATTAACTACTACATTATAGCATAAAATTAAAGTGGGGGATGTTTCAGTTATAATGCCTTTATATCTACTGTCCGCTTAGTGCTGCTTAGCATAGGCTGAATGAAAACTCTTCCATTGCACAAGAGGCACACCAATCGTTTTTCTTTTCCTCGCTTATGCGCGTCCCATAATATTCTTTCACGTATATTCGTACACTATTTACATTATTCGGACTATTGTCCTCATCTGTGTTGCCATATTTATAACAACGTTTCGGCCGTTGAAATCTCCAGCTTTCTTCAGGCGGTGGGAATATCGAACTTAATCCTTTATTTCGCTCACTGGAGTAGAGTGTTCTTGTTCAACGTGCCATGTGTAATTGATGTCAGTTATCAGTTATCTCCTGTTAATTCCCATCTCCATGTTCTCCACCGCCTTCACCAGGTATTGAACTCAAACACTCTGGGTCCTGTCACCGGATCTAACTAACGCCTTTAGCACCGTATGTCCTTGAGGTTAAGACAAGCACCTGAAGAAGGCCGGAGCATACAATGTCCGAAACGTTGTAATAAACATGGCAACAAAGATGAGGCCAATAGTCCGGGTAATTTAAATAGTGTACATAATACCACATCTCAGAAATATAGACAGATACATGTATTCGTGTCGACAATAATGTAAGTTGTTTTCCGTCGTGCACCACCTCCCTTTGGCCAAGAGGCCTCGGAGACGAAGAGCAAACTATCTGGATTCAATATAGCACAGCTACTCCTAATTCCCGGTGGTGATACTCATCCAAGTATGTATAACCCAGCATACCGCCACCAAAAAAAAAGACGTTGCTCTTGGAGCCTGTTCTATTAGGTTATACATACGGACGGCCCGGGTTCGATTAGTGGATGCGCACTGCTGATGACTCTCAAAAGAAAGAAAAAAGGGACGAAACGGCCGTTCAGTACTTTCTGCATTCTGTCGAAAATTCTTGTTCTAGACTTGATGAATTACGTAATATATATATATATATATATATATATATATATATATATATATATATATGTGTGTGTGTGTGTGTGTGTGTGTATGTATATACAGTGCTGTTCGATAAAAGTGACTCACCTGATTTTTTTTACGAAATGTTCTCTTCTCCAATGAAAGGAAAGTTGACCTAAATTCAAAGGATAAGCGATCTAAAATCCGAAAAAATAAATTTTGAGAGCTCTTTGAATTTAGCAGTAAGTACTGTCAAGTATCCGTTCAGTATAATGTTCTGGGGATGCATTTCTTTTCCTGGAAGTGGTTTCTTAAGACCTATTGAAAAGACACTCAGGAGCGAGCAGTCAAGAGAATTTTAGAGTCTTGTCTGTCCTTTCTGCTGAAAGGGTGCAATTTTTTATGCAGGATAATGCTCCCTGTCACAAATCAAAATTGATGAAGGAATACTTTGATGAGAAGCAGATAAGTGTTATGACATGGCCGCCCCAATCTCCTGACCCCACCCCTGTAATGGTCCGGTTCCTTGTACCACGGTGATATTCCAAGGTAGAACCAATAAAGAAGAATTCGAACACAGGTATGGAATAACACAGATATATTACAAACAGGAATATATACAGAGAAGTAGAAGTCTTAGTATGAACAATAAGGTTTAGTAAAGAGAACAATGTAGTCTCAACCAATATCACTATTCCATTGTATTGCAGTAATTGTCTGAACGCGACTCTGTTTCGGAGTGCCTCTGACTCAACTCTTGACCCGACTTGAACGACTGACGTTATACAGTCACACCCACCCCACTGGGGCAGCATGTGACACAAGGTCGGTTACTTATTCTGGGTTCTCCGAGCCCGTGGGCTCGGCCCCAAAATATGCCCATTGAACCCGTATAAACATGCTCAGGGCCGGTTTACCTCCCCGGTCGAGACTCCGCCCCTCGGCGTAGCCTCGTTCGGGATCTTCCCCACTCGAAGGCAATGAGTCCAACCGAAGAGCCGGTCAGGAGGTGTACGACTGACGATATTCAGTCACCCCCCCCACTGAGGCAACCTATGGCACAAGGCCGTTTTAAACGTGGGATTTCCGAGCCCGTGGGCTCGGAACCAAAATATGCCCATTGAACCCGTATAAAGGGGTTCAGGGTCGGTTTACCTCCCCAAAAGAGAATCCGTCCTTTGCTGTAGCGTGCTTCGAGTTCCTCCCCGCCCGAAGGCAGAGAGTTCAAACGAACAGCGGGTCAAGACTTGAATGACAGACGATATTCAGTCACCACCCCCAGTGGGGCATCATGTGGCACAAGGCCGGTTATTTAATGTGAGACCTCCGAGCCCGTCGTCTCGGCCGAAAAATATGCCAATTGAACCCGTTTATACGGGTTCAGGACCGGTTTACCTCTCAGAAAGAGACTCCGCCCTTCAGCGTAGCCTCGTTCGGGTTCCTCCTCGCCCAAAGGCAGAGAGTCTAACCGAACAGCCGGTCAGGAGGTGAACGACCGACGTTATACAGTCACCCCCACCACACTGGGGCAGCATGTGACACAAGGTCGGTTACTTATTCTGAGTTCTCCAAGCCCGTGGTCTCGGCCCAAAAATATGCCCATTGAACCCGTATAAACGGGCTCAGGGCCGGTTTACCTCCCCGAACGAGACTCCGCTCTTCGGCGTGGCCTCGTTCGGGTTCCTCCCCACTCGAAGGCAGAGAGTCCAACCGAACAGCCGGTCAGGAGGTGAACGACTGACGATATTCAGTCACCCCCAACTGCGGCGTCATGTTGCACAAGGCCGTTTTAAACGTGGGATTTCCGAGCCCGTGGGCTCGGCCCAAAAATATGCCCATTGAACCCATATAAAGGGGTGCAGAGTCGGTTTACCTCCTCGAAAGAGAATCCTTCCTTCGTCGTAGCCTCCTTCGGCTTCCTCTCCGCCCGAAGGCAGAGAGTTCAACCGAACAATCGGTCAGGAGGTGAACGAATGATGATATTTAGTCACCTACCACTAGGGCGTCATGTGGCACAAGGCCGTTTTTAAAGTGGGATTTCCGAAAAATATGACCATTGAACCCGTTTTTAATTCCTTAAAAAAAACTTCTTCGCTTGGGAGGAATTTTCTTTTTGGTGCGTAGGACTCTGTTTTTCTTGTTTTGTTTTACTTGGTAGTAATTTATCGAACGTTTATCTGATTTTCCTAGCAGACATGACTTCTGCTGCTGATAATGTTGATGGTATAGAATTATTTGGCGTTATTCTATATACTTGTAGGAATTGCTGTAATGCTTTCTCCGTAGGCACATCGTACGCTTTTCGTAACGCTCTTTTGATTGCATCCACGAATCTCTCCGCTTGTCCATTTGATCTTGGGTGGTAAGGCGGGATTTTATGTTTCACTTGATAAATTTCGCAAAACTCTTGGAAGTCTGCTGACGTGAATTGCGTTCCGTTATCTGTTACTGAACAGTCCACTACGCCAAACCGAGCGAATAGCTCGTGGAGGAAATTTATGGTCGTTTCTATAGTAGGATTTTTGCAACGAAACACCTCCGGTCATTTACTGTAGCTATCAGCTATGATTAAATAGTACAACCCGTCAATTGGTCCTGGATAATCTGCGTGTATTCTTGACCATGGACGAATCAGTATCTGGACAAGGCTTATGTATGTTTGGCGGTGCTTAGGCTGCTAAATTACAACCATTGCACATTTCCAACATCTGAGTATATTCTTCCAATATACATAGCTTCGAATTAGCGACTTCATTCTATTTTTACCCGGGTGGCCCCTGTGGAAATCCTTCAGGATCCGCTTTTTTAATGTTTTGGGAATTACAACCCTTTCGTTGTAAAGTAGCACATTATCGCATAGAGAAAAGCTGTCCGAAATTTTCTCATTTTTTCTGCTATTTTTGCTTTTGTTTCATTAATAAATTCGTCATTTTTGGCTTCATTTTTTATGTCTTGCAATGTGACTGGGAGGTTTCTGATTGTACAACATAGTACTGTCCTTATGTCTTCTTCATTTCTAAGGGCTGCGATTACCGTATCTTTCAATGACTCTGTCTTTGTTGGTATAAGTCTCGACAGGCCATCCGCGTACCCGATTCTTTTCGTTGGTAAATATTCCAATCTGAAATTGTAGTTCAGAAGAATCATTCCCCATCTAAGTAGCCTATTTGCAGTGTAAACCAGTAGACCTTTTTTTGAACCAAAAATTTTTATTAACGGTTTGTGATTCGTCTGCAGAGTAAAATGTCTACCATAGACGTATCTATGGAATCTTGTTACTGCGAAGATGATTGCTAGAGCTTCCTTCTCTATTTGTGAATAATTTTCTCCGCTGGTAGTAGGGTTCGAGAAGCATGTGCGATAGGTTTTATTGTCCCCTCTGGCATTTTATGTAATATACACGCCCCGACTCCGTAGGCGCTTGCATCACTTGCTACAATAATTTCTTGTTTAGGATCATAGCGTGCCAAAAATAAATCCGATGTTAATGTCTTGATTTTTTTTCAAATGTTTCCTGGCATTGATCTGTCCACTGCCAAACTTGTTCTTTCTTTAGCAGTTCGTTCAATGGTGCGCGAAGTTTATGCATTTGAGGTATAAATTCCTGGTAGTAATTCACTAATCCAAGAAAACTTTTTAGTTCTGTTATGTTCTTAGGAACTGGCATCTTTTTTTAATTGCTGTAGACCTTTCAGGGTCTGGACGTCTACCTTCTTGATCTATGATATGGCCAAGGTATTTAATTTCCTTCATGAAAAAGTCACACTTATTTTCTTTTACTTTGAATCCATAGCTTTGAATTCTCTTAAAAAATTCTTGTACATGTTGCCAGTGTTGTTCAACGCTTTCACTATTAATCAATACGTCATCCAGGTATGCAATTGTGTAGTCTAGTCCGGCAAGCATCGTATCCATTGTCTGTTGGAATATAGCCGGCGGGACCTTAATTCCAAATGGTAGTCTATGGTATCTGTACATTTTATGTATAGAAGTTTTGAACTTTCTTCATCGACTGGAATTTGCAGGTACGCCTCAATTAAATCAATTTTGGAAAAATATTTTCCGCCATTTAATACTTCTTCTGGACTGGGTAGAGGATAGCAGTAGTCCTTTATTGCTGCGTTAAAACCTGGAGAAAAATCGGCACAAATTCGAATTTCTTCTGATTTTCTTTTTAACATAGACCGTCGGTGCGGCCCATTTGCAGTTTTCTACTTTTTTCAATATGCCCGTATTTTCGAGTGTAGTTCATTCTTGGTCAGTTTTTTCTATTGACGCAAACGGTACGATCCTTTTTTTCTTGAAAGCAGGTTGAACGTTTTCCTTTATTTCGATATTACATGTCATTTTCTTACATTTTCCGAGATCTGCTGACAACACTTCGGGGAAACTCGTTTTTAGTTTTCCTTTTAATTTGTCTGCCTCGGTTGATAAGATTTTTACATTTTGGCAGTACGTAATATGTAAATCCCACAAATTGAATTTTTGCATACAGTCTGTTCCGAATAGATTTTCGGTATTTCTTAAGATGTACATTTTTAGTTTTTTCGTCATTCCATTAAATGTTACGTTTGTATTTACTTCACCCTCGAATTTTATCTTTCTCCCCGTAACTGATCTACCAATTTTATCCGTTTTTAACATGACAGGTTTGTTTAGTTTTCTCCATGTTTGTAGATTTATGATAGTTAAATCTGAGCCAGAATCCAGCTGTAACCTAACTTTTCTGTTTCGCATTTCAACTTGTACATATTTTCTTATATTAGTCTCATATGTTTGATCAGTCCACGTTATTCTTATTCTGCTTTTGCTTTCTTTTCTATACCAACAATGAGAATTTTTGTGGCCAAATGTTTTACATGATAGACAAGTTTTAAAACGATATGTACAGTCTTTAACCTAATGCCAAGACCCACAACGATAGCATGGACTGGGTGGTACTTTTTTATGTTGATTATAATTAGAACATTTTGTTTTACCTGTTCATGAGGCGGGAAAATCGGTTCGGTTTGTTTGTGAGGAGGGAAAATTTGTTTGCCTTCGTACTTTGCGTACGTGTGCTATGTCAGTTTGTTCTATGTCTTTTGAGTTTTTCTTCACAGTGATGCATCTCTGGCAGTCTTCGGCTAGTTTTTGAAGTGTCAGATCTTGTTCACTCTCCAATATAGTAAGTATTATGCGTCTCATTTCCGCGTCTTTGGCTGAAACCAGGCTTTGGACGTAAATTAAGCATTTGAAATTGTCCGATAATTTGAAGTCGACACAATATTTGTTAACAATGTATGCGAAAGTTATGTAATCTTCGCTGTCCTTTTTGTAAGGTTCAAGCATTTCCATCTTTTATGGAATAGTGAAGTATTATGGCTGAAAAGTTCCATTAGCAGTTTTATGGATTCTTTGAACGTTAACTCGCTTGTTTTTCTGGGAAGAATATAATCTAAGAATTTGGTATATTCGCCTGTGCCTAATTTTCTTAGTAATAGGCGTACTTTACGTGCGTCTGACCAATCTTTGCAGTCAAAATCATATAGATCTTCGTACCTTCGGAAGTAATTTGCAAAAGTTTTATCTTCGTCGGGTGCTTACTTGAAATCTTCGATATAACTCTAAATACCGTCTTGTGAGAGAACTGTTTCGTTCTCGGATTTTTGCTCCTTATTTGTCATTGCACATAACAATAATTCTTGCAATTCCAGATGTTTCTGTTCGTACCTTTGTTGTTGTTCAAATTGGATTTTGATAAGTTCCATAATGGTTGACTTAAAATCTTCCATGTTAACGTATTTTTTTGTTTTTTTATTAGACTTAGTTTCGTATTACGCTTTTAGTGTTTCCTCATCGTCACTTGTTATGCGCGACGGAGAGCAAAAAAAAAAGTATGTCCTCCGCGTAGAGGGTTGGTTTCTTCGTCGCCACTTGTTATGGTCCGGTTCCTTGTACTACGGTGATAGTCCAAGGTAGTACCAATATAGAAGAACTCGAACACAGGTATGGAATGACACAGATATATTATAAACAGAAATATATACAGAGAAGTAGAAGTATTAGTATGAACAATCAGGTTTAGTAGAGAGAACAATGTAGTCTCGACCAGTATCACTATTCCAATGTCTTTCAGTAATTGTCAGAACGCGACTCTGTTTCGGACTGCCTCTGACTCGACTCTTGACTCGACTTGAACTACTGACTCGACTTGAACTACTGACGATATTCAGTCACCACCCCCCACTGGGGCGTCATGTGGCACAAGGCCGATTTTAACGTGGGATTTCGGAGACCGTGGGCTCGGCCTAAAAATATACCCATTGAACCCGTATAAAGGGGTTCAGGGCCGGTTTACCTCCCCGAAAGAGAATCCGTCATTTGGCGTAGCCTCCTTCGAGTTCCTCCCCGCCCGAAGGCAGGGAGTTCAACCGAACAGCCGGTCAAGAATTGAACGACTGACGATATTCAGTCACCTCCCCCAATTGGGGCATCATGTGGCACAAGGCTGGTTATTTAATGTGGGATCTCCGTGCCCGTGAGCTCGGCCCAAAAATATGCCCATTGAACTCGTATAAACGGGCCCAGTGCCTGTTTACCGCCCCAAACGAGACTCCGCCCCTCGCTGTAGCCTTGTTCGCGTTCCTCTCCGCCCGAAGGCAGAGAATTCAACCGACAAGCCGGTCAAGACTTGAATTACTGACTCCCGCCTACTGACTGAGGCGCAGTATTTATTAAGTATGGAATAGTCCATTATTATTATTATTATGGGTAAGATCTCATAACAAACCCCATAAAAAAAACTTATGGAGCATTATAAACTACAGGCTCTCGAGAAAGCAGTTGAGCAACAAAGAGAGTTTGATTGTGAATTTCATATCCGAATGGAATTCAATGCTTGGAGATGAGATTTGCCAGAACATAATCAAGTCAATGCCAAAAAGGGTTGAAAAGGTTATTCAAAATAAAGGAGGACCCATAGATTGTTAAATATCTCGAACTATATTACCTATTATAAATAAATTATACCTCTATTATTCTCTATTTAAAGCTGTTCGGTTATGTTTCTATTGATTACTAGTTGCAGGAAATAAGTGAGTCACTTTTTTTGCATAGAGTCTTTCCCTAAATCTCATTTATATCCAAAAGTGTGTGTGTGTGCGTGTGTGTGTGCGCGCGTGTGTGTGTGTACTCGATGAATTATGTGATATATATATATATATATATATATATATACATGGATACATACATACACACACACATATATATATATATATATATATATCACATTATTTATTGAATATATATATATATATATATATATATATATATATATATATATATATATATATATATATATATGCTAGATGCTTGCTGTAGTTCAGTTATCAAGTTTGTTTCGTAGATCAATTTGATATTTGGAGATCATAGTATTGTGGACTTGTTAAATTAAACCGAGCCTTGCACGCATGAATAAAAATATGTTTTCTTTATTGTTAATATATAGACATATAGAGAGAGGTGGCAAAAAAGCAGAACAAATATGAAAAAAAAACCTTTATAGTTGAGAGAAATATACCATTTATGCAAACATTTTATGGGGATGTTTACAATCATATTTAGTCTCGCTACGCTTGGCTTATTTATGCTGTGTCCCTTCACTATTATCACTCTCCCCAATTTCTTGTCTTCTCGAAAGCTTAATAAATATTGTTTTCTCTCTCCTAAACCATGTTTTGCCATTCATTTACTCAAGCTAGTTAGATAGATTATGCGTTGTTTTCCTCTGCTTCGCTCGCATTCAATTTGTCAGATTTTACAAGCCATTTTCCCTCCTGTATGTTTCAGGTTTCAGGTGATGTTATGTACAAGTGTCATTTCCGTTTCCATTTTCTCAAAAACTTCGACGGTGATCACATGTTCTGTTTCTGGTATTCTCAGTATCCTTCTGTAGAGGCACAATTCTGTTGCTTCAATTCTCTTCATCTCTGGGGAGAATGTCCAGCATTCAATACGATATAGGATTACTGATATTACGTAACTGTTCGGTACTCTTTCCATCATTTCTTATGGATTTTTCCTGTTTATTAATACATTGCTTAGTTTTGGAAGGTATATTCCGCTATTACAATTATCTTTCGGATTTCGATGTCACACTTTCCGACATCTGTTACAAAACTTCCCAGAAAAAGATAAGAAAATGGCTATGATTTTATTTACAGGATATACTTCGAAAAAAAAAATGAACGAGATTTTATCTTAGATGGAATATTTAATTTTATGAATTTTTCTGTGTTATGTCGGAGAAAGATAATTTAGTGTTCTCTCGATTACGCAAGCAAATATCTATCGAAGTGAGTCACACGCTTGGGCAATTATGTCTCTTTGGTTCTCATGGCTGACTAGGCCGACGAATTTCCGCAGTTGGCTGACGTTTATTTCGACCGAGAACTGGTCAACAACCAAGGCTAGAGGGCTTTATGTCTCCCGCTATTTAAATCATAGCTGTGGGTGGGTGTAGAGAAGAGAGGGATTCATACTTTCCCAAGAGAAAAGTCTAACTCAGCTCGTCCAATTTCTCATTTCTATCTGTTATCCATTCCACCATTTACCCATCTAGTATGCTAAAGAGATAGCTTGAGAGATGGAGAGTAATGTTTATTTCATAGCACTATGTTTAAAAGGCTAGTCTCGCAATGCAGTTCGTTGGTAAGGTGTGTTCAATCACCAGCGAATGCAAAGGTACCGCTTCCAGATAAAAGTATGCTTAATAAGTGTATTACTAATTTTCCTTTTAATGCAAGCATGAAAAGATAGGAAATATGCTCGATGTAAAATATAAAGCTTTGAATGTAGGGAATTCGGTAATGTTTCCTTCCTTCACCGCGGGATTGATTACGCCAAAACATAAAAAAAAAATCAGTTGCAGAGGAATAATAATAATAATAATAATAATAATAATAATAATAATAATAATAATAATATCAAGACGAACATAAAGAATAAGATCAAGTGATGATCAAGATCACCGAGAGGTGACATGACCACCAAGCAGACAGAGTTACCCAAAATAAATGTAACTATCCTCTGGGATATGTCAATTCTAACTGGCAGGGAAATAAAAGCCAACAGACTTGATATTATCATAAAATACAATGCATTCAGGGAGTGTATGATTACTAAAGTAGCAGTACCATCTGAGAGAATCACCTCTTTAAAAAAAATATTGAATGGAAGGAATTGGAGATTGAGATTCACAGCATGAGGGGAATAAAAACCGAGATAGTAGCAATAATAATCGGAGCTCTGGGCCTCGTGAAGAAAGGAATGAACAATTTTACTAACAGTGTCCCAGGTAACATCAACATACATGTTTCCCAGAAGATCGCCCTACTAGGAACATCCCATATGCTAAGAAAAATGCGATAAATTAAATGACATTTCTCCTATAGGGTCGGTCTAAGAACTGTAGTTTGGACTCGGCTCTACAGGATAGAAAGCAGGAAACATAACATGCACAAATAATAATAATAATAATAATAATAATAATAATAATAATAATAATAAAATGGCAGACACTGCAGACTGCAATATATCTTTGAAAATATTCAAAAAGCTGTCAAAATACAAGGACCTTGATATAGAAATCTAAAAATGTGGCATATGGGAACATCAACAATCCCTGTTGTAGTTGGAGCCCTAGGATTGGTTGGAAAAGATTCTAGTAAACTAATTGAAGGGATTCCTGGAAGTCCATGCCTCAAAGAGATACAAAAAATTGTTCTCACAAGTACAATCCACACTTTACGAAGGGCTTTATCTATGTAATTTTTTTTTGTCAGTGGAAAGTGTCATGATGTCATTTCTAAACTTAGGTGCCTGTGCGGGACCCAGAAAGAAATGTGTAAACGCCAGAAATCAAAGGAAATAATAATAATAATAATAATAATAATAATAATAATAATAATAATAATAATAATAAACCAAGACGTTTTACAGGGAAATTAGAATAGCAGTTATAGAAGTCAAAAGACCACCATCTAGTGAAACAAACATTTCTGGAGAATATTTGGAGCCAGCCTAAATAATATAATGATCCCAGTGCAGAATGGATCAAACGCGAACAAGCAAGAATGAAGGATAAACCTTTGCAAGAATGGAAAAATATAACCAAGAATAATGTTAGGCAAGCGGTAACAAAATTCCCAAAATGGAAACCCCCGGAAATGACAAGGTACACAACTTTTGGGTCGATCATCTGTCATCAATCCATGAAACTCTTCCGCAAAATTAATCGCAAAATTAAATTAATAGACCCAGTGAAATTTCAGAATAGATCACGGAAGCTATTACATTAAACAGATGACTCAAATAAACTGATCATGTCTTTCCTGACGAAGTATACGTACCCTTTCCTAGATGAAAACAAGATTTTTCACCTGGAACAGAAGAGATGTTGAAGTTGATATGGGTGCAAAGATTACCTATTAATAAATAAAATGACTCTAGAAAATTGCAGGAAACAAGGTAGCAAACTCGGCACGGCTTGGATAAATTACCGTAAAGCCTTTGATAGTTTGCCATACTTTTGCATCCTTAAGGCTTTTAACATCTATAAAGTCTCTTCTGTGATATCAAATTTTCTTAAATATGACATGGAACTAAATCACACCAAAGGTACTGCCATATCCAAATGTTTGAATATTCGACGAGGAATTTTTCAAGGAGACTCCATGTCATCCTTTTTGTTTTCTGTCATTTTTTCACCCATTCACATGAACTAAACAATAATAATGTTATCAACACTTTATCAGTTGCCATATTCTGAACTCAGTAATGTTTTTCTCTTTCATGACCGAGTATACACTTGCCAAAAGGTGTGTAATCAATCAGCCGAAACGTCATTCTGTTATCAACAACAAGACATATTTCAGTCGACAGAATATCTGCCTATATGCATACATAAAAAAAATATTGGCCACTTATATCTAAGGATGGCCGTCAATTATGGCTGCTAACCATTCTCTGTTATAGACGCCTGTTCAGGCACATTTGCGTTTGTTCAACACCCATATACGGGTATTCTAGCCACCCCCCTCACTAGGTAGACCTAGTGGAGGAACCGGTTTAGTGTCGATTACCCGACCATGCACCACGTAGTACTGGCTTACATGCTACCAATAGCATATTCTCTATATCTAAAAGTTAGTGTATAATCCATTTACGCAACTTTACTCACTACAGTAACGTTATGATCATAAGAGTAAGCTAATAGTCAATGATGTAGGCTTTGTGGTCAATAACATTTTTCTGTGATTAGTTATTAATCTACTAGATCGTTCTGTCTGCATATTCTCTCTTCAAAAGCAAACCGCTCTAACTCTACTAAATTTGCAGGCTGTGTTGAATAAACACCCATTTTAACATATTACCATACATTTTCTATTAGAATTAGGTTTTCAACGAATTGCAGTCCAATGTAAAAAGATTGATTCGATTTTTGAGTCATTTTTTTATTTCACCTGCGACCTTCTACTTTAAATATCGTTAAATTGCAAAATAAAAACCATTTTCTAATAGGCCATCCAGCACCATCCGTCAATTTCTTTCTTTGGGCATTTTTAATTTTTCATGGCTCTGATAATTTTAAACGAACGGCCCGTTACATTTCCAACATCCTAGATCCTATGGTGGCTACTTCAATTTTGACAATGGTGATAGCGTTTCTAGTGTTCATGGTTTCCCTCTACACTCGCTGTGACTGATTCCAGCGAAACAACTTGATCTGAGTTACATAATTTTTTTTTCCAAAGTAAGTTTATGCAAATACTATCCGGGCCTTGCAATGATGATTTTTGCGGAAACGTGTTTATTGGACGGTAAATATTTGAGTATATTTATTGAACGCCCTTTTTACCGGACATTGTAACACATTTAATCCAGTGTTTGAAAAATCGTAAACAATATATTTGATACAACGTTAGCGTCCTCACATTCACAGTCCTTCTTCGCAATCTTAGAGTTTAACCTTACGGCTCCATCAAAGAGAAGTTGTAACGGCTTTTATATCACGATATTTTCCTATTATTGATTTTTCGGTAGACTTAATTGTTGCTCTAAAATCCGGAATTACAAGCATTCTTAATTCATTATTTACACTTTTACTCTCATACTAGCATGGCTATCTTTGGTGTTGCTACCACAATGTTTCTATGACAATGGTCTCCGCTGGTTTTCTGGAATCATGGACAGGGAGGAGCAGCGTGTGAATGAAGGTATTTGACGTGAAGTATGCAAAATTGATGGATATGTGAAAGAGATTCATAGATAGTGAAAGTGAGGGAGAGAGAGAGAGAGAAGGAAAATAGGAATATTCAGACGATTGTCCTAATCTTTGCTGTTTATATCACAAAGATTTTGCCGTTGTGCACTTCGTCTATCATCCGGCGTATGTCGATCCGAGTTACCTACATGGTAAAATTGAATTCAATCCCTGGGTGCGTGTTTACCAGAACATAGTTGAAACAGAGCGAACAGTAACCAATCAGATTTAAAGAAATACTAAATAAAAGAGGCATTGCTAGGCATGAGCAGTACAACGAGAACCATCGACCCCTTTAGATTAAATAAACTGCTCTTTGTAGGTTATTTGGATCGATATAAACCTGATGAAGGCCGGGTGTCACAACAATCGAAACAATGTGATAACGTCAACAAACATGAGGTCAATAGTCTGAATGCAAATACTGTAGAGATAACCTTTCATCCCAGAAATTCCGATAGAAATTTTAATTCGTAGTTTTACATTTGCAGGCAATCGTTTTCTGTTTCCTACCGAAACAATGTGCATGGTCTTTTAAAAAATTACAACTCTGCTACAAGCTGATCAGCTTTCTCATCAAAATATGATATAGATTAAATGTGGAGCATGCTAATATTTTGGTGTGGCAAGCGTAAGATGTGCACACTTCGGCTTATTATGCAGAATAAGGGGACAATTCGAAAATGAATTTTTAACAGTGAATTGTTTTCTAATGGGTCTGAATGAGAGTGTTAATGTTATTAAGTGTTAGTACATACGATGCATACACAGTATGCATACATAAAAATATTTTGTGCGTATGTATCTAAATGTGTTATTGACATAAAGTATATTTCCCGTCTCCTCAAATTCGCGTGTCTCGGTAAGCAACTGATAGGGCGTGATGCATGTTGCTGGAAGAGCCCATGTTATGTCGGCCAATCAGCGAGTGTGGGCATATAAGTTTTCTTCCTTCAAGTGAATTGCAGAATATGGAATAATTAATTATTACAGGGGGGAGGGCATCATAATTTTAGAAATACCAAAGTAGGGGCATGGCCTGAAATCGGTTGGGAACCACTGATATAAATGGTAAATATTTTATAAATTCCATAAATAATTAAAGTAAATCTCTGGTGTATGAATAATGCTATATTTGGGAAACGTTAATTCATTGATGACGACCATAAAATCCAATATGAAAAGTAAAAACTCGGTATTACAGGTTTACAAAAAAAAGCGTCGGCTATTATGTCTCAAATTTAATATCATTCTTCCGATATCGCAGTGATTTCAGGAAAATCTCATCACAACTTAAGAAACTTGAGGTAACAGATTCTTGGTTCTGCAGAAGAAAGCAGAGTTTACCATGGACTAAACATAGTATTAATTAGAGAAAATGGGAATGAAAAAGGGATTTATATTTATAATCAAAAGGGCAATTGCAATTTCTAGGACATAGTGAGGATAGAGGGCTTAGAAAACTTGACACTCACAGGACATATTAAGGGCAAGAGGAACAGCAGTGCATAACGCGCATGCGTAAATCATTGGTAGGGCAGGGATTAAGATAGCAAAATGACAAACATTTTTTTCATCATCATCCCCTTGACTTTAGTAATGGTGGGGCGGATCCGAATGAAGAAACCATACTAACTCTTTTCCACAACGGTCTATCAAACATCATCCATCAGCAATTCTCATACTGTCATACCTCTCCATTGTTTAACATTTTCCAAACAGTTTTTGCGTTGCGTCCTCTCCTACGTCTACCTTCAATGGTGCCTTACATAATTGTCTTGCACAGGATGTCTTGCCATGTCCAAACCACACACTTTTCCTCCATTTAACAATAGCGATAAGAGGTTCCTGGTGTCCCACAAAACTTTCAACCCTTTTCCATAAACTCATTGTTTTTTTTATTCCCAATAGAAAATATGCCAAGGAGTTTTCTTATGCATTTGTATTCAAACGCTTAAATATTTCTCTCTGTATCTGCCAACAGTGTCCACGTTTCACATCCATATAGGAGAATGGAGACGACCGGCGATTTGAACCGTCTCTACTTAGTTTGAAAGTTTGAAAACTGATTTTGCTCCTCCATATACTTGTAAGTTTGGCCATCGCTGCACCAATCCGTTTGCGGATTTGAAAAGGAGATGTGTGCCGCCAAGGTATCTATAAACCCAGCGAAATGATTATGAAACAAGAGAAGCAATTTGTTTATCAGTGCTAATAAAATAAAGGAATTGGTGGAGTCAGATAGCCGAAGTCCAGAATGGACACGGCGCATAGAAGAATAAAATGGAACGATGAGTATTAATGTGTTAATGTTGTTTATAATGCAATATACTTCAGAAATTGATTACAAGTATTTATTCGAATATAGTTCGATATAAAATGATCCTTCAATATTTGAAAATGAATTGTATTATTTTAAGTGAAATTAATTGTACTGTATGGATAATTCAACGCCTTTCTCAATATGTGTTTTTATATTCAATCTAATCCCAAAATCACTTGTATATTTGACTGGCATGTGTATTTGGAAAAAGATTAAGATTAGTTGTAAAGTGGTATTAACAAAATTGTACTAATTAATGCAGCTCGCTAGGTTTAAACATTTGATAGACATTTATTCCCTGTACGGCATGTTGTGTTCTGGCGCCATGTTAATTGCAATAGCATTAGCACTCGAAGAAGTAATTCGGTGAATTCTTTAATGGATTGGATAGAGAAGTTAGAGATACGACTGCAAGACACGAGGATATACGGTTTTCTTGTATTAAATGAAACGTTGAAAATTAAATTTGTCCATGCAAATTTTTTATTTCCCAAAATATTTTCTTTTTTAATGATGAAACCTTTTTCTTAAACAACAATTGAAGAGATACAAACCAAAAAAATAAATACACACAAAAAACAATAACTAAATAAATACAGACTGAATAGACACAGAAAACACTGAATAAATACAAAGACTGAATAGACACAGACAAACACTGAATAGATACAAAAACTGAATAGTCACAGAAAAAAACACTTACTAGATACAAAGACTGAATAGACACAGAAAAACACTGAATAGATAAAAAAAGACTGAATAGACACAGACAAACACTGATTAGATTTAAAAACTGAATAGTCACAGATACTGAATAGATACAAAAGCTGAATAGACACAGACACTGAATAGATACAAAAACTGAATAGATTTAAAAACTGAATAGTCACAGGCACTGAATAGATACAAGGACTGAATAGACACAGACAAACACTGAATAGATACAAACACTGAATAGTCAGAGACAAACACTGAATACAGACAAACACTGAAGAAATACAAACACTGAATAGTCAGAGACAAACACTGAATACAGACAAACACTGAATAGATACAAACACTGAATAGTCAGAGACAAACACTGAATAGATACAAAAACTGAATAGACACAAACACTGCATAGTTACAAACAATAAACATTTTAGAAAACAAAACGGTATCTGTCTATATTTCTGAAATGGATGAGATAAATGGCGTGGTTAAAAATTCTAATCACCCGAAGACGGTCGGAGCTTACAACAGCCGAAACCTCGTGAATAAAACAAAAAAAGATGGGGAAAAATGTCCGAACAATGTAAATTAATGCAAAACGTGCAACAATACTTTTGAAAATATTAAAATTTAGATTTTCAAAATAAATAAAGAAAACTGTTAAAATGGATTACTTCCCTTTATACCCTTGTCTAATTCTCTTTACGCATCAGCGGCATTCAAAATGCTATGGTAGTTACCATTTTCAGGACAGAAAATTTCTTATGTTAATAACTAATTAAATTAATTATAAAAGCAATCAACAAAATAATCGCCTAACATCTGTTTCGATTTCTGAGATGAGATATTATAAGGATTTATACTTTTTACATTTGTCCGGACTTATGTCGTCATCTTCGTTGTCCTATCCACGACGTTTCGGTGATTAAACGAGAGAAATTAAGTTATACAATATATAAAACATATGCTTATGGATATACCGTAATTACCTATGTATAATACGCCTTCATCCATAATACGCACTCCTAAAATTGTCCTGAAGGTATGGGAAATTGCGTCTACACACGCATAATACGCACCGCTTGTTTGGTAATCAAACCCTATAAATTGTACCGCCCCATTTTCATTACAGCGAGCGTTTCCTACTTTTATTAAAAATGGCTAGGTACATATGATTGTATGTATGACCATCCTTATGTGATCGCAATCGCCGAATGTTAGTGTCAAATTATGGTATGTTTGTGGTAAGTAGTCATTTCGCAACTGAAATCAACCTATGAAAATGTAATTTTTTGAAGATTATTTTTTAATCTATGCATTATACCCGCCCCTGATTTTGCATATTATTTTTTTTTGAAAACATTGCGTATTATACATGGGTAATTACGGTAAATGACGTTTATGTGCCTACATGATTATGCTCAGCTACAAGGTTTTATCTACGACCTTAGGCAGACTCTCTTCGATTACCACAAGAGGAGGAAAGATCAGTATCAATCTGTGATGTTTGAATTGTCACATTGGAGATACGACTAGGAGTTGAATAACTGTAATCTTCAATCCAAATTAAATTTCCCTTGTGACATATTACGCCAGCGCTAGTGTCAGTTAAAGTACATTTATGTGATGTGACAGTTTGATGTAATATTTGCACACAACTTTCTTTCAAAGTTCTTGAATTTTATACATTAGATAATGTATAGAAATAATTATAGGCACTATATGTCAGAATAAATATCACTATCATACTTATTATCCTATGATGATAGTAAAATTATATTCGGTATAATCAATTCAGTTCTCGGATATAATTTCCTAAGCGATTACTCTCTAATTATATTGTCCCTAAGTGATGTTCTCTTTTTCTTTTAAATAATTTCTAGTTATCTCTCTCTCTCTCTCTTCTATTTCTTTCTGTTTTCTTGTCTGTATCAGGAAGGCGCTTTGATGAATGCAAATGGCTTCGACTAGCAGATCGGATGAAAGGCTCACGGGGAAGCCTCCGTCAGACGACGAACTCGAAGTCATCGAAAATGGTGGATTAAGTTCTCAGCCTTCGATCCGGACGGATGATGATACCAACTCGGAAATCGTCCGGATCGACCAGAAGACGGCGCAGGATGAAACGTACCAGGTGACAGCATTTGGACGAATAGTCAAAACGCTCCAGGTAACGGCCATTTCCTATTATTTCATTTTCTTCAATCCTTACCGTATTTTTTTTGCAGCATTGAATTTATATACACGCACACACACACACACACACACACACACACACATATATATATATATATATATATATATATATATATATTTAAATTGCCGACAATACATTTTTATGGTAGAATTACCAACACCACAGCACTAAAAAGCATACAATTACATTATTATCATAAAATTACCAGCAATACATTTTATCGTCTACTAACAATATCTCGGAGCATATATGTTTGCGTTGCAATTATAATATTATTATAAAATCTCTGTATTTGAAGATATAAAATTGTGTAAAAAATATTTACATTTCGGCATTAAATAACCAGTAGAAATTTATATATCACTAAAAAGAACAACGAAACTAATTTCCCATGTTTTCCCATTCTTGTATTTACCGATTCTATTGTCTTTTATGATATTTCCTTGCTAACTATATTCATCTTTATATGTACATTTGTATGCTTCAAAACATTTTAATATTCTTTCATAAGTTGTAAATAATTTTTTCTATCACACTATTTTCTTGTCCTTATCAAGGAACTGTTTTTATCATTTTTTTTTTAATGTTTTCATTTTCAGAATCATTTTAATTTTTCGATTTACCAATTCTGCTTTGTATTCTTCATTCCTTTTTTTCCTAAATTCTTGCTAATTATTCGGTTGTATTCCATTTACTTTATGTTCTTCCATCCTATTACATTCAAATCTTTTGTTTGCCTTCTTCACACTTTGTTAATATTTTGCAGCTTCTATATCTTTTAGCTTGGAGGGAGACTTGGAAAAAATATTAACATCATTTTGGTATTTCTTGTACGATTAGTTTATGAAGTATAAAATTCCACGCTAGATGAGAATAAAAATTAATTTGCGTAGATTTTGAGAACAGTCATTCAATTATGACTTGATTTCTGAATCTCTCTTTCTATTATTATCGATATGTTTGGACCAGTTTTCCCGTAGGGGTTAATCGTCTATAACAGTGTGGAAAAACGAGATGAATCTGGTGAGAATAAATCAATGTATAATCGCGTGCTATATTTTTCTAATCAGCAAGTCTTATAATTAATGTTCTAATTAAAACAACTTTTGGAAAACTCAAAACAGAAGAATCTGCAGTTCTAATTGTGACCGCATTCTTCCTCTCTTCATACGTTTTACAAATGTGCAATTATCGAAGTATAGATTGAAACTTGATCACGAATCTCTGAATGATACTGTTTCGAATAACGCTAGGAAACTTCTTACTAATAATTTCATGATAAAACATTAAGAGATTCTTGAAAACTACAGAATTTGAATAATGCACGAAGAAAGTCGCAGAGCAAACTGGTCCCAAATTATATTTACATGTAAAATTCTTCATTGTTTACCTGTTTGAGTCATTCTTTCTACCCCTTTTCTATTTACATTCTGTCCTTACCCGACGGCACAGTTATGGGTTCGCCTCTCGGTTCCACTTTCTCCAATGCCTACAGGACATTATTCACATTATTTGGACTATTGTCCTCATCTTTGTCGCCATATTTATTATAACTTATTGGCCGTTGTACGCTCCGGCTTTCTTCAGGAATGTGGAACTGAACCCTTTATTTCGATCACTTGGTTAGACTGTACCAGTTCCACGTGCCATGTTTTAATGGATGTCAGTTATCAGTTATCTCCCTCTCCAAGTTCTCCACTGCCTTAATCAGGTATTGAACTCATACTCTTTTGGTCTTGTCACTGTATCTAACTAACGATTTTATTCACTGTGCTATGTGTCCTTGAGGACATCTGTATATGAATTTCTGGGTATTATAAACGTAATGTCTTCAGCATTCATTTTTTACCAGTGCTCATATTGCAATTTTTGCTGTTATCATTGCATGTTTTTGACAGAGCTGATATTGCAATTTTTGTTGTTATTATTACTTTTATCTGTCAAACCTTATTATTCGTTCCCATATTGTATTCATTTCTATGCTTGGTCGGCTCAGGAAATTATTGTGACCTAGAAAAAGTCTACCTCAGTGAGCGAAATAAAGGGTTCAGTTTCACATTCCAACCATCTTTCTTCATGTGGTTGGAATGTCAAACTGAACCCTTTGCATAATGTCTCATCTGAAAAATATAGACAAATACTGAAGGGCCGAAATGTTGCAATAAATATGGCGAGAAAGATCAGGACAATATTTCGAATAATTTAAATAGTGTACATCTCAGAAATATAGACAGATACTGAAAGGCCGAAATGTAATAAATATGGCAACGAAGATGCGGACAATAATGTAAATAGTGTACATATTATCTCATCTCAGAAATATAGACAGATACTGAAAGGCCGAAACGTAATAAATATGGCGACGAAGTTGAGGACAATAATATAAATAGTGTACATATTATCTCATCTCCTAAATCTAGACAGATAATTTGCTATTCTTTCTGATTATTTTTAATCTTTCTTGCTGTTTGTTATAATTACTGGTCCTCTTTCTGCATATCTTTTTTTCTTTCTGTTTTTCTTTGTAACTTATTCTTTTCTTTCTCTTGCATTATTCATTTTTATCTTCTCATTCACATTCTTCTTCTTTAACTTCTTCAACTTCTATCCGTTCATCTCTACCTTTTTCATAACTTACTTCTTCTCCACCCGCTTCTTCTCCATCTTCTATAAATTCTTCTTTTCCTTCTCCTATGAATTCTACTTCTCCTTTTTCTCTACCATCGTTTTCTCCTTCTTCTACTTCTTCTTCTTCTTTCATACCTTTTTCTCTTTCTTCTATACATACTTCTTCTAATTCTTTATCGCCTTCTTCTCCACCTCCTTCTTCTTTATCTCCTTCTTCAACACCCACTTCTTCTCCTTCTCCTACACCTTCTTCTCTTTCTTCCCCACGTCCACCTTCTTCTTTTTCTTCTTCTCTTTCTTCTTCACGTCCTCCTCCTCCTCCTTTTCTTCTTCTTCTTCTTCTTTACGTTCTACCTTCTTCTTCATATTCATTCTTACTTTTTTCTTTCACTTTTCTTCCTCTCATTTTGTATTTTTTCTATTTTCGTTTGACTTCCATTTCTGGTAGATACAAAGCGTTTATATTGTTATATTTTGATTTCTTATTTCAATTTTTTTTCAAAGATGCTCCTAAACGTTTATATAACTCATATTTCCTCATTAATGGCAAAGATACTTTGCTAAAGGCCACAAAATGCTAACGATGTAGAAATTAATGTTCATAAGAAATTTAAAGAACATTTTCACGAATATTTCCACACTTCAAAATGTAGCAACATTTTCGTCACAGAGAGAACAAGAGATAAGATATAAATTACTAGTTAAGGTCGCTTTAATTTAAGTAATAATTTAACTTGACAGTTGGGTTTTTACTTATTTTAATGAGAAACATAAAAAACTTATACAATAAAAAATTATTTTAAAATGTAGACATTTTCAATTTAGAAAAGGGGAGAAAAGAAACTATTGGCCGTCTCATATGGTATTTCTACAATATATTACGTGGTTGGTTATGTAACTCGAAAGGATAGTGCCCTGTGGTAGTTCGAGCCGATTATTTGCTACGTTAGTTTCTGCGGTTTTAATGCGACTAAAAAGCTCAAATAGGACCTGTCTCTGCCTCTTAATAAAATCAAGTTATATATCTTTTCGCGATGAGAAAGGTTTAATTTCCTGGCGTTAAGACGAAACGAATATGGTATCAATTGACTGTTTTTGATGCCCTCAGCATGGAAACTCTAAAAACTACTTGTCAGTGAAGGAGAAGCAAATGAATTGGCACCCACAGCCACCATAGACTACCACATTTTTTGCTAGTTTCAATGCAAATCACTGACTCGATATGTGCAATCATCAATTGAACCTATTAAAAGATTTAAAAATACCAACACCTGTGTCTGATTACTAGTGAGTATTTACCCTAATCCTTAAAAATGTACATTTTCTCTTTTCCGTCATGCCGATAATGTTACAATCAAGAATGGCATCGAAAGAATGGTAAGAGATCATAATAGGCAAAGACGCATTTCAAAAGCTAAGCAGAATATTACGAAACAGGAGGGTTTCTTCTGAGCTGCTACGTGATATCTGTCCTTTACGGCAGATAATGTTGGACGGTCTCCTCAAAGATGAAGAAGAGACTCAAGGCATGGTGGTTCTACAGAAGGATGTTGAGGATATCATGGACGGAGCGTGTGAGCAACGAGGAGGTTTTAGAGAGAATGCAAACACAGAGGAAGATTCGTAATGAGGGCTTGGAGAATAGAAGGAACGAGAGACTATTTATTTTGTAAAAGTTTGGCACAAGGCCATAAATGATTTTTTATGCGCAGCTTAGATTTGGCACAAGGCCGAAAACATGGGGCACCAAGTGAGGATGGAACTCACTATTCAGTTGTAATAGTTCTATCGAGACGAGCTTGTTAACCATTACACCACGTCAAGGTGCCCATAGAGGGAATAGAGAGACGAGGAAAAGCAACGCATAACATATCTAGCGGGGTAAGCAAATGGATAACAAAACATAGCCTGGGGGAAGTAGCAAAGAGAAAAAATATATTGAGAGTTACAAGGGATAGGGGGAAGTGGAGAGCCATGATCACCTACGTCCTGAAGGGACACGGCACATAAAAAGAAAAAAGTAGCATCAAAGAGAGCAAATAGATATTGGTATTGCGGGGCCGCTGTTTACTCTGCCACTTGACGTAGTGGTAGCATGTGTCCTTTAGCCCTGCTGGGAGAAGTGGTAATCCATTTGCCCATTTATTTAAGAGATGATATGAACTTGAAGGATACCTCAGTCGTATCCGCAGAGCATCACTCTTCTATTATTTTTTTTTAACTATTTTCAAGAACCTGGTCATCTCCAAAGTTGCAACGCCCTCCCGGCTGGCGCCTCAAAATACGAGGACTACACCTCTGCAGAGGCGTAAGACCCCCACCCCACTGCCTCAAATGAGACAGCCTGGGTAAGACTATAAACTACATCCGCGTCCTAGTTAAGACGATAAACTACATCCAACAGTAAGGCCTCTGATGAGGAGGTTTTGAGGAGCGTCCAACTATCTTAATTGCTGATGTTCCTAACCCGGAGTAGGAGCACCTGTTCGGGTCTCAGCTATTGGCAAAATGTTAACCCCTAAACTGGGGTCAAAACACTGAAAGTGTAAAAATAGGTTTTAATACCAGCAATGAATATTTGAAGAAAATAATATTACCAGTTACCAGCAATGCATTTTCGGGAAAAGAATGTTACCAGTAATACAATTTTCAAAAAAAAAAAAATCAAAAAAAAATCATGTAATACATTTTTGGCAAGAAATATTATCAGCTTGCATTAAGGGATTCTATGATAATTCACTCAACGTACCTGAAAAGGTAATGTGACTGTTAAAATATGGTGCATACCCGTTGATATTACGTTAAGCTGATACAATCTTATATTAACAATTTCTTCTCTCGGATTTCACGATTGTGGAAGTCTCTTCAAACTTCTTGCTTCTCAATGAACTTTGATCTTTACAAATTTAAGTGGAATATCAATCAGCATCTTCAGTCTTCTTAATGCCTCTTATTTTATTGTTCCTTCTCATTTAGACTCAGTAAACTATTGTGTCTTTGTGACTTTATTGCCTTGCTTTGGTTGAACAGATTTTTAAAATATGAAGAGATTTTCACATATTCTATTTTAAAAAGCATATCATTTTAAAGGATGTTTAGCGGTCAGCAGTTACCAATGTTTTATTCTATGAAGAAAGATATTTGCAAATATTATACTTTGATAGGAATACCATATACAAAAAACTAGATGAGTTAGTCAAGAAAAGGTGTTTACAAGGACAGACTTATTTCATTAAAATTTAATATTCCTGAAATAATACTGCGCATAGTTTTAAATATAATTTACTGATTAAAGGATTTGGATGAAGAATATTTTAATATTACATGATTATTACATAGAATAGAGGAGGATTTCTTTTTTTTTTATCTCGGGATTATCGTCCACGTCCCTCTCCATGGCAGCTGCTTCAAACCGTGGAAAATCTTTAACCTTATGCACTACGTAGTGTCGATTCATATTTCTTAGACTGAAACATTTTCTCTTGTAAACATCAGTTTATTTATTTTGAACTAAGAACCATTATTAATGAATACCTAGGATAAATTTTCATTTTTAAATTAGGCAGAATACCGTATTTACTCGTTCCCCCACCAGGGCGAGATGTGACACAAGGTCTTTTTAAAGTGGGGATCCGAACGCGTGCACCCAGGCAAGGGACAAAAAATGCCCCCAGCCCCCGCAACCGTTCGTTGTGCTGACTTCAGTAGGAGCACTGATCCCTCCCTCTGGTGCAATGGGAGGGCGCAGAATAGGACAACTATTCCACAGGGCTGGGCACCTCTTCAGTATTATTTTCTCAGATGTCCTTTTGTCCTTTGACAGAGAAACCCCTGAACGCACTCTGCTCAAAGACAGAGACGCAACTAAATGATGATAAGCCTGCTTTAGAAACTCCTCCAAGGAGGAATTTATAAGTTAATTTAGGCAGAATACGAGATTAACGCCAAAAACTAATAATACAAAAGAACCTTCATAAAAAATGTTATACTTTTATGCAACCAGACAGCTTGAATTTGAATAATCTTAAATTACATCATTCAGTCCGCACTCTACGCAGACCCAAATACTTTGAGTGAGATCGATTTTAGATAGGTAAGAAATGTTTGATATCTTTATTTCTTTTCCGTAATAAGGATTCTACAAATGACCCTTATCTATGTATTTCAACTTTAATATCAATAATAGTATGTTTTCGTTTTCTCATGTCAGTTACTCTCATTATATCCGTCTCTCTCTCTGTCTGTGTGTGTGTGTGTGTATCTGTATCCGTCTCTCTATCTTTTTTTGTTTACGTATCTCTCTCATTATCTGTCACTCACTCACTCACTCACTCACCGTCAGTCTCACTTACTGACTCTCTGCCTGTCTCTCTCACGTACTCACTCACTGTCTCTGTCTGTCTGTCTCACTCACTCTCTGTCTGTCTCACTTACTCTCTGTCTGTCTCTCACTCATTCTCTGTCTCACTCCTTGAATCCCTCTCTGTCTCTCTCACTGTGTATCACTCACTCACTCTCTGTCTGTCTCACTCGCTCGCTCACTCACTCTATGTCTTTCTCACTCTTTCTCTCTCTCAGTGTTTCTCTGTTTGTCTCTCTCACTCAGTGACTGTCTGTTTGTCTGCCTCTCTTTCGCTCTCTCTCTTTCTCTCTGTCTGTCTACTCAAGATTCTAATTTTCAGGCTCGACCAAGTAGCTCTTTAAAAACTTCCGACATTTTATAATTTGACCAGATTTTGGAAAATGCTTCTGACCGAGAAATTTTCCTCACGCTCATATTTCTCTCCCCATTTCTCTACTTGATATAATATTCTTTGGGCAGATTTTTGAAATTTACGTTATATATAAAATATAAGTGTGAGAAATATTGATAACAAATTTATTTTGTCATCTATTTTTACCTCTGTTACAGACATTAGCTAATTTAAACAGTGGACATAATCACCTGTTTTTTTTTTTATACTTTTCAGTAAAGGTTAGTCTTAATGACATGAAAAAGTTAAAAAATAGAAATAATAAAACATTATAGAAATTAGGTAGTATATTTATTTACTTCATTATTCTACCATAATTAGATGTGGATTTCTGAAATACCAAAACTGCTAGAGACCTTTTTTTAGAATTGCTGAACATATGCAGACAACACAAAATGTATGAGGTAAAGTTCAAGTGTTTTTTCTTAAAAAAACGAAATAGTGTTGGTTTATTGTAGAAGAATATCATAATTTCTTGAATATTATTATGAGGGATTTTGACGGGGAGAAGAAAAGTGGTGCCCATGAATTCGAATTTTACGTATAGTTATAGTGGTTCTTCTGTTTTATCTATCTCTCTATCTATCTATCTATATATATATATATATATATATATATATATATATATATATATATATATATATATATATGAAGAAATATAGTCTTAAGGTGTGCTATATTTATGGGGTAAAGTGCTCAATATCAGAGATAGAGCGGGTGTAAATATAAAAGTGAACATAGAATCAACACTAAGAGGCGACGGTCTGTTTCATGCTATATGCAATATACCATGTCGCCTCTAAGTGTTGACGTCTATGTTCACTTTTATATATATATATATATATATATATATATATATATATATATATATATCGTTATAATGGTTCTTCTGTTTTCTCTCTCTCTCTCTCTCTCTATATATATATATATATATATATATATATCGTTATATTAGTTCTTCTGTTTTATAAACTGGCTTAATATATAAGTTAAAAATGTTATTTTTCAATTGTTTTCATTAATCTACAATATTTGCACACACGCTCATTATACATACATAGCTACACCCACACACACACACCCACATATATATTTATATATACACACACACACATTCGTACAGTGTTATGTTCTTGATTTTTACATTTTTATTTCATTTTTTTCCTGAGGACATCAGTTTGTCATATTACAAGTTGAGCCAACCGAGGTTTTTCCAAACGAGTATTGCCATTCATATATATATATATATATATATATATAGAGAGAGAGAGAGAGAGATGTATATAAAATCCCTACTTTTCTATATATCAAAACAATTTAAGGTATTCGAATGATCAAGTTTGAAAATTTTTTTTCATCTAGAAGGAGTTCAACGGACCCCTCAAATAATAGATTAGATTAGTTGGAAGATCAAACATTTCGCTCTGCTGAAAATAATTTATTTTTTTGCTATTTTTATCCTTACATAGAAATTTAGCTTAAAGGGTTGGTCTACCCACCTATTTAAGACATATTTTAATGGGACTTCTTTTATTTTCCTGCTAATTTTGATTTTAAAAATTGGAAAAAAACGACACGTTATGACTTAGCTATGGTCAGTATTCAACCCATTTACCCCCGTTTTGAAGAAAGTAAATTATTCGTTTTTTATTTTATTTTTTGTTTATCATTTCAATCCAAGCACTGGGATTATGAATACCACTTAAATTCAAGGGGTTGTTCGGAGTAAAATGATAAACTTCCAGATGGAACCGGAAACCTAATCCTAAGGATGGTACGATGGAGACACCTATACTCCACTTCAAAAGAATGGTTAGAAGTGTGAAACGGATGATAGCTTCCTATATCAGGAGCCCTTATTTTTATCCCAGCATTAACAATTTCGTTAGAGTTTTATATCCCTTTTTCGAAAGCTATTTTATTTGATTACAATTACTTTTGTCGGCATTATCCCCTCCTTTACCTCAGCGAGTCCAACACAAAAAAAAAGGAATTGTAAGATTTTTTTATTTTTTTAAAGTCTATTTTATGATATCAGGTACCACACACACACACACACACACACACACACACACATATATATATATATATATATATATATATAGTTATAAGGTGTGCTACATGTATGGGATAAAGTGCTCAACATCAGAGATAGGTCATATGTAAATATAAATATAAAAGTGAACATTGAAGTCAAAACTCAGAGGCGACAGACTGTTTCATGCTGGACGCAGTCGTTACACACACCTATATATGTACGTGTATACATTTTATATTTTATTTTATATGCACAATACTTAGTGGAATTTTTTTTATTTTATATGCGCAGTACTTAATGGAAAGTGTTTATAGTAGAACCCAAGGTCACATACACTTATTCATGCAACTGAATATATATATATATATATATATATATATATATATATATATATATATATATATATATATATATATATATATATTTGAAACTGTATCAGAACAATATATACAATATATCACAACATAGAGGCATATTTATTTCGATGTCTATTTTAAACATCTTATCAAGTGGTCAACAAATGATACCCATCAAATAAGATGTCTTTAGACGTCGAAAGAAATATGCATTTTGTTCGTGGTATCTTCCATGTTCCAATGTAACAGTTTATAAGAAATATTTACTGTTCTACACTAGTATTGAGCCATTTTAAAATTAATGTTACGAGCGTTTGAAATTTTATTCTTATTTTTTCGTTAATTTACATTTGTATATATGTATATATATATATATATATATATAGATATATATATAGATATCTATAGAGATATATTTAGTCTTTTCATGGAAGTCATATATATATATATATATATATATATATATATATATATATATATATATATATATATATAGATATATATTTATATATAATCATTTATTCGAAAATTATAATATATAACATAAATATGTTATAAAATGACTGCAAAGATAACCATTTTGTTTCAAAACTTCTGGTGTCATATCAAGTGATGGTGATCTTACCAAGACACCAGAGATGTTGAAACAAAATGGCTATTTATGTAGTGATTTTATAACATATTTATGTTATAATTTTCGAATAAATGATTATATTTACTCTACTCTGTACTGAGCAATCTTTTAAGAATAGTATTTGTTGGTTATTGAAATTTATTCCGTATACACCAATCCTATACTTGGGTGTGTGTATATATGTGTGTGTGTATGTGTGTGTGTGTGTGCGTGTTATTTGCATACATGTATACAACTTAATTAAGAAACTTTAGAAAAGGCTATTCTCTTTGGAAAATATTTTTCTACTTTGAATAAATTTTCTTCAAAAAACCACATTGCCTATTCTCATTGTCGAATCCCTATCCGCAAGATATATATCATATGTGTATACACACAAAATTTGGGAAGATCAAGATCGCAACAATATTCGTAATTTAATATAAAAATCTCGGGAGAGAAAATGAAAAAAAAAATGTTATCTCTTTTAGACATTGTCATATGAAAGGCGCCTCTGTGTTGATGATACCAGTTTTAATTCAAATTAGATTTTCCATACATTTCGTTCTTTGACTTCAAAAAATATATATAAACATGTTAATATGACGCAATAAAAAGGACAATTTCCTTCTCCATGCTTTTGCAACTCGTAAGTTTGCATGAATCGCAACATCTACGCTTACGCATGCGCGCGCACATTCACACTTATGCACACAAACGCGCAAAAGAAACCTACAGAAATTATCTAATAAATAAACCATATGAAATAAACCATACCACGATGAAAAAAAATTCCCCAAACCTGATAAAAACAAAGTTTTATCGTCAAAATATTATGCTCTTATTCAGCGGAAAGACCAAAGTGTTTTTTGATTATTAATTTTTGAATCCTTCCTAGCACGTTCCAAATTTTCGATTGAGAATTTTGTTTTTCTTGCGTCAGCAGGTTGGCCCAAAATTAGTATAGGACAGAGGTCGGCAACCTACAGCACGCGTGCCACACGTGGCACTCCAAGCAATTTCCAATGGCACGCAGCCGCAAATCACATTGCAAAGTCTGAACGAATAACTACTACAACACAAAGAATATATTTATCTGTTTCAATTTTAATATATACTAAAGTATATATACTATATATTACTATATAAAATATATTGTAGAACAGGTATATTGACTTGTATAAAAATACGTGTGCTGTTGGCACACTGAATGATTTTAAAACCCAAGTCGGCACATAGTTAGGAAAAGGATGCCCACTCCTGATAGGGAATTTTAGCATTTTTTGCCATTAAAAACACATTGTATTGGACATTCGTGCAAAAATTAAATAATTGTATGATTTTAAATAAATTTCAAGGACTTATTCGTAAATGAATAAAATTATTTAATTTTTTACAAAATTTCGTTAAAATTTTTTTCTTTTTTTATATGTTACCTCCACTTACCTAATTTTAGGAAATTTCAAGAAATTAAAATGTCAGCCTCTTCATGTTTATAGTAGGTACAAACAGAACTCCTTGGAAAATTTAAAACATCAATTTGACTTTGTCAAATAGAAAGCCCATTTACACTGAGTCGCAAAAAAATAGAGCAAAAATATGATATTATTTAATTAGAAAAGATTGTAATTTTTTTTATTATTAAAGTATATTTCGGACAGTGTTGTGTTAAGAATAAAAAATTGATGTATAATGAATTTTTATAAGAATTATTTTCAATCTTTTACAACTTTCATATCAGGAAAATATTAACTTTTTCATATTTTGAAATTCTGTATTAATTTCAGCCTTTTAGATGATATTTAATAATCATAATTGGAAAATCATAATACAAATCATCATGCACCAATATTTTCAAAAGAATTTAATTTTTTTTTTTTTTTTTTGTATATGTATAAACGTGATGAATGTTTAATTACGGACGACCATACACGACATAATACGAAAATAAGGGCGGTCACTATAGTAAATGTAAAGTCAACATTTATAATTTCTAAGATTACTTAAAAATTATATAAAAATGGCGCTCGTGTCATTTTCTTCAATTTTTTTTTTTTTTTTTTTGTGGATAGTCTTCGTAGAACAACATCATGTTCTCCGGTTAAAATTGGAATATGGTTTAATTTGTTTGTTTTGTTTTACGGCATATGAACACCAATGGGTTATTTAATGCCGACAACTTTTTTCCTGGTAATATTTTGTTTTGTCAGAAATCTATTCGTTGTAATATGTTTTCCTCACAAATGTTTAGCTAGTAATGTTATTTTAAAAGATGTATTGCTGGCAATATTTTTCTTCAAAAATACATTCCTGGTAATAGTTGTTTCTTCCTTGAAAAAATTATTTCAGGAAATAATTTTTTACAAAGTATTTCTGGTATTAAAACCTATTTTTACACTTTCATAATGCCTTTTACCTCAATTTCAGGGTTAGCTATTTGCCGATAGCTGGGACCCTAACAGGCTTTACTACCCCGGGTCAAGGTGGACCTGTGAACACCAGCAATTAAGAGGTGGTTCCACGCTCCTCAGAACCTGATCAGAGGCTTAGCTGTTGAACGTAGTTTATCGCCTTACCCAGGACGGCAATTGGAATAAGGATACCTTTATTTAATGACTATTTTTAATTTTAAAATTAGCATGATTTTTCAAACTGTTTATAATATCAGTTTGTAGTGGGATACTGGCTAGTTGGGCAAAAACGAGAGGGAGGACGTTAAACGGAACAGGGTGGGAGATACGGCAGAAGATAGGGCACCGTTAAAGGAATTATATAAGGGTAGGAGAACTTGAGTAGGGTAAGGGAAGGGGATTCCGATGAGCTGAGCTACATCCTAATGGTCACGCAGCCAAAGTTTCATTCAACGGGAAAGCACGAAAATTGACGAAAACCTGAAAAAAACTATCAAGTGGTAACTTTAGTAATGTGAAAGAGAGATAATTCAGAATTATTGGAGTATTAAACCCGTATATATATAATATATATATATATATATATATATATATATATATATATATATATATATATATATATATATATAATGGACTCTCCCGTCGATTTCGACGTATGAGGATCTGCCAGCTTATTGATTCAGTTATGAAAGTTTATGTGATAATCTTAAGTGGCATTTAAGACCCGCTAGTGATTTACAAAGGAGGCCACATATGGAGCAGGTGTGAGAATTGTGAGATGAGATCACTGTTAGATTGGCCGATCTTTTAGATCTTGCTCTCGCTTCTTGAAGATGATTCAAACAAGCATACAGAAAATTGCTGAGTCCACTAAAACACGTTGATCACCATTCTACCCGCTCCAAATCTAAGCGCTCAAGCGTGTTATGTGGTATATTAACTGCTGATGAAACATTTTCGAAGGATAATAAAAATAGTTAAATTAGAAAAACCCAGGCATTATCTCAACCGCAATTAAACGGAATTTATTCGAAAAAAATGAAAACGAATTTGAATTATTGTTAGGTACGTATGTATAATTAGTAATTGTTTCCCTACATATATATATTCCAAGGTCTCTTCTTCAACCCGTTATCTAATATAACTAATGTTCGTGTGTGTATGTTTGTGTCCACACGCATACCTACACATACACCCATATACATACAAATATACATACACCCATAAATATCCCTGCACGCACATGTATACTCATCCAAATTTAAGAACTCATTTAATCTTCAAAAAAAATGTTAACGTTATTACATGAAATTTAATTAGCTCAAAGATTATCTAATTGTGTATTATTATTATTATTATCATTTTTATTTTCTTTGCTTTCTGGCGTTTACACATTTCTTTCCGGGTCCCACCCAGGGACCTAAGGTTAGAAATGGCATCATGACACTTTTCATTGACAAAAAAAAAAAAAAAAAATTACATAGATAGAGCCCTTCGTAAGGTGTGGGCTGTACATGTCAGAACAATTTTTTGTATCTCCTTGAGGCATGGGCTTCCAGGAATCCCTGCAATTAGTCTACTGCAATCTTTTCCAACCAGTCTTAGGGCTCCAACTACAACAGGGATTGTTGATGTTCCCATATGCCACATTTTCGAGACCTCTATTTCAAGGTCCTTGTATTTTGACAGCTTTTTGAATATCTTCAAAGATACATTGCAGTCAGCAGGGACTGCCATATCAATAAGGAGGCACCGTTTTTGTTTGTGGTCTTTAATAACAATATCTGGGCGGTTGGCCTTGATTGTTCTGTCAGTGTGAATTGTGTAGTCCCATAGAATTGTAACAGGTCCTATCTCCGTAACCGGGTCTGGGTGGTGTTGGTACCAGTTTCTTTCAGTTTCCTTCCCGTAGAAGTTGCAGATTTTCCAGTGCAGATATTGGCCCACTCTGTCATGTCGGGTTTTATATTCAGTGGGTGCCAACATCGTGCAACCTGATACAAGATGATCAATCGTTTCTGGATATTTATCACAGAATCTGCATTTGGGGCTGACACAATATTTTAGTATATGTGCTTGATAATTCCTAGTTAGCAAGCATTGGTCCTGCGCAGCAAGGATAAAACCTTCAGTTTCCGCTTTCAACCCTGCACTGCGTAGCCACTGATGGGTACGGGTTTTGTCTACATCAGCTTGTTTGATACGGGCAGAGTATTGGCCATGAAGCGGTTTATCTTGGCATCGCTTCTGTATCTGGTCAGTTGCATTCGTCTTTGCTGTCTTTTTCAAGTATTTTGCAGTTTCAGCCGGTGTATTGTGCTGTAGTTGCATTATTATTATTATTATATCTTAATCCATTTGGTGGAGATTTAATGCCTATATGTAGGGGATAATCGAGGATAATTAAATAAATAAACTCAAAGATGAGACAAAGAAATAGATACGGTCTATAGCCAATTTTAGGGCAACCGAAGTAAAGAGAAAGGGGAAAATTTCGTGGCGATATTATTGTTAGTCATCAAGAATTGTTGATTACTTAGTAATAGAGGATTGATATGCATATGGACGGAAGCAGATGGGAAATTGGTAAGGGTATATCAAGAGGAAAGGAGAAGTTGAATGTACAGTTAATTATGAGTTCATTATTTTGTTAAGTGATAATAGTTCAATGAAGTTCAGACGACATTTAGAAATTAATTCTTTCCTTTGGATTAGGAGTATCTTTTGATTTTCAAACTTGATGATTCTAATTTTCTCCTGTAGGCATAGATTGCATTTAATTTTACAGCTATACGAGTGCCGACAAACCCTATTATTTTCCAGTCGGTTTTTTAGAAAGGTTAGTTTGGCACTTTAATTTAGGGCTGGAAAACGAGTGCCGATGGGTATACAGACGCTGCTTCCATTCTCCCGTGGAAATACCAATATGGACAAAGTTGATGTGTTTGTTTTCTTTGGGGTAGATAGTTGCCTGGAAAATGACGACAGATGCCTTACATTTCCCATGTACTGGACAAATATATTGGTTTCTACCGTTACATGGGGTTGGATCCAGACTGCGTGAATTGTTACTGTCATAAAAAATTATTAAGAATATTTTTGTGATGGGAATTGATATTTTTCAATATATTATTTGTGCATGAATAACTAATTTTGACATTTCTTCGATTGAAGACTTTCTTTAGGGTGTGGTTATTTTCGAAATGTTTAGATAGAGATTTCCCAATAAACATTCAAAACATTCTACGATCACCGACGGTAATGGGTCTGGTGGTGAAGTTGATCATTGCTTAACATTCTTTTCTTATAGTCCACATCAAGTGAAGTCTGTACAATCTTAATTGGATTCCCCTGCATTATTGATTTGGGAATTACTAAGTAAAAAAAATTAAATGTACAGAGAAGACCTGAAAAATGTCTGAAAGTTCGAAAGGAAAAAAAAATGAACGCATCTCCGAGACAAAGAACCTTTAGAGATCCGACATAAAACTAAGCGATCTCATTTTAACATCCAGAGATTAAAATTCTTGAATCAATTTAAGAATGAAAGACAAGCTCAGAAATAGTGAAGGTTATCGTTTGCTTATAATATTATAAGTTAAATATGTAGTAAATTTTACCAGAAATCAAGAAGCATTTTTAAATCTAACAAATGACAGAATGTGCGACACCGAAATCTGAAGCTGTCTTATATATATATATATATATATATATATATATATATATATATATATATAATTATAATAATAATTATCATAATGATTATCATAATTATTATTATAATTAGTATTATAATAATTATTTTTTATAATAATTAATATTATAATTACTATGATAATAATTATTATTATATTAATTATTATTATTATAATTATTCTTAAAATTTTACAAGTGTCGGCTTGTTAATATCAATTTTATTAAAATATTGTTTCATAAATTTTACATAACACATCATCGTTGATTCTTGTTGATACAATAAAATGGTTGATGTTTACAAAACAGAAAATGCAAACTTAAAAAGCTAACGAATTAAAATTGAACAAATATTTTCATTGCTTCTTTTCGCGAAGGTTTAGCTAAATATTGTTACTTGTTTAATGCACAACAGTGAAATAGAAATGAGAGAAAATTTAGTGAATGAGCATTTAAAGGCATCCATAAACACTTAACGAGCTCATTCGATGGACATTAGTTATACAAATCAAACCGTGTCCTCTGTTTTGTCTTTCAGCCTTCTCCGTGTTTCACTTCACTGCATTCATCAGCAAATGTGTGCTTGTGGCAGTTGCTCAATTAAAGTTATCGCTACGTTTATTGGATTACGACCCGCAACTCTGGTGATAATTCAAATAAATAATAATAATAATAATGTGGAAAAAAAGCACTAAAGGGAATGATTTGTTTTTCACAAGCTGCTTTAAATCCCTGGAGTGATCCCCGATAACTGCTTTTTAAAACCGCTGAATAATATTTTAAGTGTAAGCGAACAGGTGGCAAAATTAAATGACTTGTTTGCAATTTGTCATTTGCCAAAAGGCTTTTAAAGGCGACGAAATTTATATAGGAGTTAAAGAAAACAATTTATAGCTGTAAAATTATTTTTAAAATATAAATACAGCCTGGCAACTCGTAAGCGAACACATTCGTCTACTAGCCAATCCCTATTGCAGACGCTTTCTCTGGCAAATTTTTATTCAACACCCATAGGGCTCATTTGTAGTTTATATTGCAACTATGCTGGGCAGAATTACAGTTACAGTTTCTGGGAGAAATTGCATGACCAACAAGGCCTGCACGATCAAATCCTCGGCCACGACGCCCTGTGACTTCGTGTTAGCACAATTATCGACGACTTCCAAAAAGTTCTGACTAACCGTGGTATGAATTTTCAGTACTTTCCAAAGGTGCCTCACGCTGAGATTGTATCTCTCAGACCGATGACATCAAGAGTTGACCTTTCGGACAATCCGTCTATGCTGACATTCGAACCGAGGTCACCTGGCCAGAAAGCGAACATTCTATCCCCTCAGTCACGTTTCCATATTTACAAATATATATTTTTAGGTAAATATTAAAATATACTAACTCTTCTTGGGTTATTTAATGCGGAATATTTTATAGGTCACCCAGTGAATATCAACCTCACTACTCAGTCATCATTCTTTAACCATTTTAACTTTGATAAAAAAAAATTACCACACGCTGAGATGCCTAAGATATTTATTCAAACAAAGCAAGGCAGGTGTTCAAAATGCATTGGTCAGAGCTATGGTTGAATAAATGCACAGAACGTAGTCTAGTCATGAGATTTAAGTATGCGTAAGGGATTATGTAGATCTGATTATGTAAGCAAAAATAAATACATCTAGTCACACTAGGCAGACAGTAAGTGGTGATGAAAAAAATTGCAACTTTCCATGCGAAAGGTGTTGGTCAAAGAAACTGGATTACTTCATTCGGTGTCAGATTATATGGTTTCTATCATGATTCCTATCATTTCACATTCTGAAATATAAAATCACCAACTACGTCTGCAGAAGTAGCGATTTTTTGACATTCCTTCGACAAAGTGAGATCGCCGGCATCGAAAATAAGGATAATTATTAAATTGTTCAAAGAAAATAGATTTCATTTGGTTATCACACTTAGGATAGTCACCGAACATAAAGAAATTATTTATTTTTTATATTCCGAGTGGAATTCTTGAACCAAAGTTTTTGAGACTTAAAACATTTTCACACTGGTTTAATTTTTATATGCATTAATTATATATATATATATATTTTATCATTTCTTGACATATGTTTTAAGTTATTTTTGTAATTATCTTGTGCTAAGAATTAATTTTTGTAGATTCAAATAACAATCTTACTGGGTGCTGAGTGAAACTTGTCAGTGATGTTATGACTTGGGGTCATGACAAGTTTCGGGTCTTGTAACATCATACTTGTTCGCCCAAGAGACCTTAACGAAACAGTACAACTCCGGGAGGCGTCCCTGAAGCAAAAAAAAAAGTCCTGCTAGAACGCAACAAATGGACACATTAAGTAACTGCGGCTGGTGATACATATCTATCTATCTATCTATCTATCTATCTCTATATATATATGAACAAAATAAACGACAACAACAACAACCAAATAACCATCATGCAAATTTAGAAGTGACTGCCACACACAAAACTCGGTACAACCTGCGCTTATTTAGCACTGGACAATAAAACAATATTTTTAATAATTTTTCACAGTCGAAAACCACCCTGTGACTTCTTGCAGATTATTAATGTGTCTTTATTTTGTTTGTATAAGACTAACGCATACATTTTGTAAAAGCGTTGGTCTAAAGGATCCTAAAGTTATAAAAATGACGTTTGTTTTGTTCAAATGTATTTTATACATGTGGGTACAAATCCTTGTCAGTATATATATATATATATATATATATATATATATGTAAAAATTTATTTATTTAAAAATATGATTCGAACGCTACATAAGAGTTCTCATGTTTCAAAACAAGAGCAGAAAACTTCAATATAACGAGTTCTTTCCTATTTTCTATATATTTTACACCCCCCACACACAAATATATATTATTTTCCCTTTCTCTTTTTTCCCTTCTCCCCTATCACTTCCGTTAAGTTAACCGTCTAAATAGGTCAAGGTCTAGTCACTCCTTCTCCCCCAATACTAAGTATGCTTGAGAGAGATATGAAATTAATCCCTCCCTATACTCTACCATGTCTCTTTAACTACCCCTTTTACACTCTCTGTTAACTTACAAAAAACTTACACTACCCATCAATTTTAATTTCATTTTTCGTTTCATTTCATTTTTGGAAGAGATATCTGATGATCCGGCGTCCTTTAAAAGGACTCTGGTGAAATAAATTATTATAATGGTACCTTAAAGTGGTCTGTTTTTCTTTTAAATATTAGCTCTGGATTTACATTGATCTCTCAGGATTTAATCCTCCTTGGGATTACCCAATTCTGATTACCAAGTTCTTCATAACTTTTATATATATATTCATTCTATTGAAACAACAGATCATTATTTAAACATATATTGTTAAATTTAACGGACAATAGATGTCTATTATATCTTAAACTTTGTATATATTCTTTAATTTCGGGTAAAAATACAGACAAAAATTGTCGAAAATTTGCATACATTTTCATTAAACTGTAGCTTGATCTAAGCTTTAGACGCACGTGAGCCTACTTCAGAGTGGTTATGCGGACATTTAAACAAAGATATTCACCATCAAAAATTATATTCTTTTGACATAAAAGATTGTTATGCCAGGATAACGTTATGAATGGATATCTTTTTACTGTTTATCGTTAAACAACTAGTCAGTTAAAGCGCTAATTAAAAAAAAAGTCGGTTATATTGATATTGTGGCCTAAACGAATACGGAGTTGGATCCAATCTTCCATGCTATATAGGTAAACGCACGTACGTATGAACACATATCTAAAAACTGGTCTAAGACATTCAACGTCAAACATTGCTCTGTCAACTGTTTAGCACCTGACGCTTTAGTAGCTGCAGCATTTGGCATAAATAATATTTTTCAGTATTTGTTGTTTATAACTATCTAGATACTTATATCCTTGCTTTTTCTAAAAAATTAATAAATAGTTTTTTATTAGTTCGACAGATTTTATCATTTTAAAAGTCATTTTTCGTATTTGAATAGACGCTACGATTATTTATTAATCAGTATATTTATTTTCACCTACTGTCCGGAATATCAGTCAGTTGTGTTCCATGCCTGGTACACGCTTAGACTATCATGTATCTTTCGATACATGACTGACGAGGCAGTTGCAATTTCTTTCTGCGGTGGAACAGTTGCCACCAAACGCTATAGAACCCGACTGCCCTTCTATTTACCCAGAGCTGGGAGGACAAGAGTGTTCATACCTTTCCCAATGGTATTAGCATGTAAGTGAATGTAATGGATTCGACTGGTTTGGATTCCTCAATCCGAGCCGCTATCCTTTACTCCACCATGCTTGAATATACAAATTTAAAAGCTATGAGTTCTCGGACAGGATCGAACCAGCATTCTTTAGGGCATTGAACCATCTGAGCAGATAAGAACATTTCGAGAGTCTATGACAAGAATTCCATTTAAAGGCACTATTCAGCCTGATAATTGAATAATATTTCATAGCTCAGTCGGTCTAGGGCACGTCGGATCTACCGATGGTTCGCTCTACCAAGGGACGCAAGTTCGAATCATTACTGGAGAGCACATATTTTCTTTAATAAGATTTCTCGATTATACAGACCGATATACGAAAATAAATATACTGTATAATAAAATAAACAGGGCGTCTACCAAAATGCGAGTATCCACTAACAATAACGTTTAAAGTGCTAAAATACCCCTACTTATAAAATATTGATTAACAACTAGGGAATGGGTGCATCTCTTTGTAATATCATCACCTCTAGTAAACACTCCGAACTCGGGTGGGTGTTTATATGTCCAAGTATTATGCGGATATCTTTTCCATGTGCACCCATCTCGGGCGAATCAAGTTCGATAAGCTGTGCACTTATCAGGCTACCGCTAATATCAGTTGAATCGCGGATATCAACCTCCGGTTCATCCCTCAGGTTATCCCTGCAATTGGCTTCAGTGGAGGACACTGAATGCCGAAACGGTCCCGGTATGAACTGAGGAGTGCCTACATATGCGCCGAAAGCTATACTCAACACGATACAAGATGTCCATAAGCGTCGCTTGGCAGTAGACATGTTAAAATAATTGGGAGTGGGACTTGAAAGAGTTTTAAAAATGTGTTGTCATAAAAGGGACATTTTGATGTCTATATTTTAGGCACACACATTTTTGAATCCACATTATTAGCCGTGTATTCAGGGATATTTAAAAAAAAAGGTCGATAAGTACATCTACTCGTGTGATCTAGATAACAACTACTTACGAAATGACATACTGTGTATGTACGCAAATCTGCATGTAACCTTGAGTGTACTTATGTATGTTTGTATTTTTTAGGGTTTTCCTGAAAACAAAAAGAAACCGCCCCGGTCTCACTCGTCACATAAAAATCCACGAGCCACCTGAATATAATTTACAAAACAGGCCAGCCTCTGTACATAACAACTTAGATAACCGCGTCTGCAATAACTTTCAAATCACTTTCTGACTTCAACAGACATTGTCGTTTCCTGCAGAACTCTATTTGCATTATCCATTATTCAAAGATGAGGAAAATTGTCCGAATAATGTAAATAGTGTCCATAATACCTCATCTCAGAAATATTCTACAGAATCATTAAAAATAAACATTGTTAGCGAGAACCATATTTGTTTAACATGTTGAAATCTACGTTTTTGCAAGTGTGCCTGTTGGAGTTCCTGTATTAAGGTAATTTAGATATTTGACTTGCTGTTATCACACACAATAGTTCAAATTTTCAAAGACGAATTGTTTTCCCAACAAAGCAGCAAAATATATTTGTGTTGCAGTCAAGATTTCATATTGACAGATTGCCTTCTATATCACTCTCAGTTACTCTCCCAAATCCGGTAGACGCCACTGATGAGTAGGGAACCACAGGTGTTACTGCTCTGATTTCCGTAGACTTTTACGTGTTAGAGATGCTGGACTCGTATCCAAATATCTTTGATTTTGGAGTTCTCTTCCTACTATAATAATTGCCAAGGCTGACGAGCCCAACCTGCCGCACCACATAACCCATAAATAGAGGAGAAATATTGGATTCATATCTTTTCCAGCATGTCATTGCCTTGTAATTCATCGCATGCCTTTGCGTAGTCTATAAAATCTAGATAAACCTCGTTCTGTATCTGTATTTCACTTTCTAAGCATGAATATCGCGTTCCTTGTTCCGGAGTCTTTAACGAACCCGCATTGTTCTTGTCCTGTCACTGGCCTGTTTATGCTGGGCGCTGTATTCATCAGGATGACGAGTATATTACGTGGCTTATTAGGCTGATTTTTCGGTGGAGCTCGCATTCGTTTGCGGCTGGTTTCTTAGTGCTCTGAAGATAGAACTGCCGTGATCTTCCGGTATGACGCCTATTGTTGCAGATTTAATTTATTATTTCTGTGATCTTTTCTATGTCAAAGTCATCTATGGCTGTCAGCATTTCCGTTAAAATTCCGTCTGGCCCTGCCGCTATGTTTCTGTTCACTATATAACCCATAGATTTATATCTTTTCTAAATTTATTTATCGCGAAAATAAATGTATCGAATTAGACTGAGATTCGAACCTGTCTCGTTTGTTTCTTATTCTGATCTTGTAATCATTACAATGCATGAACATCCTTATATCACGAAGTTAACGTGTAATTTCCAAATATTTCCTTGGAGGTTGGCGTAGAGGAAAAAGAATGTCATGATGAATTATATATGCGAACAGACAGAATACAGACTGTTAAGAAAAATAAATCTTTGTTAGAAACCTTTTGGTAAATACCATGATTTGCTCTCTTTGAGAATGTCTGCTTCAAATAGGATTTGAGTTTCAATCTGTTTAAACCTGTTCGAAAGTTAATCTTTCCCACGGCAACGAGAAACTGCATTTCTTAGACTACAATTTTAATCAGAGACCTCGGTTTTATGGCTGACAAAAATAACAGCTCTATACAGAGGATTTTATAAATGCACACATTTAATGCATGCAAACAGAATCAAAGGATTTTGAAAAGCCATTTTACCAGGCGATATTCCAAATGCTTCACTAGACAACAGGCTCAATTGCATTTAAAGGTTCATCATTCCGCACGCATTTATATCCTCCAGCATATGCGTTAGGTCGACAGCTTCTTAGTTCAATGTTGTTGCACCATTTGTGGAATTTCTGGCGGGAAGATCGCTTACTTGTCTTTAAGGCATTCTGACTGAGTCAGTTGAAACTCGAAATGCGTGTATTGTACCATTTTTACGTCAGGTAAGCACATAATCTGCCTGCAAGCAATCTTTGCTCGACGGAGAACTAATCAACGAATTTAATTACGGAATAATTAATGAAATATTCCTTGTTCAGATATCAGATTTTGCCCAAAGAAAATTCTCATGAATATAAGAAATCGGTTATTGGTAAAAGTTTAACGGCGATTTTGTTGTCTATATCGTTCAAAGAGATATAAGAAAATGGATGGTAGGGGAAATCAAATGTATATTATTTTATCGTAATATTAGTATAATTTGAATTGATAGCAAATAGCGATTTCGTTTATTCGTTCGTTCGTTCGTTCGTTCGAGAGAGAGAGAGAGAGAGAGAGAAGACAGACATAGACAAAGACAGGAAAAGAGAAGAAAAGAGTAAGAAAATAGATTCAGAGGTAGAATGAGGAACGACGGAAACGACAGATAGAAAGAAAAATGAGAAATAGGACAAATAGAAAGAGAAAGCGAGTGAGGAGTTAAGAGGCGGAGAGAGAGAAAGTGGAAGGGGGTGAGGTGGTAAGAGATGGAGACAGAGAAAGAGAGAGCGAGTGAGGAGGTAATAGATTGTGATAGAGAAAGAGAGAGAACAAGAAAGCGGGCAGAGGGAGTGTGAAATAGAGGAATTGGGCAGAAGGAATAGGAAAAAGAGAGGCAAAAGAAAGCGAACAAATAGAATGGAAAGAAAGAGGGAGAAAGAAAGCGGACAGACAAATGAAAAAGAAAGATAGAGAAAGAAACATTTTGGTAGAAATCCGTTTTAATCATTTCAATACAAGGAAGGCGATATAGCCACTAGAATGCAAGAGATTACTGAGTTAATACTCAGAATGACAAAAAACTACTATTAAAAAAGAGAACAATAAATGAACAAGATAGAAAATAACGATTGACATTGCATTTAAATTGTTGAAGATCAAACTCGCCCTGGAAAGAAAGTCGGAAGAGATTTCCACGAGCGAGAATGCCGATAGAAGAAACGTTTAGCATGGCAGTTTCGGTTACATAAAGACATTTCAACTGTAAAATGATGAGACTTTGCTTAAATTTATTAAATTTAGGTAGCATAGCGGATAGTTCACCAGAAATTCCTTGCTGCTTCTTGCCTTTCTGTATTCCTAATTCCAGGGATTCCATGCTTTGTGAGGGTCCAGTTAAGAAGTGATAGCTGAAACCATGGACGGAATAATATGCATATCACTCAATAAAAACCAGAAATCAAATAGTAGGAAGTAAGCAAAGTTTCTCACAGATGTGTCAATAAAAGAATTTAAAGAGAAGTTACGAGCAAAACATTCTGTTATGTCAGCAGAAGATGTTCACATCTCAAATTGAGTGATGAGAAGAGGGAGAACAAACTTATTCTAATTTAAAATATCTGTTAATATTTATGATATTAGGTATTATGTACACTATTTACATTATTCAGACTATTGTCGCCATATTTATTACAACGTTTCGGCCGTGGTACGCTCCGGCCTTCTTCAGGTGGTTGAAATGTCGAACTGAATCATTAATTTCGCTCACTGGGTTAGACTGTTCTAGTTTCACGTGACTTTATCGACTGTTCCATGTGTACTCAAGGACACATGGCACAGTGGATAAAGGCGTTAGTTAAATCTAGTGACAGGACCCAAAAAGTGTGAGTTCAATACCCGGTTAAGGCAGTGGAGAGATTGAAGAGGGAAATTAACAGGAGATAACTGATAACTAACATCCATTAAACATGGCACGTGGAACTAGAACAGTTTATCCAAATGAGCGAAATAAAGGGTTTAGTTCGACATTCCAACCACCTGAAGAAGGCCGGAGCGTACAACGGCCGAAACGTTGTGATAAATATGGCGACAAAGATGACGACAATAGTTCGAATAATGTAAATAATTTACAAACTCATTTATATTACACCTGCTCAGTTAACACCGGATAATGAATTTTATTTGATGCTACTTCTATTGAAGCAACGTGAATAAGAGAATTTAGATTGTAAAACGGCCGAAACATTGTAATAAATATGGCGACAAAGATGAGGAAAATAGCCCGAATAATGTAAATAGTGTAATTTAAAATACTGTTACAGCAAAGATTTATCGTCTTTTATGACATGTATACAATTATTTTGAACAGCCACAAATAAGCTTCTGTTATAATCGGAATTATCACGCTGGTACACTAGAAAAAAGTAATTCCTTTGAGCTATAGCGGCTGACCAGGCTAGTTTGAAACAAAAGAAATATTATGGTTTCACCTGATATTGGCGTGAATGTACAATAGCATCAATGTCGGCTTTAATTCAAGAAGACACGTCTGTGGCAGTCTTCTCAATAGGAAGGTTAAGAATTTCAATAAAGAGTCTCTCAAATAAAGCCCCGATAAGAAATCTAATCAGTGCACGGGTAAGAGAAATCTTATGAATAGGATGTTGCGTTTTAACAGACAATTCAAAAGAACTATCACTATATACCACAGTGTGATCCCAATTGTCAATACGACAGAGTTGTGATGCTTTACAAAAGATAAGAGAGGAAAATAAAGAAGAAATGAAGGAAAGAATAATGCTATAAAGATTTTATTAGGGAAACGATTAGGGAAATCCGACTGAGAGACAGACAATAAGAAATATTGAAAGGCTGAATACCTGCAACATCAGAAACATTAGATTGCTTAAGTCCACTTGATGTAATGAGCAGTAAAATCACCAAACACCAAAATGTCCGCAGATGGATGAAGGGAAAGAGACATTTCTATATTATGAGAATTCTTTTTTTTTTTTTTTATATAAAATTAGTCTTGAGAAGGAGAGCCATAAAGGAAAACGGATAGCTAACAAAAACGAAAGACGAAAGCACAGGAGACAAACGTCTTCGGACTCAAGTGATAATTCTCTTGCAACTAGGAGATATTCCCATCAAGACCGTGCTGAATATATGTCCAAATCTGTTCGGTAAAGAAGAAAATAGACCTGAACAGAATTCATTCTTAGCAATAGAAGAATTTAAATTAGTGCGAGTACATCAGATCGCTTGAAGAGAAAAAAATCAATTACGAATTCCACTAATATTGTAGAAAGAAATGTTAAGTGGGTAGGGGATATTTTGTTTACTAGTATACACGCATTTCTTTTCGTTGTATCTGTCATAAGGGTGGTTTTAAGAAGAAGAAGACCAAAATAATCATAACTATCGTCTATGGCAATAAAAAGATGACCAGAGGGGGTTTAAGACAAAATTATAAAGCCGCCTCAATTTCGCCTACCGAAAATCCATGCAGGGTCACCTAACCATGTGAGATATGTCACTACAAATACCCAGTTAGTATGCTACTGTAGATTCGATTAGCCTCTCTAAGCGCTTCTAAAGTATTTGAAATCTTTATTACCAGTCAGAAACAGCAATTAGAAAATTACCAATCTGGTACTCTCATAATGTAAAGTTGCAACACTGATCAGTCAGATCACCAAAAAGTTAAGACAGTTTAATCATGGAAGAAAGATCTAGTAAACTATATCATAAACAGGAAACAAGGAATGAAACTTTACTCATGTTCAATAAACACGGAAGCAGTCATCACTGGGTAATAGGTGAGCCTATCTACTCCTATTGACTTGTTTACAGCACATGAGACTGGACGCTTTTATCGAGACACCAACCCTGGGAAGATTGCAGATTAAGGGCCTAGATCCCTTCCTGGTTAAGGGGATTAATAATTTTTGAACTTCTCTTAATGTTATTTTAGGAGTTGAAATCAAAGTGATATTAACATGAAATTAGATAACTTAATCTAGTTAAAATTAATCAAAAATTAAAGTTTAAATATATATAGGATTAAAATGTTACTGCCGACTCTTGAGTTTGATCATAGATCTCCAGTGAGCAAGAACTGGCGATCCTATTATTGAATTAAGTAGACCACGTAACCAGAGAGAAAACGCATATATGTAAAGAAGTAGTTGACGATTAACGATTGCTAATTCTATCCTATCGTCTATTAAAATTCGGATCGTTATTTCTATTCTATCCTCTATTACTAAACTATTCTCTACTCTATTCACTATACTATTTCTCTATTAGAATCACTATATGGCCTACTATTCGTGTGAGTATTATCGAGCAAGTACTATTGGTGCGAGTGATATTCGAATGCGTCTGACACCAATATTGTTGAACGGCGTTACTATAGTTGAATTTACGATTACAATGTTTCTACTACAACGAGCATTACGAAAGTGACAACGAGTTTTCGTTGACATCACAAAAGTGTCAAACGAGTCTACGTTTAGTCACAAAAATACACACACACACACACACACACACACTAGCTTATTTTACAGAAGGCATCAAGATAAAGTCTTCGTTGTCAAATCATAATTTCAGTTTAAGTGATGAATAACAGAATAATAAATTTGAAAAATAGTTACGCGGTTTGTATGCTATTGTCATAGAATTTAATCATCAAGTATGGCAGTCATTTCCGACATCAACACACGGTGAGGCAGACTACAGAAACTATGCAAATGTTACTTTAAAATAGTCCTTCTCCCGATGGGTTGGTTGCTCGGAAATAACGAGGAATACCCTTGCCCTTGCTTTGGGATGAAATACAGCCGACAACCCAATATGCATATAGTAACATGCATAAATAAACATATTAATACGCATATATAGTTCACGTAAGATGTCAGAATAAACAATTTCTTGTCAAATGTCTCACTTCTTATTAATTATTGTCATTATAATTTCTGCTGAAATAATAAAGGAAATTATAAGCAAATATATATGAGACCATTCTTTAATTGTTTTCGATAAAATGTTTCAAAGATTAATAATAGAAGGAGAAACAGACTATACTGCATCAATAGAAAAAAATAAACAAATCTAAATAACCTTACGTTTCAAAAGACTTTCCTTACTAATTTGAAAATACACCCTCGTCCATAAGAAATGTTTCGTTAAAATATATATACTGTACAAATTATTCATGTTAAGTCGTTTAGTCGATAAACTGTAATAAATATTCATAATAATATAACAATCCATTGCGATAATAGTATAAAAAAAACTCAATAAATAACACTTCATTAAAAAGAAAGCGATAGATGTATACAACATCTTATATATATATATATATATATATATATATATATATATATATATATATATATATATATATAGTTGTACACATTTGGTAAAACCTCGGATAGCTCAACTTGCAGTAAAACAAAACGGTATCAGAGGCAAAATGAGGAATAAAAAAAGAAAGAACTAAGAACATTAAAACAAGGCGAAAACAATCGTCCAGTGTTCAAGCTCCAAGTCCAAAGAAAAAAAAAACCGAAACGAGTAAAAAGACAACTACGTAAAGTCTTCACTACACTAAATAGAACAAAACTTAACATAGTCCTAAGGAACCAGGCAAACCTACCTAGATTTCACTTAAACGGAACTTCAGGGAAATATATAAATATATATATATATATATATATATATATATATATATATATATATATATATATATATATCATGAATAAAGAAAATGAATGAATAAGATTTAATAATATAATTATAATATAATAAACAATGAAAAACATAAGAATAAAAAAAAAGAATAATCATAATTTAACTTTCCATACATTTCCTGGAGCAAGAAAAACACGTCAATTTTTAACCATTAATATAAGTTCATTATTATTATTATTGTTGTTGTTATCATAATGATGTTTCTAAATCACTAAATAGCGCATCCACACGTATCCGATCATGCGCAGGCACATTTGTGTTGTTCAACCTCCAACTGTGGTTTATACTGCAACTATGCTGAGGCATCTTAGTTACAGTTTCTGGGAAAGTGTGTGTTATCGAACCTGATCAACAATCTGATCAAATTTAGCAAGCTCAAACCCGCGGTCAAGAATTGAATTCTGGCATTGTTCTAGCACAGCCATCGACGACGAAGGGTTCTGTCTGCACACTTTCCCTTATAAGGCTGGGGTTGACCCATGGTATTATTTTCAGGCACTTTCTCCACACCAATAAGTTCACCTTCCAGACAATTCGACCATATCTCACTTCTCGATCACATTCCATTATATGTTTTAATGATATGAAACAGAGCAAATCAAGATGAAATACAGCCAAAGATTATATTAAAGGTTGGAAAGTATAGTCAGAATTAAAGAGTTAGACTTAAGAATACATCACTTCTAAAGCAAAATGTTTTTCTTTATTTTTATTTGATCATATAAAAACAAACCTTAAATTATGAGCACTATTTATATTATTTGGACTATTGTCATCATCTTTTTCGCCAGATTTATTACAAAGTTTCGGCCGTTGTAAGTTCCGGCCTTCTTCAGGTTGTTGGAATGTCGAACTGAACGCTTTATTTCGCTCACTGGGGTAGACTGTTCCACGTGCCATATTTAATGGATGTCATTTATCGGTTATCTCCTGTTAATTCCCCTCTACAACTTCTCCACTGCCTTAACCGGGTGTTGACACATGGTCCAGTGGATAAAAGCCTTGGTTAAATCCAGTCAGAGGACACAAAGAGTGTGAGTTCAACACCCAATTAAGGTAGTGGAGAACTTGGAGAGGGAAATTAACAGGAGATAACTGATTACTTGCATCCATTACACATGGCACGTGGAACTAGAACAGTCTATCTCAATGACCGAAATAAAGGGTTCAGTTCGACATTCCAACCACCTAATGAAGTATGGAGCGTACAACGGCCGAAACGTTGTAATAAATATGGCGACAAAGATGAGGACAATAATCCGAATAATGTAAATAGTGTGCATAATGCTTTAGCTCAGAAATATAGACAGAGATTAAATTATGAGAATTAATATGTGCGTGCCTCTTCAGGAAGTATGTGATCATGGCTCTTCCCAACTTCGTACCCGTTGTAACAATGCTCTTTCAATTACTGTACCTACTAAAACCATTTACAGCGGGTTCATTAGTAGGTTACTTGCTGTTTTCTTCTGTCCCCTGAGTGTCAAATTCTTCAAGCGCCACCTCATTATGTTTGCTAGAATTTTCAGTTATCTCTTTCGAGTTCTAAGTACAAGTGTCTCTTTTGTTACAATTTACATTAAAACTTCCTTCTTGCCCACATGTTCCGTTCATGGTATTTTCAACGTCCTTTTCTAAAAACACATTGCTGTTGCCTCCGTTCTGCTCTACATCTGTGTGGAAATTGACCTGCATCCACTGCCATATAGATAGTTATCTTACATGTGATTCTGCACACTTTTCCTTTTCATTAGAAGTATGTTTACTATAAAACCACAAGCAATGAGTCGGATAACGTAGTGTTTGCTATTCTAGAACCACAAGCATTGTAAATGGAGGAATTTTTTCGATCAATTCGAAGATGGAATATGCCAGCGTGAACTAGCATATAAATTGGAAATTCCACTTTAATTTGCTAACCGTAAGATCTCATAATTCATTGATGAAAGACGAGATATGAAGACAATGGAGGTCAGCCTTAAGCCATCAAAATGGAGGTCTTACACAATGACAAATGAAATTGAAAATAATTCCAGTTCAAAACGATATGTGTGCGAGAGTGGTGCCTAAAGCAACTAGTGAAATTGGACTTTTTACTTCATTTTATTGATAATTTTCGCAGCAATGCCACTTATTTAACCAGCAAGTATGCATCAGAGAAATCGATGGATAAATGATACAGGACAAAAGCAGAATATCATCTTCCAAATGAGGTCTTGGTTAATAAATTATTTTACAGTATTTGAGTAGATGTGCATGGAAGCAATAAGCTTTCTTTTTCCAAACGACTACAGGAGAATTTAGTTGAATCTTCAAACTTGCGATATTGACTCTTATTACTTGCTTTTACGTTCTGTGTCCCTTTTAAGAGGTGGACGATCATGGCTCTCCATAACTTTTATCTTCATTGTAGCCCTTAATAAAATTAGTATTTTTAAAATATCTCCAAATTTCTCTTCTGTCACCATTTGAGCAAAATCATTATATAGGTTGTTCGCTGCTTTTTCTCTCCGCATTGCCTTCAATATGAAATTTTGAGTGTCAAATTCACCAAACCTTCTTTCCTCATTATATTTACTCTGAAAATTCTTTCTGGTGCTACGTATAACGGTCCGTTTTGATTCAATTTTCTCTAAAACTTCGTCGTTGCTCACGTATTCATATATGAAAGCCTCAGTAAATTTCTGTAAAAACATATTCCTCTTGTCTCAACTCTCTTCTCCGTCTGTGATGGTCCAGTATCGACTGTCATATAGTGATGCTGATATTACATAACAGTTCATAACGCTCTTTGCTTTCAGAGTAATTTTGTTTGAATTGCGAGTAAGCCAGTTTTAAATATGACAGCATTGGATTATAAATTAAGAATTTCAACTCTTTCGTTCTGATGCTAAATAGAAGTGTCCATTTTGTTCCCATTTTCTCCGAGAATTCTTTACTCAAACTCAGTATCTTTCTGTATAATCACATTTCTGTTACTCCACGTTTCGTATTGATCTGTGAAAAGAATGCTTTTACTTTCTAGACTTAATGAATGCCGGAATTTTAAAAATATTTGATTCCAAACATTTTCGGAAAAAATATTAACCATTTTCAAATATTTCGGCTATACTACTATAATAAAATGTGAGAATGTACAATTGTAGAAATTGCCTAAAAGATGATGGAAAAATACGCTTAATTCCAGAATACGGACAGTATATTTTCAGTGTTTTCATAATTGATGTCACGGTTTGTTTTTTTTAAATAAGTGATTCCATTATATTTAAATGTTTTTATAGGTTCGAGTCGTATGTATTCGCAGCATATATTTTACGTCTCGATGGATGTATATATTCATACTGATTTAAATGTTTGTATGCAGCTCTTTTCAGCGAGTCATTGGGTCAGTCGTTTTGTCTGTTGTTTACGACATAATTATGTTTGAAATTGTTTTAATTGGAAACGCATTTTTATAGGATACAGAGATATGATATGTGCGAACGCACGCGCTAAAATATGATGTATATCTATCAGAATAATTGTAATAATTTAATTGATGGAATTTAACTTAAATATTTAAAAAAAAACGGAAAGTTCGTGGGTAGAAATACTGCATGGAAAGGTAATTGACGTTCAATATTAACGAAAGAAAATATTTTTTAGTGCTTAAAGTTTATTTATGTGAATATTTCATGAGAGAACAATAAGAGTGCATTTGGTTCGAAATCTTTTGACTGGGTTAATATTGGAAACTAATTTATTTAAGCAGTCAATAAAAAGACATGATAAGGACATTCATTACAGCGAAAAAAAAGGTTTTTAATCAATTTTCGATAGAGCCAATTTACGTAAATATATATTTGTTACCCTCTTCTAGTAATATATTATACGTGCTGAATGAAATATTAAAGAAAAAGTATTTTTAGAAATTCATGAAGATTTGATTCAAGAATGAATCACTGTCTGCATTCGGAGTTCAAAGTGCAGTGTCCACTTGTATTCAGATACGCTCAATATTAAGCACTTTATCCATTAAATATAACACAACTTAAAACTATATATATATATATATATATATATATATATATATATATATATATATATATATATGTAGTTAAATTCTCAGATCAATTCTGTGGACAAGACAGATTGGTATAAGATAACAATTGGAAAAAAAACTTAGATTTCGCCGACGCGTTTCGTCTTCCGACTTTTACAAGGCAAATGTTTTTGTTGTTATAGTTACATTAAAAAATCAAAATTTAAAAAGATAGACGCTTCTGTCTAACCCTTGTTTTCTGGTTAATGTAAATTACCTTTATAGAAAGGGATTTTTTCCATGTCGACAGTATAGTATAGTAATGTAAAAAAATGTAATATATATACAATGTAAAAAAAATGCGATATATCAATATATATATATATATATATATATGTTATGTGAAAAAATGTGATATATATATATGATGTGAGAAAAAGCGATATATCAATATATATATGTGTGTAATGTGAGATATATATATATATATATATATATATATATATATATATATAAATAAAAAAATGAAAGTATGTGTGAGAGAGAGAAAATGAGAATGCTGACTGTGAGTGAAGAGAAATAATTATGAAATTTCTATGAATTGCAAGGTTTTCTTTTCCAGGATACGTTGCAACCGGAGACAGGATATCCCAGTCTTTCTTGCTATTTCAACCATATCGGGAAGACGCGATGTTCGTGCATCTTTCAAGGGCATTAATACCCAGGAGAAAAGTGAAGTAGTCGAGATTTGAACTCAGCACCCTGATTCTAAAGCCTTTGACGATAACCATTGCGCTATCAAGAGTTCTAATAATATTGTTAGATTTTTTTTTTTTTTAAATGGTTTCCAAGCAGAAGCTACAGGATAGTGTTAGTGCATAATATAAACAGAAGGAAAGCTTTACTTATTTGATATTTTATTGTCTCAACATGAGATTTTAGGTCTTAGTAACCAAACGAAATGTAAATGTAAACACGCTGATCGCATCACTATCACACATCTGGTGCGCACTACTGTGCCATGTTGGACGTTTCTCGATTGGATACGCTGCTGAATTCAATCAAGCCGTCCTGTCTCGGCTATTTTTGATTGGTCAGCGAGTACAAACAATTTCATTTGAAAATAGGCAAGCTCTGGCTCAGTCAGTTGATACATTTTCCCTTCGTTTGATTGTGAAAACGGATCGCAAGAGTTATTAATAAGACAATTTCTATATGTATAAATATGTATGGTGTGTGCATGTGAGTGTATGTATATATATATATATATATATATATATATATATATATATATATATATATATATACACACATATATATATTTATATATACGCAAACATATATATATATATATACACTTATATATACACAAATATATATGTATATAAACACACATATATGCATATATATATATATATATATATATATATATATACGCACATATGTATATAAATACACACACATATATGTATAAAGTCATATAGGTGTATATATACACAAATGTGTATATATGTATATATATATATATATATATGTATATATATACACGCATATATATATATATATATACACACATAAACACATATAAATACACACATATATATATGTATATATACACACAAATTTATATCTATACATAAACACGTATATGTATACATGAACACACATGCACACACACACACACATATATATATATATATATATATATATATATATATATATACATATTTATGTATACATACACACAGATATATATGTATACATTCACACACACATATTTATACACGTATACATGCACTCACATATATGTATACATGCACACACACATATATATGTATATACACATATATATGTATATATATACCCACCCACATATATATGTATACACACACAAACACACACACGCACACATATATATATATATATATATATACTCACTCTCACACACGCACAAAGAGTATTTCTATATTTTTCGAATTCTGAATTTAGATCTGAAATTATCAGCTTATGATGTTTAATCGATACGATCAATATTCGACACAGAATTAAATGAATTCATCAATAAGGATAGTATCGTATGCATATTAAAAGCTTCGATGGGGACCATCGATGAGATACTGGTTAGCAAGCTTGTCTCTCTAGACCTATTACGACTGAATAGCAAGTTCAACCCTTAATAGGTCAACCTATACGTTTTGCATTTTGCCTCATGTACGCTACGCTTAGAAAATCATTTCGAACATTTCGACGTGGTTTAATGACTAGCAGTCTTTTCTCGCTAGATTAATTACCATTGAATGAGTTCCTTACTGGGTGCTCTATGTTTTAGGCCTTTTGCCACAAGAGATGCTGCACTGAATGCATAGAGGCAAGTCGGTTACATAGGAATTTATCACTTTGTTGTTGAGCTAGGTGGTAGTGCAAAAATGCTGAATATATATCTTATCTTTTCCTTGGCGGCCTCTCGGTTCAGTAGTTGGACTTAACAAACCCGCGGCGTTTAATCTGTCTGCACCTTTTTACAGGTTATATAAGCGTTTTCAGGAACACTTCGAACCGCTTAGCTAGCTTGTCTAGCTAGGTCAATTACAACTGAGTAATGAGTTCGATCCTAACTGGTTGTCTCATACTTTCGGCCTTGTGCCACAATTGAGCTACGCATAGTAAATCAATATATAACCGGTCTGCGAGCCATTTCGAAATAGTGCAAAGGTTATCAAGCTTGTTTCGCTAGGTCAATTACTACTAAGTTTTATTTTATTTTTATACGGTAATATTCCTCCTGTAGAAGGCTCTGTGGCCTCTCGTGGTAGAGGGTTACGTTACGAGGTCCTTTATATTGATATGAGGGGAAGATAACGGTTAACTCTAGACATGAACAGATTATGATTGCAGTGATCGGGGAAACATCTTAGTAAATCAAAATAAAAGTCTTCTGTGCGGCATTTCGATATGGTTAGCAAGATTGTTTCTCTAGATAAAAGAAGATTGTTTTTACTTACACAACGTTCACCCTGTACAAGTCCGCGAGGTCACTTGAGGTAGACGGTTACATTAACAGGCAGTTTATACAGATAGGAAGGGATGAGAGTGGTTATTCCGGGACTTAAACAGGTTATGATTGTAGTGATCGGAAAACATCTTCTTGGGAGTCGATTCCATAGAGCAGTGGTTCACAGGAAGGAGATTTTGGAGTGGGACTTACTTGTCATCAATAGAATTCAGAAGAATTGTGGGTGGTTTGTTAATATGTAAGAGGCATGGCGGGTCCTAACCGTGAAGATTACAACTGGCAGAACCAAGAAATGTAGTTTTTCCGAATACATTCCATGTAAGTAGCGACAGAGGAATTGCAACATGTCGCCAATGAGAAAGATCTTGGAATGAAGTAATGAATTCTATCCTCCCCATATGTTATATTCTTTTTGTCTAGTGATAATCTACTCTAAACTCTGCTTAGAAAATCACTATAAGTTGTTTTTTGAGTTCATGTTTGTATTTCTGTCTTGCTATTTTTTCAGGTATGTGTTCAGCGGTATACAATTCTCGGTTTCCCATTTACGCTCCATCTTGTTGAAGTTTTGCTTTCTCGTCATCTTTTATATCCTCCAGAATATAAGAAAGCATAATCAATGTAATCTCTCAAGAGATTCTGATCACTATGAAGCTAATTATTTGAAGAAAACGCAACTTAACTTCATACAGTTAACATCCATACTCTGTTGCAAAGAACAAATCATACGTCAGTAATGCTTAAACACGAACCACAGATGTAGTCTTAATGAGGTTTCATTCTTTAAAGTCTACTGGGTCTCAAGTTCATTCCAGATCTCTATCGTCTTGGTTATGGCGATAAAATACTTCCCGCAACAAGTTCTCTGATCGGGAGTTTTGAGGCTTTGAAGAACGTGGAACCACCTCGTCAACTGCTGTTGCTTCCAAGTCCATCGTGAACCGGTGTGGTAGAACGTGTTATGGCAAATAGTGAACTCCCAATCAAAAATCAACAGTACATTTTCATAGCAAAATTACCAGCAATATATTTTTATATCAAAATTACCAGCAATACCATTTTATAGCAAAATTACCAGCAATACATTTTTTTAGAGAAATTGTCATCATTACATTTTATGATATACACACTATATATCTAAAATGAAACATACCTTTTACAATGAAATTATAAAATTATGTACAAAATATTTAGATTTCGGCGTTTAATAACCCATAGAGCTTTATATGCTGCTAAGGAAAATCAACCAACCAACGAACAAGATCTCAAGTGGAATTCATATGCCCAATCGGTTGTGAAAGATGCTGTACAATATTCGGCTCTAATGTATCGTTTGCAAGAGTTAGATAAAATCAGAAACGGTATAGTGTTGCAATATCTGGGATGGCACTGATGAAAACTCACAATACAACCTTTAGTTGAAAAAACGTTTTACGCGATCTTGTTTTAAGTCACTGACTCTCTATTTTGTCCTACAATCCATAAAAAATACACAACAGAATAACGCTGTTATTGTTAAACTGTTGAACAAACTGAACACCTTGACACATAGCAAAAAGGTGATATTTTGCTGGATCCCAAGCCATATTGGAATCCAGGAAAATGAGAAAGCTAATTCCTTAGCCAAAGCTGCTCTTAACATGACACCCGACCAAAACATCAAAATCCCATACACTGACCTAAAACATAAAATCAAGACAACAATAACACTAAAATGGCAAAAACTATAGGACAGAAATACCAATAATAAACTGTACCAAATAGCACCAATTCTAAAGGTAAGGCAACTGAATCTTAAAACAAGAAAAGAACAAACCGCCATTGCCCGACTACGCATTGGACACACAAGACTGACTCACTCTTTCATACTAAAACAAGAACCTACTCCTAAATGTTCCTGTGGAAAACAATACACTGTAAAACATATACTAATAGAATGTACAAATCTCGTACATATCCGTAGAAAATTCTATAACACGAAGAACATGAAGAAATTATTTGCAAAAACTGAACCAAAAAATATATTGGATTTTTTAAAAAGAATTTGTCTCTTATCAAAGATGTAGACTGATGTATAAAGATCATATCCTACCTTTTACCATTTTGCAAATAAATTGTCCTTATCAAATGGAAATTCTTGACTTAAACAAAAATACCTAGGATTATTTTGCAGTGTGCAAGCAAATAAGCTCTATCTTGCTAAAAATGTTCCATACAAAATAGGCATTTAAAATTGATATATTTGGCATATATATATATAAACTGGATTTGGCATTAAATAACCCACAGTGGTTGATATGCCATAAAACCCAACCAACCAACCAACATCTCTATTTTGTACCATCTTACCTACAAAGGCAGCGTTACAGACCAAAACCTAATTCCATTGTCAGTGATCACATTAAGCTAATTTCACAGAATCAAATCGCCCTCATTTCCTCCGTATTCGAAATGTTAGAAAAAATTTCACCAGCAAAAAAACATTGTGGAATAAACTGACGAGTGCATGTTTCTATAAGACTAAATCTTTCACATCTTCAAGTCAAGATTCAATCATCATTTACCATCTTTATTCTCATAACATTTTTACGACTACCTAGATTTTCCTTCATGTCCCTACATCATTAATCATAATCGTTTCAAAAGTAAAGTTCTCTCTTAAATGGATCTCGAGTCTTACATTTGTTGTATTTAATATAAAACCAACTGGTTCCCTGGGTCAACTTGTTAACAGTCACTCTCTCCCTTGGCGCTCGTCCTCAAATGAATATATGGATATTTGCTAATGTATCTTATTTCAACAGGCAACCAGAATCTGTGGCGGAATACGTGTCGCATTAATCTTCTAACTGGCGTGTTTGGCTTGGAAGTTCAACAATTAAATTCAACTTTCTTATATCATATTAGCATTACGTTATGTATCCGTCTCCCTTCAGGACTTTGGCAATCATGGTTCTACACTACATCCTATTGTATATAGCTCGATGTAATGTTTATCCCTTGTTCATTTAAACACTAATGTTAGGTAGGTTACACTGTATCCTTCTTCCACACTCGCTTTTAAAATGCATTGCAGACAACCACTTACATTCACTACTTCAACTCCTTCCTCTGAACCACTACTCTATGGAGTCGACTCCCAAGAGGATGATTTTTCGATCACTACAATCACAACCAGTTCCAGTCCCGAGATAACCATTATAATCCCCCATATCCCTATAAACTGCCTCTTAATGTAACCATCTACCAAGAGTGCCCCCTGCGACATGTACAGGATGAAATGCCGTACAAACAACTTATATATTGATTTACTAAGCGTAGCTCAATTGTGGCACAAGGTCCAGAGTATGATGTACCCAGTGTGAATCAAACTCATTAGTCAGTCGTAAGTGATCTTGTGAGACTAGTTTACTATCCGTTACATCACTTCGGATTGTCCTTCAAACCGCTTATAGAGACCTTTATAAGGGAAAATGCTCGAACGAACTACATTCCTTGGTTCCGCTTCTGTGTGACAAGTCCTTCAAACTTGCTTTTCTAATGTGTCACCAATACTGTATCTTTCTGAATGTCAGTACTAGTGTAATTTTGTTTACAATATCCTAAAAACATTTTGGTTGCCTCCTTCTGTAGAATCACATTCGTTTTGTCTCAAGACACCTCTGCAGTTGTTAGTAAATTATCCAGCAATAACTGACATATTCATATTACATAGCATTTCAACAGTATTATCTATACGTATGAGCAAAACTTTTTTCTAATATTTTGTTTGGTCTACTTCCCTATTCCAATATGTGTTTGCATTTCGGTGCCATAGTTTCTCATTTTTATAACATTTTCCATTTTTTTAACTTACTTGATTCTACCCTCTAAAATTTATAGTTCAAATCTTGGATTGTCCAGTTTGCTAATTATCATACAAGCTGCCTACTTGCTTCAATTCTGTACTAAACAAATTTCTAATAAACACTGTATCGCGCCAGCTTGGCAAAAAGTGCAATTCAACGTCAATCGCCATTTTCAATCTTCTTGAACCCAGTTTCTTTTTTCGTCCTTTCTTCAATTCTCCCCGTTCTCGGATTTCTTATACATTCACCTCACTCCCTCTAAGACCCTGCTTTCTAGCAGAATTGTCACCTTGCGTGAGATTAAACGATTAAAATATAATTAAAAATGAGTTTAACACTATTGGTTAGACTAGAATCAGTTATTTTGACGTTATGTCGTTAAGCGCGAAATATTATCTTTTAACTGACCTCAAACTTCCATCATTGGCACTGCTGGGAAGTATCCAGCGGTTAGATTTTATAGATGTCTTATGCATCCATCCACGGAGAATAATGTTTTCAAGCCGAGAGAATGATAAAAAACATATGCAAAGATGTATCTAAAACATGGCGTGTCTACCAACATCAACACGAGGATGGACGCGATAATTCTTAGGCTAGACTATGAAGGATGTTCAGCTTGTTTCTTAGTCTGGCTCGAAATTCTCCTTATAGACGGACATATCGTAGTAGAAATACTGGTCTTTTATCTAATTACTTTAGTCGAGTAGGGTTTCAATTAAGAACTGAACCACATTTTTAGCGCTCTGCAATCCGAAGGGAATTTCTTTCTCGCTAAGTTTAATTGTCTTATCTTCTATTTCATTTAACCGCTAAATTAAAAGTGTATTCAAAACAAAATATTCTTTCAATTAAGGCAATTGAAGATGGTTCAATCAAGATTTCCATTCTATTATGAGAAGGAACGAGAATATATCGCTTCATCTACTTGTCTCCTTCTCTTTATCTACTTATCTCTCACTGTTTTATCTCTATCTCTCTCACTTTATCTCCTTCTCTGTTTGTCTCCTTCCCGCTTTTTGTTTCTCTCTTTATGTCCTTTTCTCTCTCTTCATACCCCCTCACTCTTTATCTCTCCTCTCTCTCTCTCTCTCTCTCTATATATATATATATATATATATATATATATATATATATGTGTGTGTGTGTGTGTGTGTGTGTGTGTTTTCGCAACACAAGGCCATAAACTCACTGAAGTTAGTGTGTTAGTGAATTAGATTATTGGATGTCTAAAACTATTGACCCAATACTTAATGATGTTATAAAAGTCGTGACCGAGGAACTATCCACTGAAGTCGCTTCCATGCAGTACCGGTTTACGGTAAGTATTGCCTGGATGAACTCCCTTCTTACCAACAGAATACTAAGTGTGAATGAGGATGATTCAATGCTGTATACGTGTCCTGGTGATTCTTAATTTGTGGAAGGAAGGAATGTAGAACGTCAGAATAATTGTTTAAGAAATAGGGATAGACATGAGAGGCGAGTGATGTTTCATGTGTGGCAAATGAATTGTAGAGTCGAAAATAATTAATCCTCCACACGACCACGTAGACACGTGATCGATTGGGAAGCTTCAGTTCATAGATAGCATCAAAACTCCATTTTTGTAAAGACAGAAAATTCAAGCATGTATGTGTTAGAGATGCAGCTCTATATTTACGTATATTATAAGTTATATTCATGCGACAGAATGTATTTTTATGAGGTTTAAGCGTAAATACTTCAACTAAATTATGAATACAATACCGTAATGTAAAACAAGAATCGGCAAATTTATAAATATATATATATATATATATATATATATATATATATATATATATATGTCACAGATTATGAAATGGACAAAGTCCGACAATTATTTTTTAAGACATTTTTATACGTTCTTTTTATAGATACAAATATTTAAGTAAATGCTCTGTTTATAATAAACAGTATAAAACAACATATACCGGCCTGAATGTCCGAGAAATTTTCATAGAAAATATGCGTTCTCCGACAGGAATCGAACCTGTATCCTATACGGAACCGTTATATAGCCTGACGTGCTTTTACCGATTCAGCCATAGAGGGGCGTTCGGTTAGCAAGGTCTATTTTACTGTCTTTAGACACAATTCTCCATGATTTTCTCTCATACATTCATATCTGTTCAATGCATATCCAAATATAAACAAATAGCGTCATACATTATGCAATGAACAAAGTCCGACAATTATTTTTTAAGACATTTTTTATGTTTATACGTTCTTTTTATAGATACAAATATGTAAGTAAATGCTATAATATATATACATATATATATATATATATATATATATATATATATATATATGTATGTATGTGTGTGTGCGTGTATGTGCGTGTGTTAGTCGATGCTCGTATTTGAGTAGACGCTCCGTTCATTTATTAAACAAATCCTGTCCGATAGTGAATATTTGTCTGTAATAAGATTTCTCGAATATTCTGGCCGTTAGACGAAAATAAATGTACTTTTTAGTAAATAAACTGAGCGTCTACTAAAACAACGAGCATCCACTAAAAATTATGATTAAAGTGACAGTCTTTTGGATTAATAAATAAGAATTCTTTATATTAAAAAAAAAAAATACACACGCACACGCACACACACACCATGACTACGATGGGCCAGACATTGCCCAAATGCCGGACATTGTTGAAATGCCGGACAATTGCCTACACAAAGAAATGCTCTCCTTGAAGCTCACATCTGGTAAGAAACCGTACACCCCAAAGTCGTTGATGCAAGGATCAGCTTCAAAACACCCGGCTGAGGACAGAAATCGATCGGTTCAATTAAGAAACAGATTCTGAAGAAAGAACCAATTGTAGAAGCTTAGTCCACAAAAAATCAGCATTCTTTGAAAACAGCAGAAGATAGATAGAAGAGATGAAGAGAGCCCGAAGAAAAGATAGAAATCTTCATACCCTGAAGCCTCCTAACCTAACATGGGGTAGTTGTAGATGTCTCTTCACATCGAGTATTGGAATCCTTTTACACAGCACCGCAATACTCGGCAACGAGTTCCACCAATGACGACGAAATATACAAACATTCTGTAAATATAAGTTTTCTATATACGTGTGAATTTATTGGAAGCTATTTGAGCAATATGGCTTCAACGGATATCTCAAAATATATGTATCAAAATATGAGTTACTTACGAAATGAAGTTAAGTTAAGATACGGTAGTGGTGCCTGTTCAGCAAATTCTGACATCCGTTTTTCGAATATTGTCTGTGTTTTTTTTCAATGACAAAAAAGTTTTTCAGCACTTTTGTTTTGCTGTTAAAATTGTCATTGTATACATGAAGATATTCTGAAGACAATATTTGACAGTGAAAAAGAATACGCTATTACCCCTTGTCAAAATGATAGAATTTCCTCGTAATCTTAGAAATCTATGTAAGAATGTATGTGCTTATTAAACGCAGTAAATTTCAAAGAAGTTATTCCAATCTTCACTTGAAAATAAAACAGTATTAGGGATTTTAATTCTATGATTAAGTTTTCAGTTTTTAGTTTCTGTTTTTGAAACATTATAATTACTTTGTAGCGATAAGATCATGTTTTTAAATTAATATATATATATATATATATATATATATATATATATATATATATATATATATATATATATATATATATTGGGTAACAGCAAAATAGTGCAAAATCATGCAAAACTGTTCATTTGTTAGATTGAGCTTAAAGATGTCTTATTGAAATTCTCCGAGAGTTTGCTAACCCTATTGAACTCTACTTTGAAAAAAAAGAATGTATTTAGCTCTAAGATGCAATGATGATCCCTCTTGCTGTTGTGACCTCCTGACCCACGATTTCCCTCTACTGTTCCCTCTTTTTTTAAACTTATTCACCGTTCTCTTAATGTTTCTTGAATGGACGTTAAAGATGGAAGTCATAGTATGAATTTTGGCACCATTACTGAAGGCTTGAGTAATCTTTTCCTCCCATCATTGCTCAGATGGGATGACATAGTAGGGCTGACAAAATGATTATAAGGTGTTCTCTTTCTAGCTAAAAAGGTTTTTTCCGTGATTCTTGTGTCAAGATGGCTAGCCGTCTTATCTGAAAACCTGGAAAAAAGAAACTCAATTAGTTTCGTGGTTGTTTAGATATTAAACATTTTGTGGGATGGACAATTATCCAATGCTGTTACACGATTTGGTCAATTTTGCTGTTACAATATATATATATATATATATATATATATATATATATATATATATATATATATATATATATATATATATATATTCTGGGACGAGGTGTTAATATTATTTACATGTAGACTATTGTCTTCATTTTTGTTGTTTTGACCTTGGTACCCCCCGCTTTTATCCCGTGCATGTAGATCCGGGTAACCTAAAGCAAATTTAGAACTTAACACTTTATTAATATTAATTAGATCAATTTATTTACTTCTTTAATCTTAATAAATCGATATAACCTTGGACATGGTCGATGGAGCACTGATAATCTAACTCCGTAGATTAAATAAAGTTTTGAGCTCAAAAATTACTTGTAGTTTACTCTGACTGACATACACCTGATAAAGGTCGGAGGGTATAGCAGCCAAAATATTGTGATAATGAGAACAAAGATGAAGACATTCAGTATCTGTACCCGGTTAACACCCGGTTACCACCCGGTTTCCACCCGGTTAAGGCAGTGGAGAACTTGGAGGGGGGAATTAACAGGAGATAACTAATAATTGACATCCTTTAAACATGGTACGTGGAACTAGAACAGTCTACCCTAGTGAGCGAAATAAATGGTTCAGTTCGACATTCCAACCACCCGAAGAAGGCCAGAGCGTACCCCGGCCAGAACCTTGTAATAAATATGGCGACAAAGATGAGGACAATAGTCCGAATAAATGTAAAAAGATGAAGACTGTAGCCCGCGTTTATACATCGTGGAATTATCTGTATTGGAAAATATTTGCGCTAAATTGGCATCACCGTCTATCTACGCAAATACTGTATGAAATCTTGTCTTAGATAATGCAGAAGAATGTATGCGTCAATGTTTCCCTATATACACACACAGATGCCATCTCTGTATGAAAATATCAGGTTTATACATGCGGCCGAATCTTTCTGTTGGAAGATGTTTTCGCGTTAATGTTTTTAACGTGATTATGCCGACAATTGTATACAGACCCGCGGATATAATTTCGAGGATGCTTTCCTTGGGCTAAGATAGATTATATGAATGAAACTTATGGAAAATAGGAATTGTGTTGCATATTTACTTGTTTTCTTTTGCTGGTCCGTTTTAACTCGCGGAATTTTATCCGAACTGCATACGTGTTCTTATTTAGCTTAATAATCTTAATATAATAAACATGTCGTTTATGTAACATGAGAATATGAAAATGAGGATTTTTAAACTCATAACTGAAATTTCCATTCACTCTAAGGGTATATGTTCTATGTACCGTGTCTCTTCAGGGCATGGGTGATTATTGCTCTCTACAGTTTCCTGTCTTTTGCAGTTTCTAATAGTGTATTTTGGTTATCGTTCCTAAACCTTGTTCCGCCACCCATTCAGTCAAGCTCGTGAGATAGGTTAGACGTTGTTTTCCTCTGCCTCTCTTGTTTCTCGTCTGTCCCTCTTGGCTTTCCTCTCTTCCTCTCATCTTTAGTCTGTCTCTCTTCTCGCTACTCTGTCCCTCTTGCCTCTGTTCTGTCCCTCTTGCTGCTAGTATGTCCCTCTTGCCCCTACACTGTCCCTTTTGTCTCTAATCTGTCCCTCTTGCCTCTGTTCTTCCCCTCTTGCCTCTGTTCTGTCCCTTTTGCCTCTACTCTGTCCCTTTTGCCTCTAGTCTGTCCCTCTTGCCTCTACGCTGTCCCTCTTGCCTCTACGCTGTCCCTCTTGCCTTTAGTCTGTCCCTCTTGCTTTTACTCTGTCCCTCTTGCCTCTAGTCTGTCCCTCTTGCCTCTAGTCTGACCATTGAGTATCAAAATTTCCAGACCCTCTCACCTCATTACCTACCCTAGAAATTTCAACTGTCTCTGCCTAACAAAACAAGCTTCATTTTATTGCTATTTTCTCTAAACCTTCGTCGTTATTCGCATGTTAGGTTAATAGTATCCTCAGCATCTCTCTGTAAAACCATATTCTCGAAGACTTCTTTCTTCATTATGGGCTCCGAATACTTAAACTGTTGATTCTAAGGGTCTTTTGCGCTTCAATTTCCTCAAAACCACATCATTGGTCGCAGGCTCTGTCTATTGTCAGTATTCTTCTGTAGAATCACATTTTTCACCACAAGCTTCATTTTCACCGTTGACAAAATTATCCAGCTTTCACTGCCATATAGAGGATTCATATATCCTAACAGTTTGGCCATCTTACCTTTCTTAATAAGGACATTGTTTATTGTTTAAATTTTAGTTTGGTTTTAGATGACATCTTTCCCTATTCCAATGTGCTTACATATTTTTGTGTCATATTTTCGTCCTCTATTAAAAGAATTTCCAGATATTGACATTTCTATACTTGCTTGATTTTGTCGTTCCTAATTTTTAGCTCGCCACTTGAGGCGGTCTCTTTTGCTAACAACCACAAATTCAATATTCTTACAAGGGATAGTGATTTTCTAAACGTATCTTAAATGTGGTACAGGGCCTTAAGTGTGAAGCGCTTAGTTAGGATTACACTCACAATTCTATCATAATTGGTATAGCGTCGAAGTGTCTATATTCTTACAAGTGGATGTTATTCATTTATTCTTGCAATTTTCTAACCCTATCAACACATCGCCATTTAATGTCAAATAATAAAAGCATTTTACGTAGTAAGCATGCCGATACCTTTTAATTAACAATCCAACGAAAAGAAAAGAAAAGAAAAAGTATTTCCGTTCAACTTCGAGAAGTATCTAATGTGTATATAATGTGAATGTAACTTGCTCTTGATGATAAACGTTTGTGTCAAGGTAATATAACAATCACCTTGATTGAATTTGAGCTAAACTATTGCTTCCATCTGTCATTTGCAAAGCCTTGTCCATTTAGAGAGTGGGTGATCATGAAACTCCATAACTTTTCTCTTTTTGCTATCTTACTGGTTCAACTGGCCATATGCAAAAGCTCATTGGGTAGTTTACCTGATGCTTTCTTTTGTCTCTTTAGCCTTCAATAGTAATGGGTATGACGAAAAACTATATCAGGCAGCAAGTTATATGATCAGGATTTTGGAACTTTTGAGGATCGAGAACCATCTCTTAATTGCCAGCCTGACACGGAATGTTAGGATCCCAGGTATTGCCAAATAGTAGACACCTGCCAAACAATACTACAAGACTACTAAAGTATAAAAATAAATGTTTATAATAAGAATTACAATGCATTCTTATATGTAAAAGAATGGCCAACACTGTCCATTTGTAGTGGAATTACCAATAATACCTGTTTATAGAAAGTTACTAAAACTACCTGTTTTAACTTACCAAACAATACATTTTATCTATAGTCGAAGCATATAATTCCGTTCAAAATATTTATATTAGGGCATTTAATTGACCCACATAGGTTGCTATGCCTCTAAAAAAAACAGCCAACGAAATGTTGCCTTCAATATATTCTGTTAGTATAAAGTTCTCGAAGCCCACTGTGTTCTAGAATTTTCGACTGCTTCCATTTGCTTTTATGTAAAACCTCCTTTCAAGCTTCAATTTCATTTAAAGCTTTCCCCGTCTTGACATATTCAGTTCATGGTATTTCCAGGATGCTTTTGTAGAATCCTATTTCTATTGCTTTATCTTTTATTTCTTCATCTGTGAGGTGGCTGCTCAGCATTCACTGCATTATAGGAAGATTGATGCTACATAACGGTTCAGCACTCTCTACTTTGTTGCTAACGAAATTTCCCGCCCTTTTTTTTTAAATGTTTTGCTTTTAAAAATATTTTAAATTACTAACGTAAAATAATAAAAGAATGGGACAATAATTGAGGGTTGAACAGACAAGTGTCTTTTAAGCTAGTTGCAGATTTGCTTCACTGCTGAATACAGATTCTTCGTTGCATTCGAAAACTGTTCACTGAGCTTTAGTCTCTATTGAATGATGTTGGAAGCGAACAAATGCAAATATATTGATTAAATAAGGGAAGTTGAAGATTTGGAAATAGAATTTATTTTCGTAATTTTCCGCACACAGTTTGTATATTAGCCATTGCGAAAAAATCCAGAGGAAAAAAAACTGTAAATGATGAGAAATTGTTGAGAAGTGTTACGTACTAAAGATGTCTATTGTTGATCTAAAAGGTTGTTTAAAAAGAAGCGACAAGATCTGATTTCGCATATATATATATATATATATATATATATATATATATATATATATATATATATATATATATATATATATAATATTAGTGGTTAATACACACACACACACACATATATAATATATATATATATATATATATATATATATATACAAACACACACACATATATATATATATATACACACATACATATATATATTTTATTTTATTTTTTTTAATATAGTGTTGATTATTGTAGCCGTAACTGTCAATAAAATTTCAAGTGACCTTTTATTGAAGTATTCTTGAAGAAGAATACAATACTGTTTGGAGGGCATGGAAGATTAATTGTGCGTTGAAATGATATATTTAGGCAGCAAGTAGGCATCCAAACTGCAACGAACAAGGATTCTGATATGAATAATCAAGAGTGGTCTCCCCCTGTTTTGTTACTCTCCTCTTTGAGAGCGCTATTTCTGTTTACTGGAGCTATAAAAGGACACTCTACGCGAACCTTGTATTCTCAGTTGTATAAAACTTTCTTATTGCATACACCTGCGTACTTTTGGCATTACAGATACTAACACAGAAAAATTAATAATAATTTATATCTATATATGTGTGTATGGAGAGAGAAACTTATATTATCCGAAACAAAATGATGAAAGTGGAAAATTTATTAATTACCCGTTTTGCTTTTGATGTCTTTAGCTTCTTGTTAGGATGAAAAAAAAATTATAATCTCTGGGGATAAGTAGTAATCATAAATAAAATGAAATTTGGTATCATATCACCCCCCCACCCCAATTTTAAAAGAGTCTATAACCGCCTTTTTGTTTTATTTATATCAGTGACGTTTAGTTTTGATGGATTTATATCCGCCCACCCAAACTAGTGTTGTTTATTATATATAGTTGCACATAAGTGTACATACATACACACCCAGCCAAGTATTTACATATATCAGAGCCTTTTTTGTTTAATTGTATATTTGCATATACATGTACACTTATATTTATGTGCATGCAAACACACCCTATAGAGCCTTTTTATGTATACTTGCATATATACATTTCTTTAACACACACACACACATATGTGTGTGTGTGCGTATATATATGTGCGATGTGTAAATTGTCGCCATTTTTATTATGCCCGTTTTTTATTTTTGATATTGTCGACTTCACAGTATCGTTGGGTCAGTAGGACATCTTCCGTATGAAAAAGAGCACCATGACTCCATCAGAAAGTTGGTATTCGCGCCTTTCAGATTGGATTTCAATCTGAGAACAGTGCCGTGGATTCGGAAAGAGTTGCATGAGTCTAATGGTGAAGTGACCACTAGTTATGGTGATGCTATGCCCCCATTTATCTTCTCACACGGCCTTAGACTCAACACGGTGGCCTTCATCAAGTGACTTGAGGTAGTGCCGTCAAGTGGGTGGCTTATGGGACAATCTGTGTCTGTCACCATGCCACATAAACAGGAGAACACAATCATGGCTGTCACCACTTACATCTGGATATAAGACTGCAATCCCCTTGATTATTATGTGCGGGGCGCATTTCAGTGAGAGAGAAACAAAAATCATTTAACAGCAAATATGAATTGAAGGAAAGGATTATGGCAACATTCATCAAATTAAACAAAGAGATCATCCAGCAGAGTTGGAGGACATTCTTAAGTCGCCTGTCAGCTGTGGTTAGAGTTTATATATTTGCCAATTTTTGTACATTTATCTATTAAAAGGAGATGTCAGTGTTATTTTCACTTTTGCGCTAGTTGAGCGACAATTTATTCATCGTATCCTCTCTTTCTCTCTCTCTCTATCTATCTATCTATCTATCTATCTATCTATCTATCTCTAATGGACTATCCCGTCGGTTTCGACGTATGAGGATCTGCCAGCTTATTGATTCAGTTATGAAAGATTATGCGATAATCTTAAGTGGAATTTAAGACCCGCTAGTGATTTACAAAGGAGGCCACATAAGGAGTCGGTGTGAGAATTGTGGGATGAGATCCCTGTTAGATTGGCTGACCTTTTAGATCTTTCTCTCGCTACTTGAAGATGATTCAGACAAGCAGATTAAAAATTGCTGAGTCCACTAAGACCATTCTACCCACTCCAAAGATAAGCGCTCAAGGGTGTTATGTGGTATATTAACTTCTGACAAGTTACTTTTCAGTTGTCTTTGTATCTATCTATCTATCTATCTATCTATATATATATATATATATATATATATATATATATATATATATATATATATATATATATATAATGTCTGTATTTCTGGGATGAAGTATTTTCCTCTATTTACATCGTTCGAGTACCATATTCACGACGTTTCGGAAGTTGCACTCTTCGGCCTTCTTCAGGCGATATACGTCGGAATTTTTAACCGATCCCATTACTTAATCTACAGAGAAAAATTAGAACACGTGCCATGCTTCATCGGATATCGAAGTTTCAGTTAATTGCCTTTACTAAAGCTCTAAGATTTTGTGCCCTTGAACTCACTACTCTTTGGTCAAGTCCCTTTTTACATCACTTTTTATCTTTAGGACATGTATGTAAGGGATATCAATAAGTGAATTTTTGTGACTTATATGCCTAATGTCTCAGTAACAAGTACTTGAAGAAGACCGGGATGTACATCGGCCGAAAGTTCGTGTATATGGCAACAAAAATGGACAACAGTGCCAATGATGTAAATAATATATATGTCATTCGCATACAGGCCTGTCTCGCAACTCATCAGTGCGACTAGACAACCGAATGTATCAAGCCATGATGGAAACCCGAACAATTTGGTATTTGTCAGAGTTTTTACACCCCTAATCCATCGGCGCTTCAGCTGTGAAAATGACTGATTCTAGCGTATTCCTATTACGAATGTAAACAATCGCCAGACAGCTAGAGGGATCTAGTCATTCATAAAGAGCGATGCATATACAAACATGTTTATGTGACCCTCCAAATATATTCTCACATACACAGGCATGCAATCATACTAGACGATATGCGTCTAACGAAAGTGATCATTCGTTTAAATTAGACACCCCGACCCTACCTTGACCTCTTTCCAAAAGTAACGAATATGTTGAGACAAATTGTTTACCCTTATTGAAATAATTGCTTCAGCCGTTTTAATAATAATTAATTTTACGAATAAATATGCTGAGAAAGGTGCCTAAATTTCAAGATTAGTTATTCCCAAAAATTCGATTGAGGATGAAATTATATTGAGGTTTTTGGCTCTTGTTTTTGAAACATGAGAACTATTATGTAGCGAAGGAATCATATTTATCATCAATAATAATAATAATAATAATAATAATAATAATATATATATATATATATATAAGTATACATACATATATATATATATATATATATATATATATATATAATTACACACACACACACACCTATATATATATATATATACGTAGATATATGTATGTATATATCGAAGTATATGATTGTTGTATACGGAATAAATTCCAATAACCAACAATTACTATTCTTAAAAGAGTGCTCAATACAGAGTAGAGAATATATAATTATTTATTTAAGAATTATAACATAAATATGTTATAAAATCACTACAAAAATAGCCATTTTGTCTCAACATCTCTGGTGTTTTATTAAGTGATGATGTTGAATGTAAAATAAATGGTTTTAAAAGTTTCAAATGAATTAACGATTCTACGGAAGGGGAAAACATTGTTACAAAAGCTAGAATGACCAATCAAAACACAAGTATAGGAAAAATTCAAAAAACTTGACAACGAAGTAAGATTATAATAGCTATTAAGTGCTTTAAAAATTGGGTTATATTAAAAAAGAATTTATTCTAACCAATAAGTATTCAATTATATGATAAAATTTAATATTAAAATTAAAAGTAAAAAAATCACCAATTTTAAAATCTAAATTTAATCTCTATTAAACTTATAATTATAAAATTACTGAGGAGAAAAAAATACATATGTTATTCAATTTATTTCTTCATTGAAATTACGTTAGAATAGACGCTAATGTCGACTGGTCTCCCGATAATATGTATACATTTTAATCCCAAGTGTTCGAATGGGGTCCTAAGCTCTCGCGCAAAACAATACAAACACACTCAGATTATAATACATAAGCACCCAGATATATTTAGATATATACACACACAAAAAGTGACGAGAAAGGAAACATCTCCACAGCACTTTATAAAAAAAAACGAGCACATACATACATTCACAATTAAATGTGGAATTCATTTTCCATACACATAGACACCGATAAATACATGTACACACATCCACATACATTGACCTAGACAATCTGATACCACAACCAATAAATATTCAAGACTGAAAGTGTTATTAAACAGATACTAAGAACTTATTAAAATATAACTTATACAGACAAATATACAAAGATAAAATTTTTTAAAAATAACATTATTTAATATATAAAAAACGAAAATTCCAAACACACAAATATCTAAAAAAATATATATATATTTAAATCACATAAGTCGATATATGCCTTATTATATATTAGGTGAAAGAAAATAATATAATAAAAACTACTTACAGATATAAGTGTACAGTCACACATATATACATATATACACATACACACATACACACAAATATATGTCTACACATACGTACATATATATATATATATATATATATATATATATATATATATATATATATATATACGCATACACATACGCATATATACACATACGTATATATACACATACAGAAGCAATTATAAATATTTCAACCAACACAGCGCCATAAAAAATAAACAAGCCAAATATTAATATATATACATACATGCACATATATACAAATACACATATACAAACATATACACATGCACATACATATACATACACGCTTATACATACATACACATATGCATTTATGCGTATATAAACTAAACACACAAACACACATACACCAACACATATACAAAGACACGGATATACATAAAAAAACATACAAATGTACATTCACCTATATAGACATATATACGCACAACCGCATCCATCCATCCATCCATACATATATATATATATATATATGTATATATATATATATATATATATATATATATATATATATATATATATATATATAATACACATATACATATATACAGACACACATAAAAATGGGAATATACATATATTCTAACAACATCATCTTATTGAAGATAAAATATAGTAAAAGTTCATATCGTTTAAAAAGTAACCACACACAGTTGTTGATTAGGTCTATAAGCCATTAAAAAATCTCAATCATGCAAGAGTAGATTTTAGTTAGTATCGATGGTATGTTCCAAGACACTGATATATACATACATATACATATACTAGGACATACGGACATACATCCACATATACAAATTTATAATCATGTATAAATACCCGTATCGACACATCCACGTATACACATATAAAGGTACACTCCCATCCACGAAAATAAACATAAATATACACACATATACATCTACATATTTATACATATATACACACCTAAACACATATAAATACAAATACATATACACATACACATATATATATACACACATATACACACACAATCACATATACATACATATATATATATATATATATATATATATATATATATATATGCACACACACGAATACACATGCATATACATATATACACATAGACTTACACACGCGGCAGTAAACACAAACCAAAGTTTACATACCTACACATACACACAAACAATCTCACATATGATAGGTGTCAACAGACACATATACACTCCCCACACACATATAAATATAAATATACATACATATACGTATCTATAATAACAAGTACAGATATATACGTACATAAGCATAAACACACAGACATTCAACCATATATATACATAAACATACATACATATACATACATAAACGTATAGCCATACACACACACACACATATACATGTATCCTAACATACATACAGAAATATACGTAATTACAAATATAGATACACAATATAACTAGACACATATATATATATATATATATATATATATATATATATATATATATGTAAACCAATATTTTTAACCTCTTCTCTTCTTTTTCCTCCTTTTTACCTTCTTACTTTATATATAAAAAGCTACTAACACACACACACACTATATATATATATATATATATATATATATATATATATATATATATATATATATATACATACGTATGTACACACATACATATCAAGGAGTACACACACACATACATACACACAAATACATACACGAATAACACTATGTAGGTACACAATGCACATTCATATCATCAGGATGACGATCAGGTTATAAAAGTAATAACCTATTAAACTAACAGCGACATATTATCATTGAAAGTATACGATCCTTATAATAAATTAAATTTATAACAAAAATACTTGGATAATGAAGTCATGTACTTACAATTACTGTTATTAAAAGATTGCCCCCGCCAGCGTTCCTTGAATGGTTTCATGGTGCTACCAATGTAATTTTTTTTAATATTTGGATTTTCTATTGTTGAGAATGTAGTAAGATAAACTGCAGAACTAGTCATACAGTTATTTTTTTTTATTTGACAGTTATTAGGATTCCTACAATTACATAAGTTGTTATTCGTGTTATTATACTTAGTATTGCTGTTTTCAACCTGGTGAGTAATCAAGTTTTTGAGTCCCTATACTTGTTAAAGACTCTATTGTTATGTTTTTTAATTATTTTCTCTAGGTTATCCTCACAACTATGGCTTAATGTAAGGGTATTAGTATTAAATATTTTACTAAGTGGGTTAGTTTCAGGGTTGGGGAAATATTTCTTGATGAAATTGAGAAAAATTCGTACTAATTTAGTTTTAACCATTATATTGAAAGGGGGAGTGAACCAGATGGTCTTTCTAGATCTTCTTTTCTTATTATGGTTACAATTAACAGGGTTTTTATATTGAATAGTGGTATCTGTGTGTCCACTATTTTTGAGTGCAGAATTGTAAAAATCACGATGTTTATTAAAAACAACTTTGTTAGAAGAGTCAGTGCTAATTTTAAATCCAATGGAAGAGGGTATGTGTTTGATAACTGAAGCGGGGTGGTTGGCATTTGGATGAAAGTATATTGGGTTGGAATTAACCTTCACATATAGTCGAAAAGTGTTGTCAGCAAGGTCTAGGGAGACGTCTAGAAAATCCACTTGTTTAACATTAGTTGTAACTATTGTTCTAAGACCTAAATCCTTAAATACCCTATGGATCATTTTCCTAATACGGTCTACCGTAATTTTAGTGGATTTTTAACAACTAATAAGACATCATCTCCATAAAATCCTACACTATCAGAATCTAGACAATCGAAGGCACTTAAATTATATAAAAGAAATAATCCAGCCAAGTTAGAATCTCACGCAGAATCCAAAGTACCCATTGAAATGTCAAAATTGTCGCTGCGAGACTTTTTGGTCCACTGTTCATCCTTTTAGATCAGAACAGAATTTCGGCATTTCATGATAATGTCCACTTCATTCTCAGAAATATTAGAATATCCACGGGCAAATTCCAAGGCTAAAGTGAAAAGATTTTTCGATATAGAGAGATAATAGTCGATAATATCGAACTGTATTAAAGTACAGTTGCCCTTATATCGGATGTCACTAAACCAGTTGATAGTATCAGCTGTATTAACCCACCGTAATAGTCCAAGGGTTTTCTTATGGAGCGGTTGGTTCTTTCCAAGATGATCTTACTGATTCTACTGATTTCTGGTCTAGTGGGATTTATAAGCCTAGTAGATGATGTCGGATTTATGGTCTTTTAGCAAAACATACGCTTCCTTTGTTTGTAGTTTGCTGACCCGATCACAAATCTGTAGTTTATCAGTAATTGATTTACTGATAGAGTTAATCTTATCTATCAGGTTAAAATTATTGGTATCAATGTTTCTGCAGCTTCTGGTGAGACTATCTTTAACTAATGTATCATAATCCTTAGGGGATAACTTATAAAAGTTAGCCGTTTTGTCAGATTTAACATAAATGTCGCCGGATTTATTAATATCCTTGAAAACAACATCAAGATTTTTTTGGAAAGAGTTTTTATATTTATGGAATGTTAATCGCTTGATGATATGCATTAGGTCATTTTGGAAACCAGATAATTGCTTAATAATTGGTGCTGTTTTTAAGCTTTTAAAACCCTAACTTTCGCCTGCACGCAATTGTTCCTTGTCTTGAATAAAGAAGTAAGCAAACTGAAAACCAATCAGAAGAATGAGATATATATTCGTATGTCCTAGTATATGTATATGTATGTATATATCACTGTCTTGGAATATATCATCGATACTAAAATCTACTCTTGTTTGATAGGGATTTTTAATTGCATATGGACTTAATCAACAATTCTGTGTGTTCACTTTTTAAAAAAATATTATGAACATTTACTATATTTTATCGTCAATAACATAATGTTGTTAGAATGTATCTATTAGGTTGGTGCAAAAATAATGACGTAATAATGTCGTTTTTTGACGTATTGTTAACGTCAAAAAACGACATTATTACGTCATTATTTTTGCACCAACCCAATATATTCCCAATTTTATGTGTATATATATATATATATATATATATATATATATATATATATATATATATATATATATATATATATGGATGTTTTTGTACATATATATGTCTATATAGGTGAATTTACATTTGTATGATTTTTTTTATATATATGCGTGTGTTTGTATATGTGTTGGTGTATATGTATGTTTGTGTGTTTAGTTTTTATACGCATATATATATATACATGCATAAGTGTATGCATGTTTAAGTAAGTATGTATATGTAAGTTTATGTGTATATGTATGTATATTTGTATTTGTATATATGCGCATTTATTTATATTTGGTTTGTTTATGTTTCACGCTGCTGTGTGGGTTGAAATATTTATAATTGCTTCTGTATGTGTATATATATATATATATATATATATATATATATATATATATATACGTATGTGTATGCGTGTATATATATATATATATATGTATAGGTATTTGTAGACATATATTAGTGTGTATGTGTATATATGTATATATGTGTGACTGTATACTTATATTTGTAGGTAGTTCTTATTATCTTATTTTCTTTCACCTAATATATAATAAGCCATATATCGAATTTTCGATTTTTATATATTAGATAATGTTATTTTTAACCATTTTTTATCTTTGTATAAAAGATTTGCCCGTGTAAGTTATATTTTAATAAGTGGTTAGCATTTGTTTAATAACACTTTCAGTCTTGAATATTTATTGGTTGTGGTATCAGATTGTCTAGGTCAATGTATGTCTATGCGTATGGAAAACGCATACACATTTAATTGAGTATGTATGTATGCGATGTTTTTTGTTTTTTGGGCCGTAGAGTTGTTTCCTGTCTCGTCACTTTTTTGTGTGTGTATATATCTAAATATGTCTGGGTGCTTATGTATTATAATCTGAGTGTGTTTGTATTGTTTTGCGCGAGAGCTTAGGACGCCATTCACACACTTGGGATTAAAATGTATACATTTTGTCGGGAGACCAGTCGACATTAGCGTCTATTCTAACGTAATTTCAATGAAGAAATAAATTGAATAGCATATACATTTTTTCTTTTCTCCTCAATAATTTTATAATTTTAAACTTAATAGAGATTAAATTTAGATTTTAAAATTGGTGATTTTTTTACTTTTAATTTCAATATTAAATTTTATCATATAATTGAATACTTATTGGTTAGAATAAATTATTTTTTAATATAACCCCAATTTTAAAGCTTCGTTGTTAATTTTTTTTTAAATTTTCTGATACTTGTGTTTTCATTGGTTATTCTAGCTTTTCTAACAACGTTTTCCTCTTGTGAAGGATCGTTAATTAATTTGAAACATTTAAAACCATTTATATTACAACATCCTCACTTGATATATATATATATATATATATATATATATATATATATATATATATATATATATGGGTTTAAAGGAACTGCAAAGGTTTTATACGCCGTAAAAAATGAAATCTCTCAAAAATCAGTCAGTTGTAAAATTCGGCGTTTGTATTGTTTTTGGAATACGTCGTTATGATTTTTAAGTTCCGAGATTGTTGTCAGTCCAAATTTAGTTCGACTTTTCTCAACGTGAACTTATATTTTTTAGTCATTTGTGTTATTTACTGGAGTATAGTTTTATACTTCCCACAATTGTCCTTATCAGAAGCCGTCTGTCAACGAGGTACTTGGATTTTTTAAAAGCAGTAAGGTACATATAAAGACCATTTTTCTCTTTATCGATCGTTGTAAGGTCTGACATAAGGTCGTATCCTGTTGTGTTGTGATAATTATGACGAATTACGGGATCGGCGACACAATAAAAAAAGTCAACAAGTTCGCCTCCCATTAGTTTTCTCATTCAAATAGCGCCACATAGGAGGCTCTGTAAATTAATGACCTTCATTTGCAATTGTTCTTTTTGTTCAAATTCAAACATATACTGTTTCTTTCTTCGATGAAGTATAGAAAAATGCTTCTAGTAACCAATAGCGACAAACACAATAACTGCTGTGCATGAAACTATCCATTGATAGACTTTTTAATCATTTCTCCCTAAGCAAGACAGCCACTTGATGCAAGAGGTTACTGAGTGTTACAGAATATGGAAAAAACCCACTTAAACCCCCCTCAACCCCCCCCCAAAAAAAAAACGAATTAAGACAGAAGATTGACATTGCATGTAGATGTTTGAAGATCAAAGTTGAGTGGGAAGTAAGAAACCGGAAGAGAGTTCCAAAAGCGAGAAGTGCGATAGAGGAAACCGTTAGTATAGAACTTCCGGTTACATCTAGTGATTTCAACTGTAAAATGATGAGACCTTGTCACCAACCTAGGTGTGCGTAAATTTATAAAGTCTATCTACGATAGAGGAATGTTCATCAGAAGAAGCAGAATGAAAGTATATATAGAAAAGATACGGTGAGAAAGGAACGGAAGCAGTGGTGTCAGGTCAGAACCGATAACATTGCATATTCTTCTTCGGATTTTATTAAGAATCTCCAAGTATATAGCAGGAACATCAGACTAGATGTGGCATCAATATTCAACACAAAGATGAATGATCGACTTACAAATATGTAAGATAGGTTCTGACGAGAAAGATTGTTTTACACGACATAGTGTACCACGGTTCTTAGTTGCAGCCCGAGCAATTGATTCAATATACAATTTCTACTTCATGTCAGCTGAAAACGTTATCATAGAATGGGGAATGAGTCACTCTCCTGGAGATTAATATAGACCATATTGATGTAAGTTAAAAAGTGTTCTCTCAGATGCTTAAAACAGAGCATTTTAGCTTTTGAGGCGTTAAAATTAGCGACTCCTTGCCACATTTAACAACGGATTGTAGGTCATTTTTGAGATCAGCTTCAAATCTGACTTTATCAAACAGATCAGACTTACTATTAAGACAGGAGTTTTACCTTTGCATATTAAACAACTCTGTTATGACATGACGGTATGATCGAATGCAACTTGTTCAGTCTATAACCATTCCTTAAGATAAATATCCCACACTCACTCAAGTCGCCTGGACTAAACTAAGGATTCTAGGGCCACAACTCTCATCTCGCTAGGCGTTGCTACTCTCGTGTCCGTGTGTAGTTGCTAGTTAAACTGGTTTTGAATTTTCCGTTTTCCTTCTACACAATTTGGCTGCCAAGGCTGAAGAACCTAGTCTGTTCTACTATTTAACCCATAGAAGGGGAATACGGCGAAGAGAGAGATTCATGATTTTTTCGATGGTATTTACGACATTGAACAATGTAGTGAACTCGGATCATCCGCAAAAGCGTTAGACATAACCATTACAACATCTGCACAGCCATTAAGAGGAATAATACATAAATAAATATGGGCACTTGGCTGAGTGGTTACAACGTTCAGATTCTGACCATGAGTTACGGGTTCGAATCTCACCATGGTCGATTCGTCTGAAATGAGACTTCCTGATGTTATCGAACTGGAGGGTGAGTTCCCAGCTTGCGGCAACATTGGAAAGTGCCTTAAAACCACACACTTGACACAATGTGTGTGAAATTGGGTAGGCGGAGCACTTGGGAGACATCGATAGCTCTGCTAGCACGAAGTCACAAGTCATCGTGGCAGATGGCTTGAGTGTACTTGCCTTGTTCAAATTGTTGATCACGCTAGATAACACGCTCGTTCGCAGAAACTATAACTAAAATCTGCTCAGTATAGTTGCAGTATGATCCACTGGTCGGCTCTGTGGGTGTTGACTATACACAAATCTGCCTGAGCAAGCGTCTGCAATAGGGATTGGTTAGCCGCCCTATCAGACGGGTATCCTGAAATACGAGTGGCCAGGTATATATACATATATACATATATAAATAGCTGAACATAAGAGATCTGATTGGAAAGTATTCAGCCGTTTTGAATTTATTGAAAATCGTTTTCCCGGCTTGGATATAAATTAGCATTTCCTTGGAAGATCTTACTTAAAAAGCCCGGAGAGACCATTCGTTATGAAGGCACCATTTTAGTGTACATTTTTATAACTAAATATTTCCTTGAAAGGGAGAAGATGCTATAGATGTGAGAAGGGATAACACAGTGGGAGAGATTATGGCGATTATGCAAGAGAAATTCGAAGGAAAGCCGGAAGAAATTTCAATTTGAAATGGCAGCATGCCATTACTATAAATTTTCTATTTATTAGTTAAAATAAAATTCCGAGAAATATTTTGACATACCGTCAGTAGGGTCATAGCAATTACAAATAAGTAACCTTCTTTCAGGTCATATCCAAATAGGAATTAATTTAATGTTTATTGTCATAGTTACTTCGTTTACATGATATTAATACAAACCCGTGTAATCTGTATTACCGAGAGGTAACTTGTTCAGACAAATGTCTGAAGAAGTTACCTCTCGGAATGAAACCTGTCATTTCTCTGTTTTCATTAATTTAGCTATTATTAATTTACAATACATATTTTCAGTTGGATTAAACAAAACATATTCAGCTATATACTAATATAAAAATAATATTTTTCAACTTTTCTCTGAACATTTAACAACATTTTGGTCTTTTCTTGATTTTGTTGTTGTTTTTGGATGTTTTATGTTGTTTGTTTATTTGTTGTTGTTCTGACATAAAATTAACAATATTTTCCTCAACTGTTTATAGATATGAGTTGCAAAATAGAATAATTACATAATATATATATATATATATATATATATATATATATATATATATATATATATATATGATAACGTTCCTCAGAGGACGAAACACGTTGCTAAAGAAAAGTTTCCTTTTTGTTTTTATTCTGATATATTTTATTTATATCTAAATACACACAGGTATGCATGTATATATGTATGTATGTATGTAGCCAACATTAAAGAAGGTATCTTTCTATGCATGGGATCGATGTGTGTATAAGAATAAAATAAACATAAACTTCAAAATTGATCGTTTAAATGAGGTCAACTTGAGGAACTTTAAATTCGATTCAGCAAACACGCCAAGACAGATATTAAGATGAAACATTTGCATAAATATAAACAAAACTCATTTTCATAAAGTTAATAAAAAGTTAAATGAATAGAACTTGTCGATATTATTAAACCAAACATGTATGTAAAAGAAAGCTCCTTGATAAAATCGCAAAAAGAATCAGCAATATTATCGGTCCTGATGTGGCGGCTCGGTTTCAGTCACTTTCTCACGGCCGTAAGGTTGGCTCCCTGTGTCTTTTCTAGAAATACTTTCATGGTAGTTGTTCTGATGAACCCTTCGCTATCAAGCCTAGACTCTTTGAATTTAAGTCCTGTAATAGACAGGCGTTGTGATGTCATTAAATTACACTTGAGTTGGGTGGTTGTAACCGTAAATTCTATGCTCAAAGTTTCGTTGCTCGCTTATGTAACGACCTTTCGAATCCATGCTTTCCAGCCAAATTTAATCTGCAAACATTTAAATGCAATGTTATTTAAATGTAGTTGCTATTTACTGTCCTCCTGATTACTCTTCCCTCTCCTCGTTCATTATATTAATAATGTTTCTGTTCGTAACTCTTTCACGCCCACTTAATCCTTCTGTCTTAGTGGCTTTATTGCCTTGCTTATGGTGAAATCCATTAACTCCTTGTGTTGAAATCCATTATATATATATAAATCCAGTTAATTCCTATTCCAGAATCTATTTTTTTATGTGCCGTGTCCCTTCAGGACGGAGTTGATCATGGCTTTCCACTTCCCCCAACCCTTATCGCTTTCAACAAGTTCCTTCCCTCTACCACGTCTCCCAGACCCCGTTCAGTCATCCACTTGTTTAAGTCCGCCGGGTATGTCATGCGTTGCTTTCATCTGTCTCTCTTTTCTTCAATTCACCCTGTGAATATCAGATTCTCCAGGCCCTCCTTTCTCATTACATGTCCCAGAAATTTCATCTGCCTCTTCCTGATGATAAGTATAAGCCTCCTCCTTGTTTTCACCCTATCCAAGACCTCATCGCTGTTCACACGCTCGGTCCATGTTATCCTCAGCATCATTCTGTAGAACCACATATCCTTCGCCTCCAGTCTCTTCTTCATCTTTTAGGAGACCGTTCAATATTCGCTATCGTAAAGGAGGACAGATGTGAAGTAACAGCTCGGTACTCTTTTATTTGTTACCAAAGAAATCCCCTGTCTCACAATACTCTGCCCAGCTTTTGGAATGCGTCCTTGGCCATTCCAATACGTCGACGAATATCAGTGTCTCACTTACTGTCCGTTGTCAAAACACTTCCCAGGTATTTAAACTTCCGCACCTGCTTGATTTTCGTGTCCCCGACCTGCAAATCGCATTTCGGTCGAATTTTCTAACTGATGACAATACATTCTATCTTATTATAGAATATGCTTAGTCCCTTCTTCTCGCTCTCCTTCGCTACATTCTATAGGAAGATTTGTCATTTCTTTTCCGTGTCTGCTATCAGTACTGTGTCATCTGCGTATCTTATGCTGTTAAGGTTGTGGTCGTGAATCCTAAATCACGGTAGGATTTCCAATTCTCTCAGAATTGCCTCGATGTATATGTTGATAGATCTGGTGAGAAGACACATCCTTGCCTTACGCCCCTTTCTATTCTTGTATATTCACTGAACTTTTCCTCTCTTATCATGCATGCCGTTTACTGCCGATATAGGTTGTTTATTATTCTAATGTCGTTCCCGAATATGTCAAGGTTGCTGAGCAGCTCTAACTGATCTTTGTGGTGTAATTTGTCGAACGTCTTTGCGTAGTCTATAAAACATAGGTACACGTCCTTCTGCATTTGTATCGCTCTTTCTGATAACATTCTGAGCATGAATATCAAATTTTCTTTTTCCTAACCTGCACTGTTCTTGTCCTATCTCTGGCCTGATTGTGCAGCGCGTTCTATTCATCAGAATACGGATGCTGAGTTTTGTGATATGGCTTACTAGGCATTCGTTTGGGCCCGTTTGCTTAGCCATTACTATGAAGATTGATCTGCTGAGATCTTTCGGTATGTCCCCACTGTTGTAGATTCCATTTACTATTTTTATGATCTTGTCTATGCCAAAATCATCTAAGGCTGTCAGCATTTCCCTTCCAATTCCGTCTGGCCCTGCTGCCTTATTTCTGTTCAGTTTGGCCAGTTTTCAGAATTTCAGATGGGTAGTTCAGTGTATTGCTGGTTTTTCTCTTTCGTCGTGGAAAAGTTCTCCAATATACTCGCTCCAGTTCCTTATGTATCTCTGTATATAAAATCGTGTTTCTAATTTGGGCGGATACTAATTGGTTAATATACAGTATTTATATATATATATATATATATATATATATATATATATATATATATATATATATATAAATATATTTTTTTTTTCCTTTCATTTCGTTGTTGGAAGTCTTACCTGATCATCCGGACTCCTTTAAAAGGATTTTGATGAAATAAATTATTGTAATGGTACCTTAAAGTTGTCTGTTTTTCATTAAATTTATATATATATATATATATATATATATATATATATATATATATATATATATATATAATATATATATATATATATAAATATAGACATATATATAAATACATATATATATATATATATACAGCTCTACTCTCTATTAAATTATATTTCATTTGTTTACATTTTACACACACACACACACATATATATATATATATATATATATATATATAGTGTGTGTGTGTGTGTGTGAGAATTATTCAACAGCACGTTTACCCTCCTATTATTAGACGTATTAAGCCTAGAAGAGTGATATACTATTTTTCCGTTTTATCGTACCCCCAGTCTTTTAGGATATTAGCCTATCGTCCATATGTGTGTGTGTGTGTGTGTCTGTATGTTTGAGTTTGCGTGCATCTGATATATATTTATCATCGGTATATGCATATACGAGTTTGTAAAATGTTTGCGTATTGCGTAAATATAACGTAATAAAAATTAAATTCCCTAAAAAATATGAAGAAAGAATATCTAAAAATGCACGAATTTTCTATTCTGCAATCTGGCTAGAAAAAAGCATCATATAAAATTTTCTTAAACTTCATGTGCGCATGCGCTATTATTTTGGAACCGCATTGCCAAAGAAGACATTGATATCTACTCGATTTTGTCAGACTTCGCAATGCAAATTAGCACAAATGCAAATTGAATAACCACGGGCGTACTGTTCACTCGCTGCAGAGAAGGCATTAAAAAAGTAATAGGAGTTGACTGTAAGCAAAGTTACTAAACAGTGGAAAGAAATAAGAATGAAATTATGCAAGGAAAAAAAAATGGTGTTTCGGAAACACGCTTTGCCAACAGAATTAGGTGAAAGAGTTCAAAGAAAGAAAATAAAGAATCACACACACACACACACACACACACACGCGCACACACAAACACAACGACGTGGAAGGGAATGAAACAAGGGAATATATAAAGAAAGAAATAATGGTGATAAAAGAGGTTACGTTTCGTTTACACACACACATACATACATACATACATACATACATACCTACACATATATATATATGTATCTGTGTGTGTGTCTGTATGTGTGTGTGTGTGTGTGTGTGTGTGTGTGTGTGTGTGTGTGTGTGTGTGTGTGTGAGAGAGAGAGAGAAAGAATGTAAAACTCCACTTTCTTAGTCCAGTTAATGGACTGGATGAAAAATTCAGATTGTAAAAAAAAAATAAAAAATGTATAAGAATACTAAAACCTGAGAGAAACCACAGACTTTACTTCCAAATTGGCAGCAGAAGTCGGTTTGTACAAACACCTCTGCAGAAGCAAAAAAAAAAAGGATAAAAGATAAGAAGGCATTTTTTTAACATTTATTCTGCGATAACGGAAAGATAAGGAAAAGGAGCTGAAATTCCATGTTTCGAGATTATGTATATTCCAAAACGGCATTTGGCTCCCCTGACAGTGGTTCATATAATTCTCGATATGCCCGCCATTTGTTCCTTGTCAGTAGAGAGGTAATAAAGTAGACATTGCGTTAGAGAAAGTTATAAAATCTTTTTAGAATGTGACTTTATGTTAAAACGTATTGTATGTTACGCAAGTGTAGAAATTAAAATGAAACGCCTTCAATCATGTTTATATTCCCGAGATGAGCTGATGTAAGTATTTACATTATTCAGACTGTTATACACGTGTTTCGATAAATGCATTTCAATTTTTTAACAGTATAATTTTATCTATCGGCCTGGATTTTTTTAAGAATCCTTTGACAGACTTCAAACTTGCGTCTCCCTTTATGTAGTGGAACCACCATAACGTAGATTCTTTGCGGTGTCGTCAAATATTTTGACGCTAATTTTTCTGATGTCTTTTCCTCTTAGGTACCTGTTATTTTAGGATTTATGTGTAGTATTAGATCGGTGGTTAGGTCTCATAATTTTGCCGTTGAAATTGTTAGCTGTAAGCATAATTTCTATGCTGATAAGGAACTTCTTTAATTCACACTCAAGGAACTTTCTTCCGGCTTCCTGCTTTCCTGTCAAATTCGATCTTCAAAAATGTAAATGCATTGCCAGTCTGTCTCCATGAATCCTTTTATTTTATTCCCCTCTGTGTTTCTTTCGATCTTAATAAGCCATTGCATTCTATAGAAGTTTCTTGTTTTGTTTAGGGCTCAGTGATTAAAAATCTATTACCTGACCTTTATTGGGCTAACTTAGCTACGAAGAATATCACAGTAAATAAAAGTTCAATTATTACTCTTTTTTAAGCAAATCACCACAAGCAAGTCGGAAGTTCCACTAGCAGGCAAGTCGTTACAGGGAGTGAGAGTAAGAATAAAGAGGTGATGTTTGAGAAAAGGATGAAGAGAAGGACAGGGATCAAGCTCAAGGCATCAGAAGATGTCGATTGACAATACATTTGAATATTTAAAGATTATAGATATCAGGGAAAAAGTGTCTGGAAGCGAGTTCCACTGACGGGAGATGCGAGATAAGAAGCAGTTGGAGCAGAAGAGATGGCCACATTTAGTCGTTTCGACAGTGAAATGTTGGGACCAAGATTCCAACCTAGTAGATCGTTTAAATTAATGCAAATTGGGAACAAGTGAAAATAGCTCATCGGAACAGTTGCCATGAAATAACTTGTAGAAAAGACAGAAGGGAGGCGACGGCACGTCAGTGAAAGAGGGACTTTAGACGAGATGCGAGATTTGGACCAACCACATTGCATATCCGTCTCTGGATCTTGCAAAGGACCTCAAGGAGAACAGCGGGGGGCACCAGACCATATGTGGCAGCTGTATTCCTTGCAAGGATGAATGGTTGATTTGTAGATTTGAAGGATGAACTCAGGCGAGAAAAATCTTCTGGCACGACACAGAGAACCAAGAAACGTCTAATCAAAAATATGTATCCTCTAAATCTGACATAATAATCCTTGCATGTAATAAGTAACATGTATATATATTTATTTGTTCGTTGCACAAGACGTAACAGTTAGGTTTAGTGTCTCACATATTTGGTATGCATATTTATTCTGTTGAAAGGAAGGGAGTTAACATAATTTGTTTCTTCATCGCGGGAAAGTCGCTATACCGTTTTTCATTTGAACGGAAATAACTTTTTGTAATAATTAACGTTGCTCGTTGTAATATTATGTCTCATTAATTATTCATGTATGTACGTAAAAAAATATGTGCTTTGAAAAAGCTATCGTACAGAATAATTTCTTCCTAAAAATATTCTCCTACTTTTCATATTTAATTTTTGGACATTTACCAGGAAGAAAATAAACTTTACATTTTGTTTCGTGCTGCTAATTACTATTACGCAGTTCTTGTATATGATAGGTGTGGCTGATTGGGAAAAGTCTAACATTAAGACAATAACACTGAGATATCTCGGTGAGCCAATGTAAACGCTAGACTTCAGCTTCATCGAGAATTTATGGTAAACGCTCGAAATTAAGATTAAGCATACTAAAATAAATAACTTATTTAATTTCAATTAAATTAATATTATTCAAATATCTACTTATAATGGGCATAACCTATTAATTATAAGATCTATAGGAAATTAACCGAGATATATTTCTATATAGAGAATATAAAATTTAAATAAGAAGAAACAATATTAAATTTATAAACCGATATATATCACCTCCCAACTCCCGTAGCTCAAAAGGATAGTATGGACAACACATGAAATGCAACCATGACATTAGTGTGTCCAGGGAATGGTTACCTAGTAGCGACTATCCCTTTGGATGGTTTTGAATTCAGTTTCCCTTTCAGACTAGTTGAGATTATCACTATTATTTAAGTCACAGTCATCTATATAATACAAAATATATCAACTTTGGATTTATTCTTGAAATATTAAAATTCTGAAGTCAGTTTGTAAGCAAAAACCTTCAGAAATTATGTATTTCTGTACATTTCTTTCAGACAATCATTACGACTAAATGGTCAAAAATGAATAAAAGATATGAATTTAATTGTCGGTGTATTTATTGCATAAAACCCGAGCTTTCATACTGAGTGCAATGTCAATTTTCTAAAAAAGTGAACAATCAACCTGCGTTAATCTACATCTGATGGTATATACGTGGTTTTACTGGTAATCTTTTGAATCTTTATTATAATGAACATTAATTATTCTTTCTGAATGCTCTAAAATAACACGCAGTAAGATATTTAGACGGATTCATTTTATTGTAGACTTTAAATTCCGAATTATTTTCTCCGACGTGTTGTTCACATTCCTAATCTATCGGTCATCGGTCAAACTTTCGCCATCATCTTTTGCCGATCGATTTATAAAGTGCAGTATTCTTACTCTAATTTCTCAATCATTTTTCTTTCTTCTATATCTGTCTATATTTCTGTGATGACTTATTATGAACATTATTTACATTATTCGGACATTTGTCCTCATCTTTGTCGCCATATTTATTACAACGTTTCGGCCTTTCAGTATCTGTCTATATTTCTGTGATGAGTATAATATAATATAAATAATGTTCATAATAGAACATTATTTATATTATTCGGCTGTTAAATGCTCAGTCCGTTGTACGCTCCGGCCTTCTTCAGGTGGTTGGATTGTCGAACTTAACCCTTTATTTCGCTCACTGGGTTAGACTGTTCTAGTTCCACGTGCCATGTCTAATGGATGTCAGTTATCATTTATCTCCTGTTAATTTCCCTCTGAAAGTTCTCCACTTCCTTAGCCGGATATTGAACTCACACTCTTTGGGTCCTGTCACTGGATCTAACTAAAGGCTTTATCCAATGTGTTCTAATAAGGATTAACTTATCAATAGTCAAGAAATATTGTCGGATTTTTTTCTTTCTGATTGAATTTGCGCAAGTGAATTGAGACGCAGGTTTTAATTCTTTAATTGTCATATTTGAAATGAAAATCTAAAAGATAGAATCGCGTATGACGCCTTAAAAACTGAAACACGGCTTTGTACTTATTTGTCACAGTCTTCTCTTTAGAGGAAGATACTAGGATACTTTGTTTCATTAAAATTAATTGTTTATAAACTAAAAATAGGAGCAGAGTGTAGAAGATTTAATCGGCGCAGAAATAATTTGAATTACTATGCTGATTTCAAATTCAATTACAAATCTGTGCGTTCACAAATCCCCTTGGAAAGATATGTATCCATTTCCTCTCAACCCAGGTATGGGTTAAATATCGAGGAGGACTGGGCTTTCTAGGACTGGCTGGCAATGTTTCGAAGAGGATTAAGACACTGAAGTCAAAACTGATTGGATGTAGGCTAGATAACTTCACTCTTTAAAAGCTTACCTGTTAGGGAAATCGCAACACCAAGCGTATTGTAAGTGTAGCCCACAAAGGACTTAGGGTACCAAAAGGGACGTACAGGAGGTAGAGAAAACTGAAAGAAATATCTGAAAATATCCGTAGAATTTTTTTTTTCACCACTGTTATTTACTAGTATTAAATTGTATGCACATACGCAAATAAAGATAAAAGGTACAGGATCGCGTGTATAGCAAAAAAAGGCATCGAAGAACTTAAAGACAGAATAAAAAGTTTAACATCAAACATTCCCCGTGAAATGTGTATCATTCGTGCCCGTGGACAAATGGACAGTATTCAGTAAACTCTGAATAAATGATTCCTTTCATACTAGTTAACATAATTTTGACTCACCATATCTATGTATCTCCCCCTCTCTCTGTCTCTGTCTCTCCACCCCCTCTCTCTCTCTCTCTATATATATATATATATATATATATGTATGTATTATACTTACTTAAATGTGTATATTTAAATTCTAAATCAAAATTTAAGTAATGTAACTGTCTGTTAATATATAATCATTAGCTCTGTTATATTACATTGACATCTATTTATTGACGCCAGCATTCCCTGGCCAATATTCTATATTCATGTATATAAACATTGGTACGTGCTTCATTACGTAAAACCTTACTTTTTAGGAGGTACTTCTGAAAAAGTTGTCCCGTTTATATCTGTTTTTTATTTTTAGATTTATTTTGGAAAACATGTATTACGTCTACCGGCCGGTATACTCGAGAAAATCTAATCAAAAAATTTATTTTCCTCTTAGGTACGTGTTATTTTATGAAATTTAAGTGTAGTATTAGATTGGTGGTTAGGTCTCATAATTTTGCCGTTGAAATTGTTAGCTGTAAGCATAATTTCTATGCTAATAGTTCCTACTCTCACAATTCACACTCGAGGAACTTTCTTCCGGCTTCCTGCTTTCCTGTCATATTCGATCTTCAAAAATGTAAATGCATTGCCAATCTGTCTCCATGAATCCTTTTATTTTATTCCCCTCTGTGTTTCTTTCGATCTTAATAAGCCATTGCATTCTATATAAGTTTCTTGTTTTATTTAGGGCTCAGTGTTTAAAAATCTATTGCCTGACGTTTATTGGACATTATGAAAAACTTGGTAATCCGTATGGGTATTCCGAAGGAGGATGAAATCCTGATTGGTCAATGTTAATCCAGAGCTAATATTTTAAAGAAAAACAGACCACTTCAAGGTTCCATTATAATAATTTTTTTCACCAGAGCCCTTTTAAAGGACACCGTATCAGCAGACAGCACTTACAAAAGTTGAAAAGAAAAATGAAATCTTATTTTATTTTTTGTTTCATCTTTTGGAAGTGCTATCTGATGAAACGGTGTCCATTAAAAGGGCTCTGATGAAATAAATTATTATAATGGAAACTTAATGTGGTCTGTTTTTTTGTTAATACACACATATATATATATATATATATATATATATATATATATATATATATATATATATATATATATAATTTTAGTGTTGTTTTTTTTTTTCGATTTCTCGTGAGGTTTGTTTTGCTTTAGTTCTCGATGCAAGCCGGTTAATTTCATTAATAAAATAAAAAAAATTAATGTTAAAAGAATCATATGCTCGCAATAAAAAAAGATAGAAATAGTATATATGAGTATGTATGCGTCTGTGTCATTAGGTCAGCTACAAGATATTGCTCCCCATAATCTAACCTAGATATTTAAAATCCTACGATTCATCCATGCTTAGAATATTGCTGTCAAATCTGGTCCGGTGCCCTTGATATTTATCTAGAGCGACTTGACAAATACGAAGAAGAATGAGCAATGTTATTGGTTCTGATCTGGCCTATCGGCTTCAGTCACTTTCCCATCGCCGTAAGGTTTCCTCTCTGTGACTTTTCTATAAATAAGTTCATGGTAATTTTTCGGATGAGCTCTTCGCTCTGGTACCAAGACGTTTTGAATTTAAGAGTAAAACTAGACTGGGTTAGGGATCTCGTCAATTTACACTTGAGATGGGTAGATCTAAACGTAAATTCTATGTTAATAGTTATTGCTCGCACTTATCACAGGTGGAACTTCTTTTTGGCACCATGCTGCAAAGCCAAATTGAATCTTCAAAAATTTAAATGTTGTTTGTTAACCGCTACTATCTTCCTGGGGACTCTTCTTTTGTTTTCACTCATTAGTAAAATCACTTTTTCTAATACTTCCACACACAGTAACACCTTGTGTCTTAGTAGCTTTACTGCTTTACTTGGGGTGAAATCAGTTAAGATATATATATATATATATATATATATATATATATATATATATATATATATGGACAATTGTTGTTGCATTTGTGTGTGAAGGTCTGTCTGCATTGTTAATTCCTATATAATGACGATATCTATAAACACACATTCTCTCCCTCGGTGTTATTGAACATTTCCTCTACATAGCACATTTTGAACAATCTATTTAAATACAGATAGTAGTACATGTATTTAAATATTAAAATATGTTTTAATTTTTCGTGGCTAGAGATCAGTGACAGTGTCGTACATGACAACAGACATGTTTCAATGTAAAGCGAAACTAATTCTTTTTTCATATTGACAGACCATAAATTAACTTAAAATGCAGACAGCATTTTTGGACGCAAATCCTCCCAAAATAACTCCTTCATATAACACGTCAATCATTCTGCCACCAGGAGGGCCACCATACTATTTAAATCACCACTCAGAAAACATTAAGTAGTCGGCATAATATTAATTGACATAGATTTTTTTTCCTTTTCAGTGAGACATCAACAGAGAAAAAGAAAAGATAGTCGAGTTGGCATAGACCATTAGTAAAAAAAAAAAAAACATGTGAACCTTTTAACTTTTAGAGGGAATTTTTGAAGTGATTTTCTTTTAGAAATTTATGATTATAAATAAAACATTTTTTTCTTTTGTGTTCGGTGAAGAAATTTCGTGGAGAATAGATATTATTCGAAAACAACATTGATCGAACATTTCTTAATGAAATAATTTCTAAAATTTGTTAAAAGATACTTCTTCCAGGAAATAGAAGAAAATTTATCATGACATTTTTATAACAGATAAAATAACCGCCAACAATGGCAGTTATAACAATCTCTATAACTATATCTATCATTATCGATCTATCTCTATTTATATATGTCTTTCTATATATATATATATATATATATATATATATATATATATATATATATATATATATCGATCTCTCTCACGCTATCTATCTATCTACTTATATATATATATATATATATATATATATATATATATATGATTAAATAGTCTGACTGTGGATGACAATGTATATATATATATATATATATATGATTAAATAGTATATATATTACAGGGATATATATATATATATATATATATATATATATATATATATATATATAATATATATATATATATATATATATTAGAGGGATATATATATGTTTATATATATATATATATATATATATATGTTTATATATATATATATATATATATATATATATATATATATATATATATATGTATGTATGTATGATGAAATAGTCTAACTGTGGATGACTATATATATAGAGAAGGATATATATATATTATATATATATATATATATATATATATATGCCTCTTTCTATATATATATACAGAGAGAGAGTGGGAATAAGATGGATATATATATATATATATATATATATATATATATATATCCTTCTCTCTCTCTCTCTCTCTATGTATATATATATACATATATATATGTATATATATATATATATATATATATATATATATATATATATATATAGAGAGAGAGAGAGAGAGAGAGGATGCTATATACATAGTGAGAGTGGGGGAGATAAATATATATATACATATATATATATGTATATATATATATATATATATATATATATATATATATATATATATATATATATATATATATATATATATATATAGACTAATATACTGTAATTAGAGGCTTAAAAAGGCCACGCTTAAAAATTATAAACACTAATAGGTTGTCAATACAAAAATAGAAAATGCAGAGCAAAATCATTTACAAAAATAGAAAATGCAGAGCAAAATCATTTACAAAAATAGAAAATGCAGAGCAAAATCATTTACGAAAATACTAAAAATTCGTCGACCAGGGTTTCGACATTCAATTCATTCTTTTGGGCATGCATGAACCCGTATTAGTGCAATGATTAAATTTTTCCTCCTCCCTTTTTTTGCTTTTCCCTTCTGATGTACATCATTCATTCTCTTTTCCTATGATCATATAAGTTGGTGGAATATAATAGATTGTTCATCCTTCTACTAGCCTGAGGAGACCTTGCCGTCGAGACTCTGCTAGCTATGTAGTATGCTTCGTAGTCCTTTTGTGTGTGTGTGCGTATATATATATATACATATATATATATATATATTACTGCTCTACTAGACTCTCCCTTCAACTTATGAGCGTTAAACAGCTCAGTTCTTAGAATCACCACCAGACTACCCGCACATATTAGTTGATTGTAGTGGTAAAGGCTTATGTAGAACCGGCATCACATTTTGGAAGAGCCCAATACAGAGAACTGGTGCACAGTATGCCACAAATCCGCAAACGATATTCCGCAGGTTTTAAATTCAGAGTTTTCCTTCTCTTTTACCATCGGAGGCTATAGGATCCAGTCTGTCCTGCTATTTACCCATAGCTGTGTAGAAGATAAGATGGATTCACAACTTTCGCAAGGGTATTAGCACGTAAATGCAATGAAGGAATTGCGGACATATGTTTATATGGACTTTTGTCCTTGCTTTGCAGTGATGAACCCGCCCCAACGAATGTCATATTTTTGATACACCCTTTACATACATACATACATACATACATACATATATATATATATATATATATATATATATATATATATATATATATCATTTCATAGAGGGAGAGAGATAATGATTTGATTGGGAATGTGTTCTCTCGAGGGTCTGAAAAACGAAGAATGCCGGGGAAGTTAGTATGCCCTCTGAATCGTAAAAAGATTATTCCTGCGGGCTATGCACACATACATACATATATACATATATACATACATACTGTTATGGAGTTGTTTCACAGTGGAGGCTTGTATTTGTACTAAGTCAGTCATAAAATAGATTCGACGTACAAAACCTTATGAACTTGATATAATAGGTACGGACGCAGAGAAATCTAGTTGTGGTCGCTGATATTTTAGTATCGGACTAACGGTCGTCCAGCATCGACTGACTGGCCGACCCACTGAACGACTCCCTCATTACTCTTACTACTCCTACTTATTATAGGTGGGAGAGTCTATTAACTATAGAATAGGTGTGTTCCACTATAACATCCCCCCTAAAACTTTACTCCGTAGGAGTAAACAGTTTTCTTTATTTATTTTTCATTTTTTACAGGAAATATGAAAAAAACAAACATTTTTTTTTTTTTTTTGTTTAGCAACATCGTAGCGCATCTCCTATGTTTTTTTGATGCACTTTTTAATGATCAGTTGCCTTTCTTTTTTCTCCTGGATCGGCGTGCCTCACGTAAAAATTGTTGCAGGTGTTGTTAGATCAAACGTATTGAAAATCACCTCCATCGGCGTTTCTTCCGCGGGACCGCTGTCAGCCACGTCTGAAAAACGTCGTCTGATCTGGTTACTGCACGTGAATTTTTCGCCTTTCCCCAAGTACACCATATAGCCAATTCGCTTTTCTATTTTTTGTACCTCCATAATGTTACCAGAAACATCCTTCAGATTTGAGCTTCTTAAGCATGGAATCACAGTTTCTGTAAGTTCTTCTTGTGGTTCTATTTGTTCCGCCTCTAGCTTCCCTTTTGTTGATCTTGTGCTTCTTAACGTTTTCTGTAGTGACTTCAGTTGACTTAAATCATTTAATAATACTGCATGTCATTGGCTGTGGGTAACTCGCTCCACAGTTTTTACTTTCTGGAGCTTGTTTTTCACATATATCGTCGGTGTTACTCATTCAACTTTTTTAAATACACTGGTTTTCTCTAATCTGTCCAATTCTTTATCTATCTGTTCAACTGAAGCAAACAGCACATTCCTTTTCTTTTTGAATACCGCCTGAGCGTTTTCTTTTATCTGGAATTTTGCCTCCATCTTGGTACACGTTCCCAAACCTGGAGAAAAAACAGTAGGAAATGTTTCCTTAAGTTTCCTTACTAATTTTTAGGCTTCTGAGTTTAAACTTTCAACCTTGTAACAGAACGAATTTATCGGTAGATCCCATAATTGAAATTCTGTTATCCAATTCATACCAAGTAAGTTCGTGGTGTTTTCTATAAAAAATAGTTTAACTTTTCGCGTTTTTTTTTATTTACAATTTATTGGCAAATTTGTTACATACGTCACGTATGTAACAAATTCGCCAATAAATTGTATTTTTCTCTCGTCACTGACCTCTCAATTTTATTTGTCTTCATTAAAGTTGGTTTCCCCAACTTCTTAAACGTATGCAAATTTATGATAGATAGGTTGGAACCAGTGTCGAGTTGCATTTTTATTTTTATTACTTATTTCGACGGTAACAAATTTTCTGGCTATTCTATCGTTCACCTTGTCAGACTTTAATTTTCTTATTTTATTGTCTTTATTTTGGGACCTGCAGTGCGAGCTTTTATGACCCACTCTTTTACAGTTGAAACATTTTTTATTCCTAAAATTGCAATATCTGTACCAGTGAAGTTCACCGCAAGCAAAACATGGCTTCGGGAGTTTTTGTTTATTTTTTCTGGTATTCCACTTTTTGCTTGATAATCCTCAATTTTATAATACTTTTTAGTAGTCTGACTTTCGTTTTTGTAGCGTATTTTCCTTACAGGCGAAACACCAGACTGTTCTATCTTTTTCGAACCATTCTTTACGCTAACATATCTTGTGCAGTCTTCTACCAACTTCTCTATCATAATCCTTGGTTCGTTTTCTAATTTTGACAGTACTAATTTTCTCAACTCTGCGTCTCTTTCCGATACCACCCCTTGAACAAACACTAAGCACTTAAAATTGTCAGCGCTTAACTCTGCTAGCTTGAATTCTTGCCAATGCTTATTCACATTGGCTGCGTACGTTATATAGCCTTGTTAGTCATCCTTCATCAGATTAAAAAATTTCCACCTCTTGTGAAACAAAGATGTTTTTTTACTAAATAATTCACTTAATATATTTACCGCCTCAGTAAATGTCAACTCGCTAGTTTTTTTTTCTGTAAAATGTAGTTTACCAATTTATGCTCAGCAGTTCCTAAATTGCTTAAAAGAAGCCTAACCTTTCCTTCAGACCACGAGTGGCAGTCCTCCTTATACACGTCCGTATATTTTTTATAATACTCCTCAAAAGTTATCTCTTCATCTGGACTGTACGTGAATATTTCAATTGAATTCCATATTGTATTCTCTGGGAAAGAATAGTTTTGTAGATTTTTCCCTTTCCTCTTCTCAGTTATTTCCAGAATTTTGTTTCGAAACTCCCTACGCATCTGTTCTATTTCTCGTTGAAACTGCATTTGTCTATTAAAAGGTTCCTCCTGTAGTTGCATCTGGAATGTCTTCTGTTGTACTAATATTGTTATCTGTTGTTCTGTCTATTTTTGCATTCCTACATCTTCGCAAAAGTTTACACAATGCTTAAATATTGTAGAGGTGGGTCATACGAACGCCAAATTGCCAAGTTTTTTTGTTTTTTTTTTAAATGTGAATCCGAGATTTTGTCGCCGAAATAATTGTCACGAGATAATTTTTTTCTTTTTCCTCAGTATGAGTACGAATTTCGTCACCAAATGTTGTAGCGAGCGATTTTTTTCCCTTCCACCGTATGAAACCGAATCCCTTCGTCAAATTATACTGTAGCGAACGAATATTTTTTTCCTCTTCCAACTTATGAATCCGAATCCCTCGTAGCCAATTTTTTTTTATGGCGGGTGAATTTTTGGATTCTTTGGAATGTATCGCCATATATTTGATTCAGATATAAATTTCGTCGATCACAGTCCTCCACATGATCTTATTGCTTGTATCTCTAAGAAACGTTTGACTGTCTGCCATATTCACACCATCTATTCGCTTCTTGTGTAGGTTAACTGCTGCATCCTATTGTGCCTATTGCCTTCGATATGTCCTGGTGAATGTAAACTTCGCTAATCCTTAATCCCTCATATGACAAAGTGTTTTCAGCATTTTTGTTCATATTCTGAGCTTTTATTTTTATTTATATTTTCCTTAAATCTGTCCATGCTATTCCCAGCATCCTTTAAATCCAACCTTCTCTTCATCTTTGAGGATTACATAAACTAGTGAAATATATATATATATATATATATATATATATATATATATATATATGGGTAAAAGTTTGTCACTTAGATGATTGACGTTAGCTTCAGCATCCCAATTTCAGAGAGAGATTACGGTGAAATTTTTGTAATAGTGAGCCCATTCAAGTCTCTTGTCTTTGTTGGCATTGCTTATTAGCGGTTTAAACTATCGTGTACAAGATTTGTAGCCTTGTTCTAACAGCCACCGATGGACTGTTGAAGAGGCAAGATAAACACCTTGCTCTTTGCTTAGACTGGCTGCATTTTCTCGGCTAGTTATAGTCCTTTTCTTCGCAACTTCTCTCTAGATTACCCTGCCAGTTCTATCATCAATCTTTTTCTTTCGTCCTCTTGTTTCCTTCCTTTGAGCAGGAGTGGCATCATTATGTGCCCTAAGCACTCGAGAGACAGTTGATTGCGAGGTTATAGCAATTTCTGCAATTTCTCTCGTAAACTTGCCTGCTTTTGAGAGGGAAATAATAGATGTCTTAAGTGGTTCTGAGTGGCTATTTCAAGCTGTTTTGGCACTGCATGAGGCTTTCTGGGATATTCTGGAATACTCTAGATTCAATTTAAGCTATTCTAGAATTCTCTACAATATTGTTCTGAGTGTATTGTAAAATAGTTTTCGATATTTTGTTTACCAGTTTCATCATTAGAATGCGATATCCGAGTCACTTTTTTGCACAGAGTTTTTCCCTAAATCTCATTTATATCCAAATTTATAATTATCAGTAGAATACCTTAGGGTGAATAAACTTTTTTCTTAGGTGGTCGGGAAGGGGTCTTTATATTAGTAAGATTAAAAATTATTTTAACCACAAAAACAATAGACAAAAAATATTTTTAGTAAAAGAATGACGTGAGTCACTTTTAACGAACAGCACTGTATATTAAAGCGAGTTGAGAGCAAGCGTTGAAAAGATTTATTAGAGATTAAATTTAGACTTGCTATCAGTTTTGACCTGCAACTTGACACTTTCCCAGCAGCGTAACGTAACTTGCCTGCCCCCTTCTTTTGTTCTGCTATCCTTTCCTGGAGTGTAATACTAGAGTATTGTTGTGACCAAATAATGGTCAAAAAATAACAAAACAAGAGCTTGTAGATAAATAGTGTATTGAATTTTATTTATGAATTGTCATGATTTCTTGGGAAAGATAGTGATTTTTTGTTCCCTCCTCCTCGGGTTAGAATCCAGAATTGTCGTTTTCTATTGCCTAGGCTTACAGCCAAGGCTAGAGAGTATAATCTACTATGCTATTTGAACCATAAATTGTGGTGCGAAGAACAGTTGGATTCAGGATTTTCCCAGTATTCAAAGCGAAAACTAGAATGTGGGAATTTGAAACCGGTTCTCCTAATCCATTTTCTGTACCAATAGTCGGTACTCTACCCATAAGCTTCAACTACCTTCACGGAACAAAATGTTGATATTCACATGTCAACAGACAAACATACATGGTGAAATATTTGCGAGTTGAAAACATGCTAAGCACGTAATAACAAGACAATCGGGTTAACGATGTCCTTCTAACTATATTAACATACATATATATATCTTCACGAAATATCCACGAATAACATAAACGAGCGATGGTAAGCTAAGTAAATAAGTCATGAGGCAGACGCTGAGAAAAAGAAAGCAGTCACTGCAGAGTAAAGTGAAAAAAAACAAAAAAAACAGTAACATAAATCTTCAAAGCTGTTAGTTTTCTCATCTTGGAGTTTGCTTGCGAGCGATAAGCTGGCAATTGATGATCAAAAATACTTGTTAATCAGATCAACATGGCACGATCGGTCCTTCGTCCTCGAACTGCTGAATAATTACATTAATTAACCTGCCTACATTCGCCAAAAATACGGACCAGCATAGATCAGCAGTGATACCCAAACAGAAACGAAAATAAATAAAGAAATTTAAAAAGTGAAGACACGATATCGCCAGCGTGCTGGAATCAGATAGAGATAAAAAAAAATGAGAATGAGCAAGTTGTTAGAGTATAGACAAATCTTTCAAAGGTGGTATCCAATTCAAACTTTAATACAAAGAGATGTCAAAAGGCAGAAACTCGATTCCCCAAATGGTCTGAAACCATTTGGAAATATATAGCGTTTCGATAGCCGTTGTTGCTACCGGATATTTTAAATCTTCCCTACGTCGCAGAAATACTCGATAGAGATCCTGTCTCGCGAATATTGTGGATATGCCAATCAATGAAAATCTCCAGAATGCACTTAAACAAACAAAAAACATTTCTTCGAAACTTTGGCCCGCTAAAACGGTGAATTTTCCTACTGAAATAATACATTGTTAGGTTTTTTTATGGCTGGGTGGAAAAGCTCACAAAGAAGTGAAACTTACGTTTATCTGTTTAATGACTTGTTTTGGCTGAACAACGAACCAAAATCGTTTAACGTGAATAAACTCTTCACGTTATGGAATCACCATTAGCCTGCTTCTTGCTATTTTACTGCCTGGCATTCATTGGTGTTTTCACCATTTAACATAAAGCTGGAACTAATAAAACCACTTTACGTCAGTCCTCAAGGGTCAAATTATCGGCGTCACGTGCATTCATGAAGTATTGTGTCAGGAGATGCGGTGTTAACAAGAGCACATTGGTGTATTTCCTCCAACATAACTCATGGAAGACAAAGAATGTTGAACTGACAAGTTTGGTATATAGCTGGTAGGTTTAACCTGGATTTGGACGGGGATAGACCAGTCTTGTCTGGTTTTTACTTCATACAATTCGAACAAGTCACATGTGGTCCCGATGACTAAGCCTCTTTGGACAGCCACTATGAGATATAATTCATTCCTTCCTATAACACCAAAGATTTGTGTCTGTCAAATGTCTCCATCTTTTCAAAATAGAAATCGCCCATCCGACTAAATGATATCATCTAGCCTCTTCTAAATCTAACAATTAATATTCCCTTGTATATAAACACATAAGAGATCTAAACACATATGAATGTTTTCCTGGGCATTTCGATGATGTTAACTTTCGGAAGAGCTATTTAATATTAACTTAACAAAAATTACTCCAATACAGTTGACCAGTCAGTGTATGGAATTATATGTTGGTTATTTTTGAATAGCAAAGATACGATAATTTATTTTTTATTTTATAAAACTGATTTTGATTTATTCCATAATGCAAAACAGAATGTAAAATTAATTTTTTATCCGTAATGAATGTTATCTTGTCGTTTTAGTAATGAAATTTCCCGATGGGGTGGGTAGAGGAGACGCTACGGGACGCCACATTATTGTCATTAATTTATTGGAATTGTGTTTTATTTTAATGATTAAAAGACAGGATTGATTTTGATGATTTAGAGCGTATATATTTATATTCTACAACACCCAAACACATACATACATACACATACACATACACACACATACACACACACATATATATATATATATATATATATATTGTGTGTGAGTGAGATATGCATATGTAAGTGACATTAACAATGGGTAAGTGAATGACAAAATAGAAAAAATAATTTCTCTTTCTTTCTCCAATTATCTTCTCGAGTCTTCCTCTTTCTTTGTCTTGCTATCATTTCGGGGCTCTTCTTTGTTTCTCTAGATTTCTTCTTTTGCTTCCTCTTTCTTTCTCCAGCTACCTTCAATTGTCTCCTCTTTCTTTCTCTACCTATCTTCTCGTGTCTTCTCTTTCTTTCTCTAACTATCTTCTTGTGTCTCCCCTTTCTTTCTCCGGCTATCGTCTCGTGTCATATCTTTCTTTCTCTAGCTATCTTCTCGTGTCTCTTATTTCACCGGCTATCTTCTCGTATCATCTTTTCCTTTCTCCGGCTATCGTCTCGTGTCATCTCTTTCTTTCTCTAGCTATCTTTTCGTGTCTCCTCTTTCTTTCTAAAGCTATCTTCTCGTGACTCCTCTTTCTTTCTCTAGCTGTCTTCTCGTGTCTCCTCTTCCTTTCTCCGGCTATCTTCTTGTATCATATCTTTCTTTCTCTAGCTATATTCTCGTGTCTATTTTCTCTCTCTCTGTCATACACACACCCTCTCTCTCTCTATATATATATATACATATCTCTCGTTTCTCTGTTTCTCTCTGTATATATATAAGGCTGGATGTGTGTGTGTGTGTGTGTAACGAAAGCACGGCCGCAATTTTCGACTGATTTGCACCAAAATGTAACATGCTCCAAGTTAGCGGAAAGGCCAAGAACGACCTTGCATTTCTCAACTCCCATCAATAGTGGAAATAATCGATTTTTTCATGCTTCTACGGCAGTTTTCATGTAGTTTGCGGCCATTTTCTACTGACCAGAGTGAGAGCCAATATCTGGCTGCCACGAATAGGCAGGAGGATTCTATTGGCCAACCTGAGAGCCAACAGTTGACTGACACGAATGATAACTTGCATGGTAGCATGCAAAAAAATCGATCGCTGCATTCGTCTCAAGTGGGAAAAATTTAAATCTGCATGGCACTTTACTCCAATTAGCTCATTCGCTTGCTTAAACTCAACGTTGATTCTGATTCCGCAGAACTGGGTTGGGTGTGAAAAAGTATTTATGTTAACATTCTTTTTTATTCAGTTTTTCCAGTTACGAATCCTTTTTTAAAGCTGATAGTTTTGTGTTCATTTTGTTTAGTTCTTTTTTCGTAAAAGATTTAATGTTTAGTATAGAGCTTAGTAAAAATTTGCAGTGTGAGAAGTAAGGCCTGTAGCAACATCAGCACGACAAAGGGCACTCCTTTAAACGCAAGGAAGGGCAAAATATTATAAGTCAAGTGATAGCAATTGCTGTATGAGTCGTACGATTTTTGAATCAAGCACGGGCAACGCCGGGCCATGCTGCTAGTGTATATATATATATATATATATATATATATATATATATATATATATATATTACAATGAATCATATATACAAAAAATAAATTATTAAAGTTAATGATATAAAATGTCGAAATCCCTTCGGTAACAAAATTTTAAAGATGCATTGACGTACTAATAACTTGATGAAGGTCATGATCCTTGTTTTGTTTTGTTTTTTTTAATTATAAACTGTAGTAGGTATTACTTAAATATTTTTGGACTTGCGACTATTCTTTCGGTCATCATTAGGCACGGCATCTATTTTGTTTTTTGTAAAATTCAGTTAGCATCTGAGACGAAAAAATATAATCCAAATCTAAATATGTTTATTTAATTATTTATTTATTGAAATATGTTATTGATAACAGATACAATCTTATGGAGCGTTCGGTCGCAACGCTAAGTTTGAATTTTTGTAAAGTTAAGCGAGTGCGTTTTTTTACTAATATGACAATTTAAAAAGTTATTTCAAAGAGCAGACACGAGAAGATAGCTGACGAAACAAATAAGAGAAATTCTTTTTAGGAGTTTATTAGTCAACCTGGTACGAACTAAATTGTTCAATAAATAGAGTAATGTCTCTGTTGTTATCCCGAATATTTGCACGTCAGATCAGTTCTTTTAAATCAAATATGTGGTGCAGTTCAATTTATATTACATTAAACCGTTCATACAAAAAGTAAATTAGTAAAGATAATGATATAAAATAAAATAATAATATAAAATATAAATTAAACTACACCACATATTGAATATATTATCTCTCTTTCTCTATCTATCTATATCACACACACACACACACACACGTCTCTCTGTGTGTCTCTCATTTGAGAAGTATGACAAAGGAATTATATGATGTCGTTTCAATGGTTCACTTTTATTAAAAGAAAAATGTTTCTTATTCTAACAAGTTATTGATTTAAATGCCGGAATCATTGTGACATAGTCTCCAGTTCAAAAGTTTGAAGGTACCCCTAGAATTAGCAGGGGGTGAATTTGACAGAAGATTGAAAAAATACGAAGAGTTCTTAGAGTCATTGAAAAATTTGAAATCAATTTCTCTTTGAGAAACTTTTGCAATGAATGTCAAAAATTGGAGCTGCATTAATCACGGCTAAAGCAGCATGCTTTGACTAGAGATAAATTTGATTATAAAATGTTTTTCTCCTTTTGGTCATAATAAAATTTCTTATAAAAATCATGTCCCATTTTTTTAACTATGTATAATAATTTTCTATTTTTTAAAATACAAAATAACTACTTATTAGACCGATTTAAAAATCTTCACAGGGTTGCTACAAACATTGAACTGTAGTGTATCTATTTACCGACTGAATAATGCTAAGAACTACAAGCTTCCAAATGTTTTACAGAAAAAAAATGTTATTAGTTTTCAATGGGATTTTATACATTAAGGAAAAGTTACATAAAAATGTACACTATACTTTACGTATAAGACTGGGCCAGTCAGATACAAAGCCACAATATTAGGGTTCTAATGAGACTAGAATTATTTTCACATCACGATCCAATCCTTCTTGCTATTTTCCCTTATCCGTGGAGAATAAGTGGATACATTCCCATCCCAAGGATATTAGCACGTAATTGAACGTACTGAACTCGACTGGAATGTGAACTCAGCTCTACAGATCCCTCAATCCGAGCCCGTAACTATTAGGTTGGTGCAAAAATAATGACGTAATAATATCGTTTTTTGACGTTACGTCAAAAAACGACATTATTACGTCATTATTTTTGCACCAACCTAATATTACTCGACCGTGCCTTCATTAACGTATCTAGAATTAGACAATAATTTTAGCTGTCATTCTTAAGGAGCTTATTTAAAAGTATATATATTTTTTTTTTTCATATTTCTTACTTTTAGTTTACTTTCTCACTTGGCTAGAAGCGAGTGACTCCATTGAGTTGTTTTAGGAACGGGCAGAGTAGAAACATGAAGAATCTTAACTTGCCATCGTTTTTTTTTAAATTTTTATTAATAGTTCTTCTGTAAAAAGAGTTATCGTAAAAATTCCAAATGGAATTCTTTTATATTAATGTAGCAATTTAAAATATTGTAACATTTCTTTTTGTATGCAATAAAGTTTTCTGCTATAACTAACGTGGTTTTGTCACGAATTAATAATGTCCTTATAATAGTATGGCATCTTTAAGCGTCGAAAGACCATGGTTATCCGCATGAAGAGTCACACCTTCTATAGGGCGCAGATCTGGTGAGGGTTTTTTTTTTTGAGACAGAGATCTACCGTTGCGCATGCAGCGCGTCTCCCCTCTCCACGCCACTGATATTGTTCAAGGGAAAGGCTGGCAGCTTGGCAGTGGCGTCGTCGCAGGAGTTGTCTGAATGAAAATGAACATGACATCGGACTGTCTTAGCTCCGGATTTGAAGACGGATTTGTCCTACTAGTTTGGTTACCAACCATGGCTACAGAATCCAGACTGCCCTAATATCTACCCATATATCGTTGAATTCAATGTACTTATTGCCTGCATTAAAGATTATATGCTTACATACATTGAAACATTTCTCGAATGAAATAGGTGCTTTGATTATGTTGTCAAATACAGTAATTTATTTCGATAATAATTTTCCTGTATAATTTCATAGTACAAAAATTAAAAAATATGAATATCAAATTCAAGTGGATAATAGTCTAAAAGACTTACTATCTAGCATAACACCACAGTAGAACAGCACCTGGTAGATTTGGATTTTCTTAATAAGCAAATTGTCAACCAGATCAATTCAATATGCATGCACAGGCGAATAATACATTCTCATCTGCTTTTGTGCCTTTCCGCCTCACCGGCAATATATTTGCCGAAAACATTTTATCCATCCCAATAGAAACTATTTTTTTCTGGCAAAAAATTTAAGAAAAATCAAAAATTTCTTTTTTCCTCTCTAACTCTTTCTCTCTCTCCCCCCTCTCTCTCTCTCTCTCACACACACACACTCACAAACACTCATACACACTACAACTCTCTCTCTCACACACACACACACACACAAACCAATCAATTTTCCACACTTCTCTCCGAATATTCCCATTGACACGCCCCTCCTACTTGTCCAATGATTCCAGAAAATCACGGGCCATTGTCATAGATCGTCTATTTCTGTCGTCAAACAACAAACATATAACATCAGCCAAGGACATCAAACGACACAGAATCTCCATCAGGTGCAAATTCAGGTCAAAACTAGCTGGCAACAAAGAACCCGCGTGCTCTGGCGAGTAATTAGCTAAAAAGCACTACTGATCAATCGATAGGTTCTTTTATCTCCATTGATGCTGCTATTATCATTTAGCGGACTTTCGGTCGGAATAATAATTATCATCGTTGTTGTCAAAATCTATCATAAGGAAATCCTTGCTGAGTGCGATAATCAATGAATAAGACTCGCAAACCAAGGCCCATGAGAACCTGCTAACAGCTTTATTCTTTTCTACTTATTTTTTAAACAAGGAATATTAATGCTTAGGGAAAATAAATAAATATATTATGTTAAATTTGAATGTGCACTCTACACTTGGTATTCGTAGCTTTGTAATAAATGGCACTTAAATGAAAGATGGCTTATCAGGAGTCGGTAGGGACTTACTTCTTGTTTGATATATGTTGCTCTCTAATAAAGGTACAAAGTCGATTTACAATAAACAAATGGACTTTAGTAGAGATGTGGTTGGATATTTTAATGCTAATCTGTTAACAATGGCTATTATAAAATATTCCCAACAATTATTTCCATGCAATAATTCAAATATAATTAATTGTATGAGTAATATTTAATATAAAGATGGTTACTGAATTTTCATTGTTTGTGATGATTTTAAAATTAAATTGTATTTCGTTGACGTGTTGATAAATGTATTGTCTTTATGA